>VZTM01006594.1:0-11370 GCA_013400555.1 Jacana jacana | reverse complement strand
ATGATTCTATGATTCTTTGATTCTATGATCATGAGTTGGAGGAAAGGGTGAGGGAGCTGGGAATATCCAGCCTGGAGAAAGGAAGATCTGGGCAATGTGCAGCAGCATGGTACAGTTCCCAAAAAGTATGTCAGACTCCTGTCCATGATATAAGACATACAGAGAAGAAGCAACAAACTGAAATGGGAGAGTGCCAGGCTAACTATAGGGAGAAACTTTTCCAGCATAAGGACAGTCAGGTGCTGGAAGCTGTCTCCCAGGGACTGTGCACTGGCTCTATCCTGGAAAGTGACCAAGATGTGTTTGGTTAAAGCCCTGAATAATCTGGTTTGACCCTGCTTTGGGCAGGAGGTTGTCAAGACATCTGACGTTTCTTCGAGCTTGAATGATTCTGTAATTTTTTCCCTTTCATTTTTTTCAAATTAGGGAGAGCTCTCAGGTTCTTCCTGACCCTGGAAGTGATTCTGATCAGGTGCTGGTCTGTTGCACAGGGACGCCCATACAGCCCTGACAACATTCTTTAATTCTTATTCATACCACACAAGTTCTACTGAAATCTATTGCTTACAGTGGATAACCTAAGACCAACAGAAAACACAGTTTCATGTCCATTACATACACCAAAACCTCCCCAAACACTCTCTGCCCTGGTCTTCGTTTGTTTAGCCATTTTCACTCTGCACACAGCTGGAGTCACAAGCTCAATTCAGAGGGAAGCAAAGATATGAACATGAAATGCTCTCTTTTGAACAGCCAAATCTGCACTAATAAAAATTATTCTGGGTTACAAGAATGTCTTCAAACAGGCCTTAAGGCATCTAGGCCCACTTATTTCTCATTTCCTGCAGGGGCAATTACATGTGACTTAATTGTAGGCGAATACAGGGATGAGAGTGATCACCTCTACCTTTGGACACTTTGGGTGCAATTACCCTGATATCCCTTTCTAGGGAAGTGAGAGATATCAGTTGTCTCAACCAAGATGAGGAGCAGGAGCTCCTTGCCAGAAGGAGCAGTGAAGTGATCATCCCCCTGTACTCAGCTCTGTTGAGGCCACACTTCGAATACTGTGTTCAACTTTGGGCCCCTCACTGCAAGAAAGACATTGAGACCCTGGAACATGTCCAGAGAAGGGCAACAAAACTGGTGAGGGGTCTGGAGCACACCACATGAGGAGTGGCTGAGGGAGCTGGGATTGTTTAGTCTGGAGAAGAAGCTCAGGGGAGACCTTATTGCACTCTACAACTTCCTGAAGAGAGGTTGTGAAGAGGAGGGGGTTGTATTCTTCTCCCAGATAAATAAGGATAGGACTCCAGGGAATGGCCGCAAGTTGCACCAGGGAAGAGTTAGATTAGATGTCAGGAAAACCTTTTTCTTCCAAAGAGTGGCCAGGCACGGGAATGGACTGGCCAGGGANACGGGAATGGCCTGTCCAGGGAGGTTGGTGGCATCACCGTCCCTGGCGATGTCCAAGAAGCATCTGGACAAGGTGCTAGAAGACATGATTTAGTGGCTTAGTGGGTAGTATTGGTTATAGGAGGATGGTTGGACTAGATCTTGTAGGTGCTTTCCAACCTTGTGTTTCTATGATTCTATGATGCTACGGTACCTCCTGTCTAGTGACAACCTCATACATCAGAAGTGCTGTAGACAGTTATGCATCACCCCACAAGTGGGGTCTTCATCTATGTCAGGGTATCTCAAAGGCAGTGGCTACTTCTCTGTGGGCAACTTCATCAAGCTCTGAATGGAGATGTCAGGCAGAAGTTGAAGAGGCCCCCTTTAGGTACTGGAAGACCACTATAAGGTGTCTTTGGAGCCTCCTCTTTGCCAGGCTCCAACTCTCTCAGCCTTTCCCGACAGCAGAGGGGCTACAGCCCTTGCAGCATATCCATGACCTCCTCTGGCCTCATGTTGCGTTAAGAGGCAAAAGTAGTTTTGGCAGAAAATAAACCCCCTTGCATTCTAACACTCCTCACTGAGGTGGGAGGCTAGGTGCAGATAGGTTTAAATTTTGAGTGATGCCCAATGCACCCCTATCAGCCCAGTCAAGTCTCATATAGTAAACTATCACAATTCTGGATACACTAATAGTGGACTGCCCCTTCAGTCTTGTCATGCTCATGAACTAGCATGGCCACTCTCAAGTCTTTAGTATCTTCCAATGTGAAACTGAAACGGCTAGCTACTCAACCAGTGCAGTTTATTTAAGAAACAGATATAAAAGTTCATATCACAGAATCACAGAATCTCAGGGATTGGAAGGGACCTGGAATGATCATCTAGTCCAATCCCCCTGCTGGAGCAGGAACAGAAACGCATCCAGGCAGGTGTGCAATGTCCCCAGAGAAGGAGACTCCACCACCTCTCTGGGCAGCCTCACCAGTGTTCTGTTACCCGCACCGTAATGAAGTTTTTTCTCATATTTAAGTGGAACTTCCTCTGTTCCAGCTTGCACCCATTGCCCCTTGTCCTGTCATTGGATGTCACTGAGAAGAGCCTGGCTCCATCCTCCTGACACTCACCCTTTATACAGTTATAAACATTAATGACTGCATCTGGAATACTGTGTCCAGTTCTGGGCCCCTCAGTTCAAGAAGGACAGGAAACTGCTTGAGAGAGTTCAGTGCAGAGCCACAAAGATGATAAGGGAGTAGAGCATCTCCCATATGAGGAAAGGCTGAGGGAGCTGGTGTCTTTACCTTGGAGAAGAGGAGACTGAGGGGTGACCTCATTAATGTTTATAACTGTATAAAGGGTGAGTGTCAGGAGGATGGAGCCAGGCTCTTCTCACTGACATCCAATGATAAGACAAGGGGCAATGGGTGCAAGCTGGAACAGAGGAAGTTACACTTAAATATGAGAAATAACTTCATTACAGTGAAGGTAAACAGTCTTTATGGCTGAGGCAAAGAAAGCATTTCCCCTTGCTGGAGATGGGAATCAGAATCCATCTCACTCCTACCAGTATGATGCTGATACCAGTAACAGAAGCCCAAAACCTGGAGAAGAGGTGCAGGTCAGGAGAAGAGCATTTGGAGTGTAGCATAGAGGAAAATCAGCCACTTGAGCAAGAAGCCAGCTCCATCGGGGGGGCAACTTAAATGCCTCTGTTCAAACACACGTAGCATAGGGAACAAATAAAAGGAATTACAGACATGCTTATGCCTCTAATTGGCACCATGCTAGAATGGTTTTTATGACTGGAGTGTTGGAATGGAATGATACAGGTTCTTCAGGTAGGATAAGGAGGGGAAGATAGGTGGGGATGTCACCTGCTATGTCAAGGATCAGCTGGAGCACATGGAGCTCCACCTGGGGATGGATGAGGAGTTGATCAAGAGCTTATGGGTCACGATTAGAGGGAACACAGGAGCAGGTGACATCATAGTGGGGGTCTGCTAAAGACCAACTGACCAGGAAGACCAAGCAGATAAGGGCCTCTATAGACAGACAGAAGAAGCCTCACTTTCACAAGATTAGGTCCTTATGGGGGATTGCAACCACCACAGTATCCATTGGAGGGACAACACAGCGGGGCACAAGCAATCCGGGTGGTTCCTGGAAGGCTTCAATGGTAACTTCTTTCTCCAAGTGACAGAGGAGCCAAGGAGGAGAGGCGTCATGCTGGACCTGGTTCTCACCAACAAGGAGGGGCTGGTAGGGAATGTCAAGTTCAAGGGCAGCTTTGTCTGCAGTGACCATGAAATGGCAGAGTTCGAGATCCTTCAGGCAGTAAGGAAGGAACACAGTATGTGGCTACCATGGACTTCAGGAGAACAGACTTTGGCCTCTTCAGGGATCTGCTTGGTAGAGTTCTGTGGGATAAAGTCCTGGATGGGAGAGGAGCCCAAGAAATCTGGTTAATATTCAAAGAACACCTCCTCCAAGCTCAGGAGTGATGAATCCTGACATAGAAGTCGGGCAAAACTACCAGGAGGCCTGGATGGATGAGCAAGGAGCTCCTGGACAATCTCAAACAGGAAAAAGAAGCCTAAAGATGGTGGAAGCAAGGACAGGGAGCCTGGGAGGAATACAGAGAAATTGTCCCAGCAGCCCGGGACCAGGTTAGGAAAGCTAAAGCCCAAGAGAGGAAAATCTGGACAGGGACATCAAGGGTAACAAGAGAAGCATCTATAGGTGTGTCAGTGATAAAAGGAAGACAGGGGAAAATGTGGGCCCACTCAGGAAATAAATAGGAGTCTGGTTACCCAGGATATGGAGAAGCCTGAGGTATGGATGATTTTTTTGTCTTAGTCTTCACTGGTGAGGGCTCTAACCACGCTGCCCAAGTTGCAGAAGGCAAAGGTAGGGACTGTATGAGAATACCAGATTTGAGACCAGCTGAGTTGCTTGAAGGTACATAGGTCCATGGGACCTGATAGGATAAATCCACAGGTCTTGAGGAAACTCATGGATGAAATTGCCAAGCCACTATCCATCATATTTGAGAAGTTGTGTCAGTTCAGTGAAGTCACACTGACTGTAAAAAGGGGACATATAACACCATTTTAAAAAGAGGACCTGGGGAACTGCAGTCTCACCTCTGTGTCTGCATGATCATGGAGCACTATCCGGAAACTCTGCAGAGGCATGTGGAGGTCATCATCAGTCATCATCAATCATCATCATCATCATCATCAATGATAGGTGACAGCCAATGTGGCTTCATTAAGGGCAAATTGTGCCTAACAAATTTGGTGGCCTTCTATGACAGGGTTAAAGCATTGGTGGATAATGGAAGAGCAATAGATGTCACCTACTTGGACATCGACATAGTGTTTGACACTGTCCCGTGCAACATCCTGGTCCCTAAATTGGAGAGACATGGATTTGATAGATGGACCACTCGGTGGATAATGAACTGGATGGATGGCTGCACTCAAAGGGTTACAGTCAATGGCTCAATGTCCAAGTGGCAACCACTGACAAGTAGTGTTCTTAAGGAGTCAGTACTGGGGCAAGTGCTGTTTAACATCTTCATCAGAGGCATGGACAGGGGGACTGAGTGCACCCTCGGCAAGTTTGCCAAGATTGAAGTAGCAGCAACTTTGAGTATTTGTAGTGCCTTGCAGCCCCCCATGTTGTTCCCTTGTGAGGGGGGACACCATCAGGATAATCATCTGCATGCTAATATTGAAAGCTGACAAAATGGAACATCAGCCAAGAGTTCTTGAGAAATTCTGGGATCCGGCCAAGAGAAACCTCTGGAACACAGAGAAGTGGCCAGAGCTGCATCAGTGGGAAGAATAAACCTGTAGATAAGGGCAGTCTGGGGCCTGACTGGCTGAGCAGGGATCCTGAGGAGAAGGGCCTGGGCCCTCCCAGGGATGCCATAGGAGCCAAGCAGTGTGTGCTCACCAGGAACAAGGCCAGCTGCATATGGGGCTGTGTTGGGAGAAGCATGGGTCACTCACCCCAGGGAAGCTGTCATCCCATTCCTCTGACACCTGGTGCAGCTACCTCTGGACTCATGTGACTTCCTGTTCTAGACAAGTGGGTAGGAATGGAGTGTCAAGAGGAGCTGTGCTAATAGGGGATTAATGACCTCAAGCATATGAGGCTCCTCTCTGGGGAGGCTGAGGGACATGGGCTTCTCCAGCCTGGTGAAGTGGAGGCTCAGCGCATCAGAGTCACAACCTGTAACTGCTTCAAGAGTGTTTTCAGAGATGGTGGAGCTTTTCTTCGTAGTGGAAAAAGAAAAAACAAAACCCAAAACAAAACAAAAAAAAGAAGAAGTGGAAAGAAAGGATGCCACAAAGTGTGTCTGGAGAGGCTGAGACACTAACTGAAGAGAAGATGTCACTCTAAGGGCAGTGCTGTGGTACATTGGGCACCCAGAGGGAGGTTGGACCAGCCCATGGCTTTCTCTTTCCAGGAACAACCAGGGAAAATGGAGAGAGAACAGGAAGGGTAGTGAGCTGTTGGAATGGAAAAGACCATTGGATGCCTTCAAAGACAGGTGCAGGTGTGGGACACTATAGAGCAGACTGCGGTGGAGACCATTGAGGGCCATGGAAATGCTTAAAGCCATGACCTCTCCTTGACCATGGTTATGGTTATTGTCTCTGCCACTAAGACCTACCAGAAGGTACCTTAACCTCACTCAGGACGCCATCTTGACCTCCTTGCCCCACCCAGAAGTGTAGTAGTCCTGCCCTTGGCATTGCACATCCCCACTTCCCTAGGAAGAGCCCTGAACCAGGTGTGAGAGACAAGATCTCTTTTCCCAGTGGGCTGGGGGTCAGAGCCTGGCCCTTTGGCTTGGTGTGACCCAGTCAGGTTTCCTCAGCATCAAATTCACCTTTAGTCATCCTTTACCTACCTGTCCTTATTGCCTCCAGTTTTCTGCTCTAATGAGCCCCTGGGGAGGCTTTGTTAGGAATGGTCCTCAGTGGGACCCATTAATACTCCAAGAAAGTATTTCTTTTGGAGATTATGTCTCAGTTTGACTTCTTGAAAAGCTTCTTCAACATCCTCTCGGTGTCTGAGGTTCATGGACCAAGTCCACCAGAGGGGTCTTTAAAATGCCTTGGGCTGGGCCTCTGCTGCTGAGCTGGGCCAGGCTCTTGGAACAGAGGAAGCTCATAGCAAGCAGGCAGAGATGCACAAGAGACAACTTTACCCAACGCAGCAGGGCTGAGGGAACAGCTTCAGGCATGAGGATGAGACAATCGATGCAGAGAGATGTTCAAGGTAGTTGGGAGTGGTAGGAGAGCTGAGAGCTCACTGTGGGACCATTCTTCACAGCCCTTTGCATGGTGAGTCTTAGGGCAATGGCACTGCAAATCCTGAAGGGTTCTCCTCCATCTGTCATTGCCCACAGCCTTTGGGCTCTCTCTCCAGGGCAGAGGAGGAGCAGGGTGTGCTCCAGAGCAGGGATTCCCTGCAGCCCTGCCAGATGGAGAGGACATGATGGGTGCCTTGTTCTGGGAACGGTGCAGGGTGTGAAGGTGGGTGAGCAGCCAGGGGCTGAGTGTAAACCTTGTGTATTTTATATTGTTATCAGAAATGATACTGGTATCTTAGTATTATTTCACGTATTCAGTATTATTTTATTGCTAAGGATTTAATCTTATTCTACAAAATCTGTTTTTATTTCAACATTTTGGATTTTCCCCCCCCCCCCCGCCCCCTTCCCCCAGTTCTCTCTCTTCAGGACAGGGGTGATAGGGTATTAGAGTAATAGAATAATTGTCCAAACAGTAAACAGTTGTGGGTCCTTTGAACCATAGCAAGGCTTTAGCAGCAGCTCAGACACTGACCCTACAGGTCCTGCCATGCTGATGATAGCCAACCCCTCTTCTAACTTGTGGGTCTCTAGGGAATGCAGTCCATGGGTTGGGAACAATGTTAACTCTCCATCAAGGACACCCCATCTTCTGGGCATCCAAAAGCTGACAGATCTTCACTGTGGACAGGAGCTTGCAGATCTGCCCTTGGGAACTGGACCTCTCTGCCCTCCATGTGATCACCCTCCAGACCAAAGGGGTTCCAGCATAAAGCAGCTGAGAGCAAGACTGATGGACAGACCAGCTCTCCTCCTTCTGCACTACGGGTCTGTCCCGTTGCCTCCCAGGACTCTCAAAACAGGACCTGTAGTGTAGCAAAAATGCCAGTGATCTCTGCCTTCAGAAATGGGACAGGGGTAACAGCAGAAAATTACAGACACACATGCTCCCTCTGAGCTCTGTTCTACATCCAGGGGAACTGGGAGTGACAATGATCAAAAGATCTTTCCTATAAGGAATAGATGTGATCTCTCCTGGTTCCTCTCTGCCCCGTACTGTGCAGCCCAAGTGACTGTTCTGCAGCCCACAGCAGAGGTTCCTGCTCCCCATTGCACTCTCAGCCAGCACCAAACAAGGATCATGCCGGCATCCGCACAAAGGTCTCCCTGGAAGGACAGAGGTCATTTGGGTGAGCTTAGTGTGAGAAATAGGAGAGGTTCTGATGAGATGTGTCTGTCCTGACTCCTCACCGTCTTCTCCTTTTTGAAAAGGCCCTTGTGCACCGAGGGAATAAATGCCCAACAGCAGCTCCATCACTGAGTTCCTCCTCCTGGCATTCGCAGACACACGGGAGCTGCAGCTCTTGCACTTCTGGCTCTTCCTGGGCATCTACCTGGCTGCCCTCCTGGGAAACGGCCTCATCATCACGGCCATTGCCTGTGACCAGCGCCTCCACACCCCCATGTACTTCTTCCTCCTCAACCTCTCCCTACTCGACCTGGGCTCCATCTCCACCACTCTCCCCAGGTCCATGGCCAATTCCCTCTGGGACAGCAGTTCTATTTCCTACTTGGGATGTGCTGCCCAGCTTTTTCTCTTTTCATTCTTTATCTCAGCAGAGTATTTTCTTCTCACCATCATGGCCTATGACCGGTATGTTGCCATCTGCAAACCCCTGCACTATGGGACCCTCCTGGGAAGCAGAGCTTGTGTCCACATGGCAGCAGTTGCCTGGAGCAGTGTTTTTCTCTATGCTCTCCTGCACACAGCCAACATATTTTTACTGCCTCTCTGCTATGGCAATGCTGTGGACCAATTCTTCTGTGAAATTGCCCCGATCCTCAAGCTCTCCTGCTCAGACACAGACTATATGAGGAAAAATGGTATTATTGTACTTAGTGCCTCTTTATTCTTTATGGGTTTTGTTTTCATTATGTTCTCTTATGTGCAGATCTTCAGGGCTGTGCTGAGGATCCCCTCTGAGCAGGGACGGCACAAAGCCTTTTCCACCTGCCTCCCTCACCTGGCTGTGGTCTCCCTGTTCATTAGCACTGCTATGTTTGCCTACATGAAACCCTCTTTCATCTATTCCCCAACCCTCGATCTGGTGATGGCTGTTTTGTATGCAGTGGTGCCTCCAGTACTGAACCCCCTCATCTACAGCATGAGGAACCAAGATCTCAAGGATGCCCTGAGGAAACTGATCCAATGGATTTTGCAGTAGATACAGTAATTTTCTTCCCTTCCCTGCAAAGTGTCAGAATTTTGTGTTGTTTTTTTTTTTTTTTTTAGAAAAAGCCTCTGATTTTAGTCATTGATAATCACACTTAGAGGTAATTGCTTGGGCTCTTGAGGATCTGTCTGGTGTGACTGATCCTTGAAGAACCATGTGTCACCTCTTGCCTCCATAATGGCATCTCTGCAATAAAAGTGATCTTCTGAATGTGGTCCCTGAATGTTGGGCTCTGATAAAGTTGTGGCTAAGAAGCCCAATGAATTGGACTTTCCAAGTGATTTTCCACTTTGTATTCTCCCTCTGTTTGGTGCAATAATCTCACAGCACAGTAAGAAATTTTTAAGGAGTCTGTTGGACACTGAGAACTTAGATGGATAATCTCTTCTTGGTATAGAGAGGCAGTGGAAATAGTATATGAGTGCCCAGTTCCTTTCCTCAGGCTGTTGCAGGTATGATAGGGATGATGATAGCAGATGTCAGCCCATGTGGAAAGGAATCTGGAGTGGTTAGGAGAGGATGGGGACTCCATGTACTTTGGGGTGGGAGGTGAATGACAACACAGAGAAGTTTAAGTCTCAGAGATAAGATTAAGTGCTGCCTTCCCCCCATCTTGGGATGAAGCACTAGATCTGGGTACCCAAAAAGCAGGACCCTGTGGGGCCATGGGAGGCAGAGAAGATGCAGCAGGCACAGGGGAGGGAGACTGGAGCATTGCGGGAGCTGCCTGAGGAGCCCCAGGGACAGGACTCTCCTGCCGTCCTGGGGAGCAGGGTAGGTGGGGAGGCCAAGTGGGGAAAAGGCAGTTTGGGCTTGGGGATCACCTGAAGCTGAATGCAGGAGAGCCAGAGAATGAGTGGCCTCTGCTGGCACTTGGGGCCACTTCCACCCCCAGGGGGATGAGGAGGCTGAGACCCCTTTGTGTTCCCAGCAGCTGCTGTGCCCTTCAGAGGGGCTGGGGCTGTGGTGTGATTGCCCAGAGCTCTGCAGCACCCTGTAGGAAGCACTGCTGTGGGGTCAGACCAGACTGGGGGGCTCTGCTGGGCTGGGAGAGGGCAGAAGAGGTGGAAGAGAGCCAGAGAGGGGCGGTACTGGTCTGGTCTGGGACGTGCCCAGGAGAGGAAAGCCTCAACATCAGCAGAGCTGTGTGACCATGCAGTATGAGGACCTATTCCAGTGGGCATGTGGGGCAGAACCAGGTCTCCTGGAGAGAAAAGAGTCCTCAGAGGTGCAGAGAGAGGAACTGTTCCATGCCACATTCCCAGGTCATTCTGGGGAAGCTGCCCCAGGGCAATGGGGAGAAATAAACGCCACGCATGGTCCTTTTCCATCTCTGGCCTTACACCCCAACCTGGGGGAGGGACCTTTGCTGTGGAGCCAGCTCCGTTCCCCTGCTGGGCTCAGTGCCTGTCCTGGGGTATGGCCAGCCCTGTGCGGCCTCTCTTCTTTCCCAAACCCCACAGACTCCCAGCACAGCTGAATGCTGACCCTGCATGGGACATGCAGAAGTTGTTGAAAGAGGAGGTACTGGGCGGGGAGCTACCAAGTGGAGGGCTGCTGGGGGTGGGGGCATGGAGGGCGGCCAGGGGAACTGTGGGAACTGTGGTGGTGGGACCTTTTCCCACCTCATGAATGCACCCTGCTCTTTATGGAGCCTTCACTGCAGGGCTGTGGGGCCTTGTTGGGCAGTAGGTCTTGGCCAGCGCCAATGAGGAGGTCTCTTCCTTTTGCTCCACACTCCCCAGCACAGTTTCAACCTACAGGCATTACCACAGGACCTGTGCACTGGGTGTTGGGAGTCTCCATGTGTCCTGCTGTTATCCCATGCAGGGATCTGCAGCGTGTGTCTCTGTTTGGAGCTGTTCACCATGGCTTGACTGCCCACACCAGAGGATCCTGGACAGACTATGCTTGGAGATGGGCTATGATGGTCCTCACCCACAGCAGGTACTGAGCACCAGCAGAGAAAAATTCCCAGGGGACAAGTACCTCATGCTGTGCTGGGTGCATATGTAAGGTTTGGGGGTGGGGTGTGTGTGTGTCCTCACACTGAGATTCCTTGTGGTACAGAAGGGTATCCCAAAGTATTGAGAGCTGGATGGGAGCTGTGAGTCTTGCACAAAGGCTCACACACCAAAAGACCATTATAAAAATTAAAAAATACTAATTTTACTGATTTCAGTGCAGTGGGGGTGCACACACACACGGCTCTGACACCCAATTCACCACCCCTGTCACTAAAGATCAGAGCAGTTTCACAATGACACGCACTGACAACCTGTGTCCCATAGATCTTGCCAAAGTTTGTATCTAACCCAAAGCCCTCCTTAGCCCCATAGATCAGCTGCTCAGGGGCTTGCCTCTCTGGTCATAAAATCTGGATGGATGAATTAGGGAGGCAACAGT
>VZTM01006591.1:165686-176560 GCA_013400555.1 Jacana jacana | reverse complement strand
AAAGATTTTCCTGGAAGAGGCAGGTTCAGGTTTCCAAATCATTATAACAGCTTTTCAGCTTCATACATATGAAGCCTGTTGGGAAGAAATAACAACAACCACCACCTCAAAAAACAAAGGAAGGTTTAAAAAGGCAAATTAAATTAGATCTCTGCTACAGCCTCCACTGCATATGTCCGCTTAGGCAGCCTGCCAAGTGTATTTTAATATAATATCCATTCATCCATAGACCCATAACTGGTAGATGCAATTACGTAATGCTTCTAATGACTCTGGTTGTTGCTTATCTAATCCCTGTAGCTTGCAGTGGTGAGAAGGTGTTCCCATTTGGCACCTGGTGTCGAGCATGGAGAAGATTGGTCCAGAGCTGCTTTAAATCTCCAGTTAAACAAAGGTGAGAGATTTCTGACAGTACCAAGATGAGGCAATGGGTGCAAGCTGGAACAGAGAAGGTTCCACTTAAATATGAGAAAAAACTTTACGGAGAGGGTGAGGGAACAATGGAAGGGGCTGCCCAGGGAGGTTGTGGAGTCTCCTTCTCTGGAGATATTCAAAACCTGCCTGAACACATTCCTGTGTGACCTGATCTAGGTGTTCCTGCACTGGCAGGGGGATTGGACTAGAAGATCTCTCAAGGTCCCTGATATTCTGTGATATCCAATCCCTGATATTCTGTGTTTCTGCAATCTTATTAATGGAGAACAAGAGAAAAGATCAAATAGACCAGGTTTTGTTTGCATTTGAAATATTTGAAAATTTTTCATTTCCATTAAAAGTTAGGCTTGGAGTGAAACAAGTATCTTTATCATATTTTTTTTCCATGATAAAGAAATTGCAGCTGATATTCTTCCAAGAAAAGTGGCTAATTGGGAGCTCGTAAATATGAGCAGATGAGTGGGAAGTGGCCTATGCGGTATAAGTTTGTTAGAGGTCTACAACACAGCAGGGTTGGGAGACTAAAATATGTGCATGAGGTGATGACTCATTACTTTCCCAAGCTGTATTATTTCCTTTGACATCTTGTCCATCCTGATGATTCAAATTTATTTGAGGTAAAGGCTGATTATAAACTTTTGGAGGGCAAGAGGGTGGGGATAATGTACTTCCCCCTTGTAAAGGCAAGTATTACTCGCAGGAATACCCATAGCTTTTTAATTTCTATGGGGTTCTAAGTGGGAGTTTATGACAATGTTTGTGAAACATCAGATAATCTCCAGTCTTTTAAATTCTGCTCTTCTAAGAGTTAAATTTATATATTGCAGTTCTCAGATCATAGTGTAGCCACTGCTCAAGTAACCCTTCTAGCAGCAGAAGCTGAATGCCCTATTTCAATTATTAACACAGTTTTAGGAGTTTTATGGCCTCTTTTTGATTTTTTTTCTAGAACTAAATAAAGTTCAGCTGTAGAGCCGTTAATGTGAGATTAGCACATTTTTATACCAGGACTGTAGGACACCTTTTTGCTGAGGCAAAAGGGTCAAAACAAAAGTCAGTATTTGATTTGTTTGCTTGCTTATCTCTTCAACAGAGTTCATTCATCTTCTATAAAACAAAATGACTATTTCATGAGGAAGTAGTATGCTGATAAAGAGATTTTTGGGAAGATAAGATGGATGTATATATTACATCTGAGAGAGAAACGCTCAAAGAAGATTCAAGCACAAGGCTGGCTGCCTGAGTCTTGACTGGCCACCAGCTGGTAGGGATGAAGAATACCAACTTCTACCACTGAAGAGGAGGTGGCATCTCACATCTTCTCCCTGATTCCTAAATGACCAGGTGTTGTTTTATGGTTGAATGGCAACATAATGCTCTGTGGCTGGGTGAACTGGTAAGCAAGGGCAAGATTTACCTTGGTTTTAAATAGACTGTCATTTCTTCCCTTCAGGGAGATGTACAAAACTAATGAGAGATATTCCAATGAAGAATGTATATTGTGTGTGTTATGAAGAATATGCCAATTGCTGGTAGATGCCTTTGCTGCTGTCTGTCAGGCTGTTTGTTTTTTAAGGTTTCCAGAATTAGAAGTTTTATCTCAACCCACTAAATGTTTAAGAAAGCAATACTTTTGACTGAATCTCTCATGTCAAGCAACACGTTAGAGTGGCTCTTCTATGAGTTACTCTAAGGTTTGTCCAGGATCAAGCACCTATTTGTGGGTGTTATTTATAATACAGTTATTTATAATACTAAACAGATCTCTCCTTTCAGCTGTTGCTAGGACAGCACTATATTTTCAGGAAGAAAAGTGCCAGGTTCTTGTTACACCTCTTGAAAACTAATCAAAGTCTCTTTCTCGGTGACCACAGCCCTTGGCACTCACAATATGCTTCCACAGTTGGGCAATCAGCAAGATGAAACCACTGTCTGGTGAGTGAACTGTGGCTGTCTCAGGATTTATGTGTCCTCCATCTGCTTCTACTCACCAGCTGTGCTTGGGCCCCTCGGGCAGGGACAGAAGAACTGGATGCACATAAAGTTTCTCTTCACTGTGGCCAATGCAAATAATTGTGTTTGGGTTCTCTAGGAGACAGAGAAGGAAGAGAGATGCACTATTCTGCTACCCCCCATCAAGGCCCGTGTGTGAGAGAAGAGTGAAGTGCCCCTCGGATGCAGAAGAAGGGAAAGCTAGAGAGTCCATAGCCTGGGCCCCTCCTTGGCTCTCATAAAACTGTATCAGGAGCCAAAGGAGTCTGAGAAGTATGGTTCCCAGTTCTGGGTTTCCGTCAAGCTCTGTATTTCACAGATTTTTGGCTTGGACAGGCTGACAAACACCAGGCCTCCTATTTATTATATCAGCTACCCAAATGGCTTTGAACGCACATTTCCTTCAGCACATCTTCCTCTCAGCCTCAACGATGGAGCTGCTGCAAAGTTCAATGCATTTAAGATGACTGTAGATGGTGAGGAAGGGTAGAATTTGTCACAGATGGTCACATTCATTTTGCAAAAATAAGTTTATTGTACTTGGCATAGCAATAAGAAAGCATAGCTAGCTGGCCAGACAGCCCTAAGAAAAAGTGAGCAGCATCTGTTTAAGTCTCTGAAGTAACACAATCCATGCATGGCATTAGGTTATGTTGCATCATTTAACACAACATAAACCTCACTCACCTTTTCCTCCCTTCTAGTGCTGCTTTCTTCCAGTTTGTTCTCACTCTAAGTGGCTGCAAAAATGCTGCTTCAAATTCCTGCTTTTTTCTTTTCTTTTTTTTTGTTTTCCCCCCTCTGACTTTGGCTCATGTCATTTTTTTCCTATGCTGTCTTTCTGGGAACCATGCACCCACATCCAAGAAGTATTATCTCTCCCTTCTGTGTCTTGTTGTAAGACATTTCGTGGTTTTCTTTTGTCCAAAGTGCTATACAAGACTAATTGTATTGCTATGCCAGAGACATTCTCCTACAGAAAGAAGCACAAATCATATTTAATCAAATTTAATGAAAGATTGCCATCAGGTGTCTAAATGTCTCACTTGCCTGCTTAGTTGAGTTATGGCAAACAATGGTACCCAGAAACTTAATGTATGTAATAATTCAACATTTTTTTTTTCATTATGTGGACCTACTTTGTGCCAGCTCCATTGAACTAATTTACAATAATGGGAGTGAAAACACCCTAATTCAAATACAAAATAGGAAGAAATATTTCTTTACTTTTTTTCTTGTTTCAGAATGATTTTTTTCATTTAGATATATTAATAAGCTGATAAGTGAGTCTCTTCATTATAATATAATGCTCAGTTGCGTAGGGAGCTATTCTTTATTCGGTGGGTTACACGCTAGTGTATCATGGGGAGAGGAGATGTATTAGCCTGTATTCAGAGTTTGTATTAAAAAAAAAAAAAAGAAACCATAGGGTAATAGAATTGCATCTTTTATACTAGTGCTGCCATTTGAAAACAGAAGGACAAGTTTTAAATGGGAAATACTAAGCAGTATCTGCTAGAGAAGTCACAGCTACGTTTGCCCACGTGCCTGTCTGCCTGGCCGTGCAGTTGGGGTATGTGGGCTGAGCACTTCTGAATACCATTGATTCAAAATAGGAGGGCCATTAGAAATTGTGCCTGTCTGTGTAGCTATGTGGCTTCTGTGACCAGTTTCTGACACCCTGAATATTTTTTTGCTGATTTTACAGCAAGAAACTGTGCCACTAAACACTTTTCAAATAGTATAGTATGTACGATGAACGAAGGCAGAGACAAAACGATGAAAGGGATGAACCAGAAAAAGACCCACCACAGGATTACTGGAGTTAAGCCCATTCACATATCGTGTTTTCAGCCCACGGGGATGGT
The DNA here is from genome assembly GCA_013400555.1 of Jacana jacana. Classification (NCBI taxonomy): domain Eukaryota; kingdom Metazoa; phylum Chordata; class Aves; order Charadriiformes; family Jacanidae; genus Jacana; species Jacana jacana. The sequence continues at coordinate 172,265 of VZTM01006591.1, read as the reverse complement.
CTGCACTGAGGAGTGCTGCATCCAGAGGTCTACACAGCAGAGTCAGAGCGACACAGATACTGCAGAGGTGTGCGGCAGGAATAGTAGCTGCATATGAGAAGCAGCCGCTCACTGCTCTTCCAGAGTTAATTAGCTCTTCTCTTCAAATGAGCTAATTAGCCTGAGCGCAGCCCTGCACTGACACAACCATACCAGTCCTGGAGCTGACTCATTAGCTGGCTTGATATCCTCTTCTTTCACTAATGTGGATACTCGCACAGCTCTGAAGAAAAGGGTGTCCTGGTAGTTAGGTACTAGCTTCTGCACTAATTAGTATATGAATGTTTATAAAATGTGGAACAATTTCAGGAGGGAGAAAAAAAAAATCAATGTCCTGAAGCTTAGTGGTTAGAGCACTCACCTAAAAAGAGGGAGGAAAGCAGGTCAGATCCTCGTTTTTACAAACGGGTGTAGGTAACTCTCCCTTCTGATTCTAAGTCCTTTTTTTTCACAGTTATCAAGAGTGCTCTCAAAAGATACCCTCTGTAGAACCTGAAATAAAGAGAGTGGTGTGGGGTTTTTTTGATTTTTTTTGTTGTTGTTCTTTAAAATTCTTGGTTCTTCCACTAAACCAAAATTCAATTACCAGCAGAGCCCTAATAGCAAACACAGATTATTGACTGCACTTGAGGCCAACCGCAATGAACTACTGCCTGAGGGTTAAAGCCATTCCTAGGATTAGGTAATATTGCCTGAAGCCAATCGAAAGGAGCGCTTTAATACCTTTGGGCAACAGTTTACTGCAATTTCCCTCAGACCCAGACAGTGATTAATTAACCTTTTAGAATCTTCTGGGTTAATGGAAAGTTTGTGCTGGAAAGCTCCACAGATTGAAACATGAGCCGAGATCATCATCAGCAATAGCAGAATAGACATGGTGTTGGTAGATGAACCACTGTTTTGAATGGTTTTTAGGCTGTTGCTTCAGCCTGAGGGCAGTAATATGCCCTATTCATAGTCAAACAAGCTTATGTGAAGTTATCTCAACTGCTAAGAAAGGGTTTTGCATGTATAAAATAACCACTGTTCATCTTATAACTGATAATTATCTAAAACCAACTCAGCTCAAGTTCTGTGCGCTTTCAGTCAACATGGGTATAAAAGAGTTGGGATGTTGCTACATGAGAGGAGATATATAGAATGACAACAAGGACCCCAAATGAAGAAATGATGATCCATATTTCTACTCACCTCAAACCCTGTGGATATTTGGAAGTCAATGTCAGCTGCATCCAATATAAAGAAAGATGTTTGTGAGTTGTATTTGAATAATTGCATGCCTGCCAAATCCTGGGGTTTTCCAGGTAAATAAGACCAAACTCAAAGGGAGTATTGGGAAAGTAATTGCACTTGCACTACTTACTTAATAAAAGCATCTTTAAAAGATTATCAGCTCAACAAGTGTCAAGAATAAGTAAAGTAGCACAATCCTACCAGATGCCTACTGACTGTCAGTAACACGCTTATTGAAGATTTCAGCATCCCTGAGTTCTGAAACTGCTACAGGTTAAGAGACTGTATTAAATGCAGGTCACTTCCAAATCCCTAAAGCCAGCACTGCAGCAAGACATTTAAATGATGACACAATGAGTTACAGTCTGCCAGTTTGGCACAGATTCAAAGTGGCAGCAGCTGAGGTGTGCTTTAAAAATAGGGATTTTTTTAATTGGATTCAGAATCAATTAAAATCCCATTAGAAACATAATTGTAGTGATACAAATCATAAAATAATATCTTTTACAATAAACTATAAAACTGAGGAAGCTTACATAATTAATACTATCTGTGGCACAGATAGACCCACGCCTTTCAATCACGTACAACCTGCATGTCAAGAGAATGCCTCTGAAAAGTAGAGAGTGTGGTTTCAACAGGAGGTCAACATTTATGCCATAGGATTCCGAGTGTGTTTCTTTGATTTCCCCTCCCTCCTCAAAGCCCCAGATCACACATTGCTTTTGGAGGTTAAATGCCAGCAGCAAATTCGGAGTGTAAAACAATGAGATGTGCAATATGATGGTGGCAGTTGACTCACTATAGCGGCTAGTGGCCATCCACCACATTTTTGATCCCTGGATGAGAAAATAATCAGCCAATTTTCTGCCAGTGTAAAGTCAGTGCATGTCTTGGGCAATGAAATTGTGCCCCTTTATGTTGAGAATGAAAGTGCTTTAATTGCTTTTGGACCAGAAATTAAGGATGCAGGTAAAAAAAAAAAAGAAAAAAAGAAAAAAAAAAGAGTCAACATCACCTATGCCAAATATCAAGATTAAATTTTTAGTTTATTTCATCATTAATTCCAGTTTTCCTGAGCTGCCTCTTCAAGTGAAGCCAACCCCATAGTTTCGAGTGTTGGTACTCAGTTCTTACACAGCATGCTCTAGGCAAGGTTGGATTATTATCTGTTTATTCTTGTGGGCTTCTAGTGCTTTATGCTGGTGTCTGTACTATGGTGAGTAAATTAATGACCCGACCATTTTCCAAAGAGCTGAAATGAGAAAGACACCTTTAAAAACAACTCTTCGGATTTATACTGAACTTAGCTTTTCAGTTCCCTCCTCACTAATCTTGTTTTATACAGCATTTTTTTAAACAATATTGCATTAGTAAAAGCTGTCAGTCACAATAAATTTTCAAATTTTCTTTTTTATTATTTTGCGATGATGCTTTAAATACATATTCCTGTAAAGATTAACTGTATAATTTAATTGTCCTTGTATCAGATGAAAAAAACCCATGATTCCCCACAGCAGCCTATTGACTCCTTCAACCTTGCCTCTTGAAACCTTAGTGAACGCAGAAGCTGATACTGCAGGTTTTATATTTATAATGATTAATTAATTCTGCACTAAGCAATGTTCCTGACTGCAAGAACAAAATCCACTTTAGAAAACATAAATGACAGCTTGCCTAAAATAATTAACACCAGTGCTGATAGAATTGGGATGTTCTCCCTCTGCTTTACACTGGCGTATTTGAGAGAATTTAATTACTAATATTTCTGACTAGCAGAAGAATTGCATTAAAGGAGCACTTGATGTGGCAGGCTTGAAAACTCATATAAAACATGTTACAGAAATATAATGCAGATGGGATCAACCCTGGTTAAAAAATGAAGATATAATTAACCCACAGTTAAGCATACAAGAGGATTTCCTTCTTTTTTTAAATTTTTTCCTTTTTTTTTTTTTTGAGGGAACCGGATCATGTCAAAAATAACCTGCATGAAAGTGTTGTCTGATTCAAATAGCCAGGTAGGGTTTGGCTATGCAGCACAGCAACTCTGAACTCTTCCATCTCTGTGCAGAATAAATCCAATAAGGTCTGTCCTGGGGACAGGAAGGTTTCACTCAGCGAAACACGGGTGTTTCTTAGCCTAGAAAGGACCGTCCTTCCTCCCCAGCTGGAGCAGGAACTCTCTGCTCGATATTCAGCATTTGTTAGGGATGGAATTTGGCCCTTAGCACGCTGGATAATGTAAAACTACATGTTGGTTTACAGGAGGCCTTGAAACAGGACAGCTCTTCCCTGGAAGGGGACAGCGGGTATTTTCTGTGGGCGAGATGGCTTTATCTGCCAATTCTAGCATCATGCATGTAGCTGCTTACAGAATTTATTAACTTCAAATTGAAAGCTTAGGTGACTGGTTCCTGTGATATAAACAAATGTGGCATAAGAGTCTACAGTATTTTCCTTTGAATTGCTGGGAAGACTGCATAAAATTATGGTAAAAATGCACACTCTCAGCCAGAGAAAACAACACAGAGTTACTGTCACAGCGTGTCGTAAAAAGTGAGGACTTTTGTGAATAAAATGATAAGACAAATAACTCCCTGTTAATCCTTGTCACCCTGAAACCTCCATATTTTACATGTGTATGGTTTAAAAATCTCATTATTGGCAATGGAATTCCTGTGAGTCCATCTTTATCCTTTCTTGCAAACCCATATATAAGTCAGCAGGACGGATGCATGTCTCCACACTACCTACCAAGGATACTAGTGTTCCCTGAGTGGAGTTCAGGGACCTTGCCATCCATTGGAGATGCAACTTTACAAACGTGTAAACACCTACAGCACACAAGGTTCTTTTTTTCTTATGTATTTTATGCATTAAATGAAGGACCTGAGAGCTGAGTAAGACAGGTATTATAGCGTGTACTTCCCATCGCCGGCAGATTTTCAGCACAAACGTCAGCCTTTCTTCTTTTATTGGTTGGGGCTGTTACAGAAATCCTCAACTTTATCGAGGGCCCAACTCTGGAAGGGAGAAAGTCCATAAAGATAAAATGAAGAGCCATCTGGCCTATTTTCCAATGTGTTCTATCTCCTCTAGTGCCTTATGGGCATATGTTTTGCCTACACACAGCCTTGCTTAAAGGTGCAATTTTGCATTGCCTGTAAATCCGTCCCTCTCACTTGTGAGTGGAAAAAGGGAGAACCAGGAGGCTTGATTTACTGAAACAAATGGAGGCAGATGTAAATTCTCTTCCTAAGGCAGTGCATTCTCTGCACCCTAGGTGGGATTCCTCCTAATAAGTAGCAGGGATTGGAAAGGGCATGAGAAAGCAATCTGTAACCTCTCTTTAAGTATTCCTGCTTAATACTAATTATTACTTAATAATGAATAGCATTTATATTTCCTTGTAAATGTTAAAAGTGCTGTAAAAGCATTAACTGGTTAATTCTCAGGACACCCTTGAGAGGTGGGCACATGAGTATTATCTTCATTCCATACTTCTTTCCATAATAAGGGAACAATTAAAATGAAATTGATCAGCTAACTTTATAGAGACCCTAATTCCTACAAATAGGAAATAATAGGTCTAAATGAGTATACTTCTGGGTGTTTAAAAGCAGTATTCATCAGCTGGATTACAGCTGATTTTTCAGTGTAATTAACTTTGTATCCAAAAATCAACTTTATTGGTTCACTTCTAGTATATTAAGCACAATAGGAGGGATGCCCCATTTTCTCTGGCAATAATCAGATTCCCTTCAGCCTTGTAATTGATTCAAGCAGGAACCATATTATTGTCTAGTAAAACAGAGCATCCCTCCTATTATCCCTTAAGTAGCAGTCAGTCTGGGAAGAAAACAGTTACAATGATATATGAAGTTAAGACAGATGCCAACTAAATAGATATCTGAGTAAGCTAGAAAGAAAGAATTAAATAGTTGGCAGAATCAATAAAGGTACTACTTCAGCTAACCGTTGTGCAACTCATCAACTAAACTCTCATTATTATTGCTCATATCCTGAGTGCCCCGATAGTGTTATGCACTGCACAGACACATCGCAAGCCCAAGAGGCCTCGCAATCTAATTTGTCAGCTTTCATTTCTGTCCCACTGTTTTTGTATCCTCTCTCTTGTAGCATTCCCATCCCCTGTATTTTGATGTCTCCACGTTCTTATGCCAGTGCACCCCACTGCCAGAGCATCTAAGGATTGAGAAGGACTGACCCCATTGCCCCCTCTGTTACACAGGGCCAGAACAGAGCACTGGGGCAAAAATGGCTCGGTCAGTATCATTTACATTTATTTGCTTTTTATTCAAATTATCTGTGCAGGGTACTGTAGTTCTCTTGGGAAATAAGTACCTTTCTCACAGGCTCTCTGAAGGGAAGTGGGTGTTACTGGTACTTAATGGAGCTTGGACATAGCAAGAACAATGAGAGAAATATGTTTTTCCTGATAGAGGAGCAGAAGTCTGAGAAATGGTTCACTTTTAGCGTCTGACATGAAGTCTGTGTGAACTGGATCCACAGCAGTGAGTGACTCCTGCAAGGACTGCTGGGACTATTGACTGTGGAAAGCAGGAATCTGACAAGTACTGCTTTAGCCCCAGTGTGAGGATGTGCATTCCTTGATACTGGAATCAGGTTCTGTGAAATAAGAGATGGTGCATGTTTACCTTTTTGGATTCCTACCTGATTGGCTTTGGACAACAGACTCAGAGAAGAGGCAGGTGACCTGATGGAGCATCTTTGAGAGTAACAGCAAACAAATCTGTGCTGCATATTATTCTGGGGGTGCGATTGGGCTTGAATTTGTTACCTCTTCACACGATGGAAGCTGTAAGCCTAAGTCATGTCTCACCACATGTATTGTATAATTAGGCTCCTGTGGCTCAGGGGTTAAAAAAATTCCATCTTTCTGGAGAAGTCATTACTGGTCATTACTGCTCAAGTCATTACTGGTGAACACCTCTATGTTTCAACCTCTATGGCACCAGCTGAGCTGGGTGAGTACTTCTCTTACCCTGTGCACTAGTGGGAAATAAAACACATGAGCACACATGAGCCTTCCCCAACTCCTGTGACTGAACATGAGCAGAGGGCATCCCACTGACACTGCTCACGACTTGAATGACTGCTCCACTGGGTATGAGCTAGGGATGGAGCATCTCTCCTATGAAGACCAGCTGAGGGAGCTGGGGTTCTTCAGCCTGGAGAAGAGAAGGCTCCAGGGAGGCCTTATAGCAACCTTCCAGTACCTGAAGGGAGCCTACAGGAGAGCTGGAGAGGGACTCTGTCAGG
>VZTM01006591.1:109604-165551 GCA_013400555.1 Jacana jacana | reverse complement strand
CAGGGCAAAAGCCCATGGGTCAGACCTAGTCCTGATCAAATTCAGGTGTAGATATACTTAGCTGCAACTTCTAATGGAGAGGAGGGAGGAAACTACTCTCTTTTCTGTAGATTTGGCAATGTTGCAGCTATACTTACTCTGATCTCTCCCTGAATGGCTTTTATGCCTTTCTTTCCTCTTTGCCCCACACAATTCCCTCATTGAAGACAATATCTATCGTCCGTTCATTCTCAAAACAGACTTAAGAGCCATTATGGGTGGGAAGCAGATGCTAAGGGTGCCAGGGCAGTTATTTTATTTTGTGAGATCTTAAATAAGAGCATGACATGTAAAGGGGAAGGGGGTGGGGAGGGAGCCTTCCTGTTATTTTCTTTCGACTAGATGCACTTGATCTTTGTAGTTACCATCACTATTTGAAAGAGTTGCACATTTAGGAGGACATTTGAAGTATCTACAGACTTGCCTTACACTCCCTCCAGGCCACTAGTTTAGGAGCAAGAAATCAAAGGGGGGAGTTTAAAGACAATTGAATAATATCAGTTCAGCACTGATTTGCAATTTGTGTAATGCATTCGTATGCAGCTATCTTAATTTGCTTAACTCAATCCCTGTTGTCTTCTTTTCTTCTTTCAGACATGGTATGATGGCTGCAGGCATGCAGTCTTTCTACTTCCCTCACTTATCCAGGGCAGCAAGTATATCAGGCTCATTCTGTTTGACAAAAAGCTCTATTTAGCATAATTTGGCCCCAAAAGTTCAGATCAGACAGGAGGATTGCAGGCCCCAAGTCAAAAGACTATTCTTGAATGAACCTAAGACATTATTATGGTTACTACAGCTAAAATTTCCTTGTTCCCTGACATTATTAAGCATAACAAATGCTGCCCAGAAGGTTCATTGAGTGCGGTGCAACATCAAGAACAATATCTCAGTCTTGTACTGCAATTTAAGACTAAAGAATGATATTTTATTTTGTCTTTCATCTTCTTTGTAATAAAGAAGGCCAATTTCTTTCCCCTTTCATTTCAGAAGGAGGAATGCCTTGGCACCCTTAGTCTAAGACTCTTTTTAAAACCTTGATTATGATTCTAAACAACATCTTTTCATGCCAGTTTTAAGTCATTATTTTACTGATTGTAACAACTATTTTCATGGATTTTGCTCTTGGAAGGTTTGGAGTGGTGGTGTTACTCTTAATAAATATGGTTGTAAATAAAAATAAAACAAATATAAATAAAGCCTCAGTGTTTGAATTGTATTATTAAAAAGTTACACTTTTAACAAGTCTTTCTTTGGTTTTGCATTGCCTACATTTTTCCAAATTAGTGAATATTGTTGATTCATGGATAGAGAAGTTGTTATTTGCATATACCAGTGAACAGAAACTTGGTTAACAAAGTGGAAGTCAAACCTTTCTCACCAGAGTGCATAATTCTCCAAGATAGGTCCGAGAAGTGTCTTGTTCTGTATAAAGCATTACAAGGAGCATATGAACCGGGCTGCTTCTTTCTGTCATCTGTGGAAAAGGTTCAGCCAAGAAACCAGACCAGAAACGCGGTCGGTATCAATGAGACATCTGCTAAATGCTAAATCTAAATGATTTAGGAGCTCTGTCGTCATTGTTCATAAGGGAAGTAGTCCGTTGCCATGCTTGTAACTTACTATAATGCCATTTGAAAGAAATGAGCTAATCTTTTCAAATATTCAGATGCTGTGTCTGAAAGACCTGGGGATGCCAAATCAGATGACATCATCTACAGCATATGACTGATGGACTGATTTCATTTTTTCCCTATCACAATTAGAATCTTCTGGAGCAACGTTACCTGGAATTTTTAAATTTTTTACATGTATTTTTCCACTTCAGTGGATACTGAAGGGGAAAGTACTTTGTCACTAAGGTCACAATGAATCAAAATACCTTTCCCCCCCACAGTTCATGTTTGATATTTTTGATTGTGGTTTCTTCAATATCTACCCTCCCACCCACAGAGGGAGCAATCCACCTGCTTTATAAATAAGGAGTTTGTTCCAGTCGTTGGACTAACAACTGAAAGTGGTGGGTATCCAAGTAGCTCAAAGCAAAACTACAAGGATCTTTCCTGGGAGCAAAGGAAGAGACCTGGAAACTAAGTTGATCCTACTGCAAGTTAAAAGCTTAGAGAAAAAAATAAGTTGTGAGATGGAAGAGACCAGACCGAGCTTATTGGATAAAGAACAAGGTCAAGCCACAGGCTTCTGATCAAGGACAGTGCTTGAGATGTCCTCCATTCCATTCTCAGAAAACAGAATTATGCATTTTTTTTGAGGGCAAGTGGGGCTAAGTAAACCAGATTATACAAAGAATAGGTTTGAGTTTTAGCCCTGACTTTTTAGCAGAGCAAAAATGAACCAGAAAACCACAAATCCACAAGACCCTGGAAATTGGTAGAAGGGAGCAAAAATATTAGAAACATTATTTTTATTATAATCTATAATAATGCCTGCCATCTTTTCACTGATGTAGCCAGGACCCAGAAGCCTCAGACTCTGTTTTACTAAAAGCCTCAATAGAGATGTAGTATAGTAAAAATAAATGAAATGCAGAATAATACTCAGTAAAGCGAAGCCATTGCTGTTTGCTTGCCGTCAGTACGTGATGATCTTAATACAAAGAAGTTTTGAGAGAGTTGAGAGAACACGTAGGTTTGTATCAGAGGATACCTCTCCTCTCCTTTCCTCCCAGTCTCGGAATTGATGGCAAAGGTGCTTAAATGCAGAGGAGCTCATTAATCTGTCTGCATCTGGAGCGTTTTACACAGATACCATGCAAATCCATGCCTGCGAGGTAGTTAGCATTGTGCCTATGTAAGCAGCACTAAGCAGGCACAAAATCTACTGTTCTTTAGCTGCACAACATTTGAACTAATATTTATTTAATTTTGCTGAATAGTGTCAGTATGCATTTGGAAACTGTTAGCCTTTTTCTGAGAGAGGTGAGTGAACTGCAAGCATAAACCAGCATTGGTAGCTGAACATTTATTTATTTTTTTTTCTGGAAAAACAAAAGAGGCAACAAAGAAGATTAAGGGGTTGGAGCACCTCCTTTATGAGGAAAGAGCTGGGGCTCTTTAGGTTGGAGAAGAGAAGGTTGAGGGGAGACCTTATCTATGTTTACAAGTACTTAAAGGGTGGGTTGAAGGAGGATGGAACAGGACTGTTTTCAGTGGTTTCCAGAGAGAGGACAAGGGACAACGGGTACAAGCTGGAACACAGGAAGATCCACTCAAATATGANGTCCTGTCACTACACTCCCTGACAGAGTCCCTCTCCAGCTCTCCTGTAGCCCCTTCAGATACTGGAAGGGGCTCTAAGGTCTCCCTGGAGCCTTCTCTTCTTCAGGCTGAACAACCCCAGCTTTCTCAGCCTGTCAATGATCTCTAGATGACCCTGCCAACTCTGACAATTCTGTGATAATTTTCCCGCTCTGAATCGAGTTTAATTTCTGAAAAACATTTATGCAGAAAAAAAACCAAAACAACTGCACTTTTCCCTTACTTCTCTGTGGCTACTGGAAACCCGTGTGAAGGAGTCAAACTCTTCCTGTCACCCTTAATGTGATTAAATGTTTTCTCGCCTTCCAGTTTACAAGGCAGGAAACTGTCAGAGCATTTTTCATGGCATCAAATAGATGCTGTACAACTTTAATTAGCAATGTATATCAGTGTTGAGGCTAATACAGACATAAATAAAAGCTATGAAAGCTGTTATACACTCAGTATAAAGCCAGAGCATAGATGTAAAGATTAATAAACAAAGGAAATCAAAAAGTTTCTGTTGAGTGCCACAAATGGATACACTGAGAACAGCTAGTCTTTCTCTGAGGCATTAAGCTCAAAGCATTACAAACATGTCAAAAAATGAAAGATTTTTATTCAGAACTAAATATTGTTCAGTGACAAAAATAGCTTTCTTCGTTCTTGGTTAAACAGAAGAGAAGCACCCTAAGGGTCGATGAGGGCCTTATCAGCAGAGAACAATAAAAAACCAACGGAGGGAAGTAATCTTTCTCATCTCAGAGGGACTACTATAGTTGTTACATTACACTCGTGGCAGTTTATCTATATGCAAGACTCTACAGTGTCTTTCAGATTAATTTAGCATCTCAGGAATCCATTATACCTTTTGGGGAAGTGACTCAATTTGGAGAGTCCTAGTGGGTGTAAACGAATGCAGCAGCTTTCGTTCCAGAGCAGCCTGAACGCAGTGAAAGCTTGAACGATGTCATGCAGCCGTGAGGCTTTTACAAATGTTTGGCAGCAGCGGTTCTATAAATCTCTAATATGATTTGGGTTAAAAAAAAAATAATTAAAAACATAAAAGGGTTGACTTTCATGTTTGGGGAGGAAGCGAAGGATTGAGAATACCTCCCTTTTTACTGAAAGCTGTTTACATGCCTCCTACTGCCACAGACCCAGCCAGGCACAGAGGAGCCCACCTCGCACCTCAGGTGGGGTTCAGTCCCATCACCTCTGAAGCCAGTGGCAGAGGCTGCACTGATTTTATCACAACAGAGTGAGGCAGCAGATCCTGCGAGGCTGAGCAAGCAGGGCTTTCCTGCTCCAGACACAACCTGGGTTTTTTGGCACCAGGGCCCTTGGCAAGTCTCGGAACACAACCCTGTAAGTTCATCTTGCATGTGGCTGCCATGACTTCCCCTTTCTGATCCAGAATAAGTCCTTTTAAGACAGCATGTGCTGCTTTGGTTGCTTATCAAACACCATAGTTCATAGCTAAAACACAGGAATCCATCATAAAGTTATCTGTTTATACCTCTCTAAGAAACTTTCGAGATTAACTTTATGATGTTTGCTCTTAGCCCAAAACCCAATATCCCTAGAAACTTAAGTAAAACCCATTCATCAGGTGCAAGATCAGTGATGGTGATATTTATTATGCTGTTGGCAGATTTTAGGCCACCTTTACTCATGTATACTCCAAAATGAAACACGTGACATTTATAAATGTAATTTTTCCCTGCAGACAAACCTCAATAAGAATTAGATTTAGACTAAATGTGCTATAATGATTATTAAGATAAATAATCAGAATTATTATGAGATGGATAGTTAGTTTGACAATGTGGAGGATGAAATTTCTGTCAAGTTAAGGAGTTTAGAGGAAGAGGCCACCTTCTAAGGAAACAATGCAAATGCTTTAATTGTGTAGTTTACAATATTTTGACTATGATTTAGACCCAGAGTCAGATATGAGACTGACTGGTGAAATTTAAATACAGAAATGAGATACTACAATAGCTTGTGAGAAGTAATTCCCTGTTTAAAGAAAGAGAGGCATTTGGGGCGTCAATGTAGGAGCCAAAGCTATCAATCATAAACAGGCAGGCAAACTGCGGCACTTCCCTGGTAAGAATAAAAGCACTTACCACCATTTCAACTACCTGGACTTCTCTTTGCTCTGGACCCATGCATACTTCTCAGGAAAAGATAAATTCACATGTAATGTATCACTGGTTTTCAATTTCATTGTGATGAACCCACAGGGTGGATTACATAGTCCATCCTTTGTTTCAGAGAAAAGCTAAATTACACCGTGCCCTCTATGTGGTCCAGGGGATATTGATTAGACTGTTTCAGAGTCTGAAGAAGAAAAAAGAAAATGTACTAAGTCTCCTCATCTACATATTTTCTTTTCATCTTCCCATTTTCTGACAATAATTAGGTGGCAGAAGTCAACAAGACTTATTTATTTTCTCCCTTGAAATACCACACCTGCATTTTTATAAGAGGGTTCGTAAGATCAAGGAGTGTATTCTTCACATAGAAACCTAACATAAGGTCTTTGGGATCTCTCTTTTGGTAGCTTGACTAACAGACATTGCCTTAATGCCTGTTTGCCTGCAACATGTGCACACACAGTTAACTGTAAAAAAAAAAAGGCCACAGAAACACTCCAATATAACAGGGCAAGCTGGAGTGAGAAATACTTAATGCTATTGCAGAGATTCACTGGCAAAAAGCTGCAAATGAAAATTATTGCAATGAGTATAAAATTATTATAAAACTGTCACATTTCTAATATTTCATATCACTTCTGACCATAAGCTCCACAGCTACAAATGCAATATCCTTTACTTGTCAGTGTGCACAGATGATGGTTTGCGCTCTTCAGGGCTTATCGTGTTAAAATGCCTTTAATTATGTCCCAGATAGTTGTTCAGAACGCACTCTTAAACCTCTTCAAGGTCAAAACCTTCCTTCTTGCTGATCCTCAGATCATCATTCTACGACTTCTGTTTCACTGCCATAATATCTCTATTATTCTCAGGAATCACTGTACGGCTGTGTAGGCCACGTCGGCGTATGATTACATCAACTGTCCCTAAAGGTTCAGGTGCTGTTTGCTGAGGGCCATTTCTCCTCTACTAATCCTTAAAGGTCAGAGAGATTGGAAACTAATGTATGTACTTACACTTCATTTTAGAAAAAGGTAGTAATATTGCCGAGTAACTCTTTCTTTCCTGCTCCCCCTCCTCTTCCCGTTGAAGACATGAATATCAAACGTATGGTAAACAGAAGAAGCATCTTACAAACTTGTATTTCTGATGATATATTGTAATGAAAATGAGAAGGAAATGATTGGTTGCCAATCACAACCATAACTAGCACCCTGAGAACCCCAGCCTGTGTGTAGTTTGTGTTGAATTTAAACGATTGCTAGCTATACAGCACAGAGTAATAGACTCTACTCCCAAACCATTAATTTAAACCCAGACACAAAAAAACTCAAAGAAGAATCTTCTTCATGGATCACTGCTCTTGTTAACAAGTATCAAATAGGATAAATTGTATATTATAGCACTGTCCACTAGCTCTGCTATATTTAAGTCTTCCAGTCTATTATTGTACCACTCCTTTCTAAGGGAATTATAACATCCACTGGTTAAAAGAAAAGTGATATAAATTGAAATTTTGCCTTTTACTACATACGTTCTTCCTAAAATATTCTGGACAGTGTATACACTAGGAACATTAAAGAAGCAAACTTCCAGCAATCTAAAGCAATTCCAAACTTCCCCCATCTTTATGACCTCTCATGCAGAGTCCTTCTCAAATATGCACAAGCACAAGAGGCCCATTGTGAATAAATTACTGCAAATATGCTTCAGTTCATTAAATGAATCCATAATACAATGTACTTCTTAAAAAGTGCAACGTACCATACCCAGCAAGATAAACAAATATATTAACACTGTTAAATATAAAATTAAGGACTATCTTCAAAACCAATCTGAACGTATATTTCATTCACATAACTATGAGTCAGAAGAGGAGCAGTCCTTTTGAGATGAATAAAAATTAACATAACAGTCAAATAAAATGCAGTCATCAGAGAAAATGACCTTAACTTTCTTTTAAGACAATAGCTGAGTTTAACAAACTTCCCAGTCCAAACAAACTTTCCAGTACTAATATCTTATTTAAATAAGTAACCAGTCCCGTCTTAATAAATCCATATTACACAGTCTTTATATCATTATTCCAAAAGAAAATTAATATTTCAGTCACTTATAGGGCAGTTTTGGTTACCAAGAATTTTAACACTCCAGTAAGTCTTGCTTAGAAACTGGAAGGGAATAATATTTATTTTTTTGTAGTCTTTACTAAATGGAATTCAAAACAGTCCTTTTTTGGTAATAGAGTTATGCACTTAATTCTCTGTCCATTCTACTAAAAATCGAGTGCTCTGTAAAATACAATGTCAGTTTAAGTGTTACCTTCAGCAGACAGATTGTGTTCAAAAAGAAAAATATAAACAGTTTGCAAGATGCAATGTCAAGAAGAAAGCATAATGGGTCACACTGGATAGGATAATAAATCAATACTGAATGGTGGAAGAGAAGCTGGACATGAGCCGGCAATGTGCGCTGGCAGCCCAGAAAGCCAACCCTTTCCTGGGCTGTATCAAAAGCAGCGTGGCCAGAAGGTGAGAGAGGTGATTCTGCCCTTCCACACTCCTCTGGTTAGACCCCACCTGGAGTACTGCATGCAGCTCTGGAGCCCTCAGCACAGGAAGGACATGGACCCGTTGGAGTGGGTCCAGAGGAGGGTCATGTAGATTATCAGAGGGCTGGAGCACCTCTCCTATTAAAAATGGCTGAGAAATTTGGGGCTGTTCAGCCTGGAGAAAAGAAGGCTCCAGGTAGACCTTACTTCAGTACTTAAATGGGGCTTCTAAGGCAGGCAGGGACAAACCTTTTAGGAGGCCCTGTAGCAATAGGACAAGGAGTAATGTTTTTAAGATAAAGGTAGATTTAGACTAGATATAAGGAAGAAAATTTTTATGCTGAGGGTGGTGAAACACTGGAATGGGTTGCCCAGAGAGGTGGCAGATGCCCCATCCCCGGAAACATTCAAGGTCTCACACACACCATCTGGATATACTTGCAAACTACTCTCTTCCTGACTTTTGATTATGGCTTGCCTTGACTATATCTTGTATTTTCTTGTATATTTTCACTTGAAACTTCATGGTCAGGAATGAGGAAATCACTGATCCCCATCTCTATTAATCGATTCAAAATGAATCTGTAAGATTTTTTTAAAACTCCGTTCCTATGGGGTTTGTTCATTTTCATTTTTGGGTGTCAACTTGAAAGGGACACATTTTACATAGGAATTGCACATTTGATTACTCAAAAAACAGAGGTCTATTTTTACGAAAATTCATCCTTTTCTTCCTGACCTGCAGTACTATTATCTAATCAGATTTTAAATGTCCTTTATGCTATATGTTTCTATATGATAGGCTGCCCTTTAAATTAAAATATTATTTATAGCATGAGAAGCACAATGATTCCTGACCCAGAACTATATCATTAGGAGAGCCTGAAAGAAGCTAGTCCATCAAAGTGTAAGATATTAAACTAGTTTGTTTGTCTAGAAAATTCATAAACAGCCCTTCAAACTTTTGTTGCATTAATACTAATTAAGGATGAGTCTCTCAAATATGAAATGGTTGAGAAAATCTGCGGGGTTTGGTTTCCTATTTGTCACCTTTTATTTGAAAACAGCAGGTTAAATTCTGATCTGAGGAACATTTAGCCTCAAACTATCATGAAGATTGTTTTGTATCTATGTAATTGCTGAAGATTGCTTTGGTCAAAACTCCTGAACACTTTTTATTGCTAATTTTGGCAATAAACCTGTTAATTAGTTAATTGTAAAGCATTAGTGAATCAAGTAAAAAGGATCCATCTGTTTATAAAATAAGATTTCTTCTGGGCATAACGTTTACAAACCACAGTGGCAGACACCATCCCACCTATTTATTGATAAAGTCTCTCACTTCTTTTAGAGCTGAAACGCGACTTCGAGGGAGATTTGTAATAGATCACACACAGTTAATGCCTTCGCAGTTTTAATATCACGGTGGGGTGGGGTGTGTTGAGAGAGCAGCAAAGAAGACCTCTACCCCCTCTCTTTTCTACATCACTGATGTGCATCTGGCACAGACTGATACCAGCCCAAGACATGGCCGTATGAAAGGTGTTCAGTTCTCGGAACAAATTCACAGTGTCTCCAGTTGGAGAAGAACGTTAAGAACAGAACACATCTACCGTTGCCATAAGGATCATTTCCACGGGCAGACTCAGGAGCCAAATGAAGTACCAAGTCTGAGGGAATTTTGCCATTGCCTTGAGTGGGTGCAGGATCGTAGATTTTTCCAGGTGAATGCAAAAGCAGTCTAGGAAGCTCACACTGCTGCTACTTATCTTTTCCATGGCCAATTAAATAGCCTTCTTTTCTCAGAGCTGTCAATGTGGCAGCTTTCATGAGCACTAAATTCATCCTTTAAGGAGAAAACATGTTAAAAAAATGTAATGTTTTTTCCGATTTAAAGATACTGTAAAAAAAGACCTCTTTTCAATACAGAAAACAAATCTCTTGTATATTCATGTGGATTACAGAGTAGTTTCCATACCAAAATATTACATTTCTTTTATCAGTGCAAAGTAAAGATGGTACAATATTCTTGCCTGAGATTAAAAAATATATAAGAATGGAATATTGATAGCAACATACAATATAAAGTAAAGGAGGATTGGATGATGTACTATGTGAGCTGATAAGAATTATATGGCTTCTAGCAGTGAAGTAAAATGACATAAAAAGATAGAGACTGATGGCAATAGGAAATGCATCTATAAAGGGGATCACAGGAGTAAACAGGGAATGAGTTTGGATAACAGCAGACAGGCATTTAAGGGATAACGCTAATTGAATTATGCATTGTAGCCAGGTAGGGCAGACTGATGCTTCTAAATGCTGAAGAAAAGGTGGGACTCTTGGCCTGCAGTGGTAGCTTCTCTTACCCCAGCCTTTCCCCCAAAATTTGCATAAAATGAGTTTGTAATGGCTGTTGAGAACCACTTATTCCACTTTGGATACAAGGGAGCTATAAATGGGTCTCTAAAAAGATGTGGAAGTGGAGGATGCTCAGGGTGAAAACCATATGAGACCGGCTCCAGAAGCTGTGAAGAAAACTACCACACATGGAGAGGGAAAACATTGTCTTTTCATAGTGTGTCTCACTCATCTAAATCTCATCATCTAAAATCAGACACCTAATCAAAGCTGTTCATCTAGAGCCCTTCTAAAGGTTAAAGGAGAAATCTGGAGACACCAAAAGCATTATTTAGCTTTTCCATCTTTTGTTTCTATCTTGAGATGTATACAGTCTGGAGGCCACTCTTAATGTTGAGGTAGAAACCAAGCACCATATCAATGGAGGAACAAGAGACCACACTTAAGAAATAACTGGCATGCTTTGAAATTCAGAAGAGGGTCCTGCTACCACTGTAGTGGTCCTAACTCAGGCAGGTCACCCACACTAGATGCAGCTCTACTCAGGTGACTGGTTAGAGCAGGGTAGATGATATACTCCAGGAGTCATCTCACATCTGCCTCTCCTCATCTCCACATCTGCCTTATGGCCAGCCATTTAACACTGAGTGAAGACCTAGCTGATAATTAAAGTGCCTACGTTTGGGAGGCCGGGATACTTGCCATGATGCCTCCTTTCTGGATATCTGACCTCTGCATTCGGAGCCTGGAGAAAGATGTCTGGTTTACCCTACACAGCATCCATAGAAAGGGGAACATATTCAAGAGGGGATGTCATTTAGGGAGGGAGGTTACTGCGGGCACCAAGCAGGTAGTCAGAAAGCTCAGAGCTTGCCTCGACCAGTGATTCCTCAGGGCAGAACCTATGGGAGGGATTAGGCTTCTGGAGGTGTATAAGGAACATATTTCCCTGTTGAGAAGCAGGATTAGTGGTATGTTTCTGCAGACTGTGAAGGAGATGAAGATGATGGGAACACCCAGCAGCATCAAGCACAGCAAGGTCAGGCTGGCATGAAATGAACCCACAGACTAACAGGCAGGCATCTTCACAGCAGGAGTTTCTTTACCAATGTTTAATTATCAAGAGTGCAGGTCAGATATGACCAGTCTTTGAATGTGGACACCAGACCCACCGTCATGAGGTATTTGAAGAGGAACAATGACAAAATAAATATTTTGTTAGAAGGGATTAGGAGCAACGCACAGCAGTAATCTTCAGTTGGAAAATAAACATCNATTTCACAGTAGAAAATCAAATCGTGCCACACCCATCAGAAAAATGGAATTTAAGTGATTTTAGAAGTCACCTTGAATGCCTTAATTGGGAGAACAGTGAGTAATACTTCTCAAAATGCCATTGTTTGTAGGCCTGAAATGCAAATATTTTACTAGCTACTTTTCCTCTAAATCTTGTTACACTACTTTATTATTATGTAGTTTCTTACAAATGTTGGTCATTGAGAATCTTAATTTTCAATATAAGCATCATTTAGAACATTAATTGTAAAATATATTGGCTATACTTTTTAAAACAAGTTAGTGATATTTTAGGACAGGTTGGGAAGCTACCAGCCTTGACAGGACTTATTTAATACCCATCATAAAATTGGTTACAGGGTAAAAAGAATGGAATTACAGGGGAAAATCCACCAATGAGAGCTTTAGCCTATTCAGAACAGGACTAATATAATAGACTGAACAAATCAGCTCTATAAATTTCCATCAGTGTAGAATACCCATACAAGGTCTCATGCATCAGCTAAGCTTAAATGAGGTCCTTGTACAGACCCTGTGAGCAGGAGTGGATTTCGCCCCCAACAGCTGAAAAACTACCTTTCATTCTGATTGCATCAGGAAATTAATTTGCTCCATGCTCCAGCAAAACTGAAGCCGGTTCAGACATCAACACAGCATTTTGAATAACACAACTTATAGAACATTCGCAAATAAAGTGATTTCAGGCTAAACAGAAATTTTTTGCTGTTTCCTTGGTAAAATCTGGTTAATAAAAATATTGACATGTGCAGTGTATCAACTGATGTAAGCAGGAGTTATATAATGAAATAAGACCTTGACAATAACATTGTTGAGGCACATGAAGATATACTAGTATGGAAGAAAATGAAGAAAAATGTCAGGAAAATTACTGAAACCAAGAAAGCAGAGCTTTAGCTAAGGAGCAGGAAGGGACGCTGAACGGATATGGAAACCGCAGCACGTTTAAGGCTTTTTTTCAGTAAGAACTGGAAGAAAATGTCTAATAGAAAGATATTTAGGCTACAGAGAAACTGCACCAGACCACCAAAAAGGAAAAAAGAAAGAAAGAAAAAAGCACGGGAGAGAGGAGAGGCAGTAGGACATTGAGTCTGGAAAATAATTTTGAAGAGTATTGAGTATTATAGCTTTAGCAAGCCTGCAAGTGATGGGGCTTGGAGTCCCATTCCTTGGCTTAAATAACTTCCCACAAAGGGCCTGTGCACTCCAGCCTCCTGCAGGAGGGTTGATTTCACTCAATATGCATATCGCATCCTCCTAATTATCCATCTCTTTGTATTAATGATGAAATAATACAATCTTCTATTTTCCCTAATTAAGTTTATTATGGAGACATTTTTATGTGCCTATTTTTGAAAAATGAAATTTCATTAAAAGTCGGTGTATCAGATCTTATTAATTCTATTACATTACAACATGAAACATTTCATCAGGAATAAAAAAAAAAAGACTGAATCAAAACCAACCCTAGACTTTGATAATACAGATAAAAAAAATCCAATGCATTCACTTTTCAATCTCATTTTAAACACTGCATAACTTTCCTCATGCGAAGTTTTAAAATCAATAGAGAATGACTTATCACATTATCCTACAGAAGCATATTTTGTCTACTTTACTGGGGATTTTTTCCCCTGAAACCACTCTGAAATGCCAATGCATTTCACTAAGCCATTTTTTTTCTTCTTCGTGTAATTAGGAAAAACCAGATAAATAAATTGATATCAATTACCTTTGGGAAAACCAAGTTGGACTGAAAGACCTTTTAATAATTGGAATGGCCGTGCACTTTGCATGTTGTCAGGGCTCAGTGACAATTGCTACAAGACAATTGATACACGGTAACGTTTTCTTTGTCATTGCTGGACAGTTGGGACTTTAGCGCCAACGATTTTCTGCCATCGTCTGAAAGTGATAGGGGCCTATGAATGGTTGTAGCACGATAAAGGATCCCTTGATATCCCATAGAGGAATTGCAATGTTTTGCTGCTCTCCTGACATGTTCCACGGCTGTGACTCCAGGGCACACACAGTGAATGGTTTTGCTGAGGTTTGGAGTCTTCTCCTGAAGAATTTTGGGGGTTTTTTTTTGGCTTCTTCTGAAGCTACTGATCAGCATCGTCAGGGCACTGCTTGCGCTAAAGATGGATCATGTTGGGTGGCAGACAGCAGTAGAAACACCAGGCTGCTGCCAGGGACCCAGAGAAGATTATTTTACTCTTCTAGAATAGAAAGTCATAACTGATTTGAGCAGCTGTAGCAGAATATATAGGCTGTGTTAGGAGACTGAAAATTTCACTTGTAAAACACAGAGTAGAATAACTTGTAGCAAATACCTAATTGACTCAAATGGCTTATTTTGGTTTTCTGTAAATGACAAATGTATGTCATATAATTTCATCTGTTTTCCTTGTGCAGCAGTTTGGCATTCTATAAGGAAGCACCATCCCTGAAATTATATATACAAAATATATATGAGGTTGCTCATCCTGGCCTTACACACTTCCAGGGATGGAGCATCCACAACTTCCCTGGGCAACCTGTTCCAGTGCCTCACCATCCTCACAGGAAAATTTCTGGTATCTAATCTAAATCTCCCCTCTTGCAACTTAAAGCCATTACCCCTTGTCCTGCCACTACCTTACTTGACAAAGAGTCCCTCTCCAGCTCTCCCGTAGGCTCCCTTCAGGTACTGGAAAGCTGCTACAAGGTCTCCCCAGAGCCTTCTCTACTCCAGGCTGAACAAGCCCAGCTCCCTCAGCCTGTCTTCATAGGAGAGGTTCTCCAGCCCTCTGATCATCTTTGTGGCTCTCCGCTGGACTCGTTCCAACACGTCCATGTCCTTTCTATATTGAGAACTCCAGAGCTGGACACAGTTCTCTGTGTGGGGTCTCAGGAGCACAGAGTAGAGGAGTAAATTCAGAGTAGAGGGGTAAATGTGGGCAAGAGACTAGCAGCATGCCAAAAAGAAATCCAAACCTGGCTTATAGGTGGAGATTTTCAGCAGAGTTCTCCAAAGGAATGAAAACAAAAAAGTAGCAAGATTGAGGAGAAAGAAAACCTGACATAGACAACCATGGGATTTATCCTTTTCCCTGCCATCTCCAATGAGAATTCTGCACCAATGTTGGAAGTCACACCCACAATACCTGGCAAAACAGCAGGGATGTCTTGTGCACAGTCCTGCTTGCAAAAGACACATGCAGATATTTCTGTCCACTTGCTGTAAAAATTCAGTTCAGCAAATAATTCAACAAGTGAAAATAAACAAGATCTATGTCCCAAGCAATGCAGATCCAGACTAGGAGATAAGGCACTTAACTAGAAGAATAATCAAGCCTCTACCTACCTGAGTGTGCTGGATCTTCTGAGATTTTGTTACTCATGTACACTGTCTTCACAGCCAGTCTATAGGCTGTAAATATTTGGTTTTGCGGATGACAACATCAAATTCCTTTCGAAGTTCTTCTTTGCCACTAGGTTCTTCTATACAGCCAGTGCTGTTCAAGCAGTATCTCCACAAGGATGAAGACATACCAAGGGGCAGCCAAACTAGCTGCAAAGTGCAGTGAACGTGTGGTTAAACAACCTAAACCAAAGGCTCACTTAAAGGCAACTCTCAATCCCCTTCCTGAAGCTTACCAGTTGGCTTGCTCTAATTTTGTTCCAGAGTGCCCTCCAGAGGGTAAATACTGGCTGTAAAATTGCTTGTAAAATACAACCTTGAAGTGGGCAAGGACATACGTCTTACTCTGCTCCTGGCAACCCAAGAGACGTAGACCCCTTCAGTTCTGTGTCCTTTTCCAAGCCCCAAGTCCTTGGCTTCCCAGCTGAATGTCAGACTACATCTTTTTTGCTTTCTCCATTCCTGCTTTCTCCTTGCTGTTCAAACACACAAGAAAGCCCAGAGAGACTCCTGGAGAAATTCAACAGCTTTATCATAGTGCCACAGGGATGATCTACAGTGCTCCAGCCTTCTCCACAGGGCAGGCAAAAACAAGAGAAGATTTGTGAAAGACCTGTGTCCTTCTAGAGTGACAGCTTGAGGCCTGGTGGGATACCCTATAACATTTAAAATGCCACTGAGCACATGTGTTCATACGTTTGAATTACTTCCTTATCTGTCTCTTTTCGTGGGAGGGATGAGATTCTAACCATTCTATGATTCTATGATTCTATATGCAACAACTTCTAGTTACGTTGCTTGATGTGGCACTATTCACACCATCCGAAATGTGCTATGATAGGAGATCTTACTGAATTCATTCCACATCTTGGGACTACCTGTACAGTTTGGAGAAAGATGGTTTAAGACTTCTAGTCAAATTTTAAGTTTGGTCCTTTGGATTCAAGCTGCAATGAGGGGCTCACACATGAACCAAGTCCGGTTTTATTTTTTCACAAGGAAAGAACTCTATTAAAAGAGCTTTCAGTATTATTTACAACAATAAAAACGGGATAGAATGCCTGCTGTCTTAGAGGCTGATAATGGTACAGAGATTACAAACTGCAGTTTCAATAGAGTTGTCTCTGTCTGCTTGAGAAGTAGCCTTTTTACACCATAGGGAAGCTAACCATTTCAGCTATTTCATAATATCAGTAATGAAAGAATTGCTCTTCCATTACAACCCCATTTTATGTATAAAGCACAAAGCAGAGCCTCTGTTTCATTATTGCTTAATTCTAGAACAAATGTTATCCTCTTCCTTTCAGAGAATTACGAACTGTGTCTTTATTTACTTGCATGGCACATTTTTCACACATTTGACAGACCATTGCTCATGTTCTTCATTGTCATGGTATTAGTGAAATGTAGCATAAGCTTTAAATTTGCAACTGCTGTCCAATCAATAAGAAGATCACACCATCCGAATAATGCTATGATATGTGACATTATCTATTCAACTGTTCTATTTCTTGGGACTTGTGAATACTGTCACATTGAAAATGAACACCATTTGCGCTGACAGATTTTTCCTCCATTCAACACTTTTAATGAATATATTTCAAAATGAGGTACCAGATTAAATAAATTTCATGTCATATCAAACCAGAGATATTAACATTATTTGTAGCAGCAAAGTTCCAAGTAAATTACACTGAACTTACATATGCAATGCATTTAGCAAGAATAGGGTTTTCAAATAGCATAAATCTTGCTGGATGTCAACTTGCCACAGCAGTGATATGTAGACCTTATTCTCCGTATTTTCATGACAAGAACAAAAGTGCGCTTTGGAATAGTTCCTTAATGTATCAAATTAGTATCCAAACCAGAATTTACTGCCAACACAAAAGTTTGCTACGGAAGATCCGTAAACTTCAGTAAAAGACTCCTGTATCTTTCAATGCCTGAACAAGGCAGAAGTAGGGAGGTAGTTGTCCCCTCAGCACTGTACTCAGCACTGGTGAGCCCGCACCTTGAGTAATGTGTCCAGTTCTGGGAACCTCAGCACAAGAGAGATATCGAGGGGCTGGAGCGAGTACAGAGGAGGGCAACAAAACTGGTGAAGGGACTGGGGCATAAATCTTATGAGGAACAACTGAGGGAGCTGGGACTGTTTAATCTGAGGAAGAGGAGGATGAGGGGAGACCTCATCACTCTCTACAACTGCTTGAAAGGGCATTGTAGAGACGTTGGTGCTGGTCTCCTCTCATGAGGAATTAGCAATAGAACAAGAGGGAATGGCTGCAAGCTGCAGCAGGGTAGGGTTAGGCTGGACATTATGAAAGAATTTTTCACTGAAAGAGTGCTCAGACACTGGAATCAGCTGCCCAGGGAAGCGATTGGGTCACTATCCCTGAATGTGTTTAAGAGTCCTTCAGATGTGGTATTGAGGGATCCGGTGGAGGGGAGAACTTTGTAGAATGGGGCTGATGGTTGGACTCGATGATCTCAAGGATCTCTTCCAACCTAAATGATTCTATGATTCTAAGGCTGTTGTCATTCATTCTAAAGTCTTCTCTATAGATATTTTTCTTATGGCCATGCTATTTGAATGTGCGTATTGAATCTCATCATCGTTTCCTTTCCATGAGGTGTCCTTTGTCCTTCCTAACAGAATCATGCCATTTCTGGAAGAATGGCTCATGGATAGGTTCTCATTGGACTTGTCAGATCTCATCCTACACGGTACAGAACATGTTTCCCGTAAATCAGGAATTACTTGTACAGAAGAACCCAATACCTCCAGCCAGGACTCACACAGCAAGCTAATGTAGCAAACTGCTTGTGTGAAAAAGTTTAAAAATGGATTTGTGTTTTGCTGAGTATGATATCTTGATGTGCGAAGGCTTTCAATGTCTTCAGATAAGTGCACCTTTGTCTTTCAATGGAGACAGTCCTGACAGGGTTAAATGAAATTTATGGACAATAAGGTAAAGATTGGCATTAGGAAGGATTATAGGAGCACGGTTCATCAAAACGTATATGATTGCAGTGTTTCAGTAACCTATTGTATTGTAAAAAATGCAATTGCAAGAAAGATGTCGTTCTTAGAGCTGTACTCTCACTATTTCTATAGTGCAAGCAAATCAATTCACATTCCATTATAGTAATAAGAACTGTGTATCATAAAAATACACTTACAAGAAACTGGAAATATGGTACAGAATTCCCATCACAGACCCATTTATTGCTGGTGTAGTAGTAAAAAATTAAAAAAGAGTTTTCAGTTCTGTTTGACACTACCTTAATATACAAAGGCATGTAAAACCTGCTGCATGAAAAGACCTGAGGCTGGATTCCTAGAATGAGCTACAAGCTCCTAACTCTGCTAGAGGTAATATTCAGTAGAGGTCTTCCTCACATCGTGACTCTCTCTACGTGCACAGCAGAACTTGTGAGATGGTCATTCTTTAGAACAGCGTTCTCCCAGATGGCGAGGCAAAATCTGGAAGTTAACGGCTTCTCAGCAGAGAAATGTCAGGCTGTTCAAACACTGCCAGGGAAAAAAACATCAGCCAAATTCTCCTAGAGGAAAGGTCTGACATTTGCTTCATTTGTAGAAGAAGTAAGAGTGCCCTCTTTCTCTTAGTGGGGCAGCCAACAAAGAGAAGACCGCCTCTTACCAGCCAGTAAGAAGTAGATGTCTGCAAAAATTAAGTCTGAATACATATCAGAATTTCAGTAGAGAGCTAATCACATCCTTAACTGCCGAACCATCTTTCCCTAACACAACAATGCTTTTAGAAAGCCCTTTAGAAATTAATCTCTAAGTCTAGCCTGAGGAAGTGTTTTTATGTCCTTAATTTTAATGAAG
The DNA here is from genome assembly GCA_013400555.1 of Jacana jacana. Lineage (NCBI taxonomy): Eukaryota > Metazoa > Chordata > Aves > Charadriiformes > Jacanidae > Jacana > Jacana jacana. The sequence goes on along the minus strand of VZTM01006591.1, from coordinate 146,608 downwards.
AGAAAGCAGAGAAATGTTTAGCATTATAACTAATGTCCTATCTCTCATTTTGTCCACTTGTAAAACAATAAGTTTGTACTTACTTATTAAGTGAAGGCCATACAGAAACAGATCTTGATTACACACATAAGTAGGTAGACATTTCCCCTCTATAAAAATAGATAAGACACAGATGTTAACTGACTCTCCTCACTGACACAATAAATTAGGAAATAACTTATCAAACCCTCATGAGGCACTCTTTGAGTAAAAAATATATTTTAAACTAAGTAGCATGTGCCCTTTGTAAACTCTTCAGGAGCCTGACGTCTCCAGCTCTATTTTAAGACTTAAGAACACAGAATGTACCAGTTACCCAGCATTTGGCAATGTCCGTTTGTAAGATTGTAGAATTCCTCAACGTTAGGTTGTTCTAAGCTGATTTATACGACAGGTTAAGAAGAAACAGATTGTGTACACCTAGAGCAGTTTTATACGGAAGGAAAGCTTTTATATTTCTTCCTCCTCAGACAACAATCGTGTCACAACACTGTTACAACACGAATAACTCAAGTTAAAGATGCCATAGAGTGAAGTATTTTTTTTAAAAAGAAGAAACTAATTCTTCTAGCAGACTTAGTACCATATTCCCAGAAAGTCAGAGTGCTGAAGGGAAAACAATAGTAAAACATTTTAAGGCTACTTTTGCTTTTCATAGATCAGCAATGTGTGTTTGCACCACTCACACCATTCACGGTCTTATGACTTACTAAAAATGCTATGTATGATGATATCCTTGAACCTCAAGACTTTTATTCAAATATTAAAAATAAAGTGCTGTTTTTATTCTCTCTCTTTTTAATGTTTTTCTCTGAAGTTTATTGTACTTCAGGCTCTCTATTATAAGCCACGAATGGCAATTATATCCTAAAGTATGGTGATCACTACTGAAATATGATACTCCAGGTGAAGTATATAACTAGTAATTAGGCACTATTAATTCTATTTAGTTTGATTTATTATCTGTTTCTACAGGAATTAAATATAGGGTTCTATCTGACGTGTACTACAGTTAGGAATTCAACAGCAGGTTAGGAGAGAATGGTATGATAATTCCTTGGTGGTCACTACAATGCAGATTTTTTTAAAGTATCAGCTGTGAATAAACTACGTGCCCACTTATATATATATATAAATATTAATAACTGAAACTTTTGACCTTGACAAACTCTGATCACTAGTACTTGAGCTATCTTGAATCACTTCATTTGCGATATTCTCATTAGATAGTCAAATTAGCTCTAAAATATACCTTCTAATTGCCTCTAAAAAAATCCTGGTCCTCTGATGAGTTGACATACTATTTTGACACATGTAGCTGAAATTTTTTTGTATGAAAGCTTTTTCAGCTCAAAAATCCTCTTCCAAAACGAAAATTATCAGTTTTTTAGTTTTTGCCTTAAAGTCTGAGTTTGTTTTGCTTTCCTAACAGTGAAAAATGTCAGATTTCATATCTATTTATCTTGTCCCATTTAAAAATTTCATTTTAACTTGTCTTAATCTCCCTTTCCTTTGTGTCCCTCACTTTCTCCTATTGTCTAGTTAGTAGATGTATAGCAGCAAAGAGCCAGGCAGCAGTTCCCTCTTATTACAATTATTGTAGAATAACTGGTATATGATTGCTTAAAATCTGCAGCAATTTTTTTTCTCTACAAGGGTATGAGAAAAGGAGTAAGGCTGGTAAGGGGAAGTACCAAAGTACTGTGGTCTTTGCTACAAAGGTAATACCTGTATTCTTTGCTTCTGTAGTGGTACGAGTCAGGTCCTCCATGTGTTCTATTTAAGATATATAAAAAGCAGGACTTAAAAAAGAACAGAAGTACCAGCCAGCCTTCAAGTTTGCCACTTGGCTGCTAACTAAGCTAGAGAGATGACTTTCCAAAGTGCCACAATTTTGGGTAGTCCTTGAAGTTTCTCCTGACAGCTGTACTTTGTTGTGTAACCCAGTGTGCACCAATTCTTTCCGGTACCTCCCCTGTGCTTAGGGGCAACAAGAATCTACAAATAGATTTTCTCCCAGCAAACTTACCTCAGAGCCTGAATGGGACCAAGGTCAGAGTATCAAGTCCCACTGCCTTTGAGAGAAGAAGCTGAAGTGATATGCTTGCTATATCCGTAGTTTGATGATTACAATCCTCACCACAGATCATCTGGCTGAAAAATAATTGGGCTAGTGAAAAAAAAACACAGAAAAGTCTCCTAGCCACATTAGTTCCACAACCCTGTTGATCAAAGTATGTGCCTGAGGAGTCAAGTGAGTGGTGGGGATGAAGTGCTGAGGACAGGGCACCTGCTTAGACCAGCCTGGCTACTGACAGAACACATGTGGAATTACTGGCTCCAGTCCACTTGTGAACTGGTCTGAAGGCTCCAGATCAGCAAAGCATGGAAGCTCACATCCAAGAACCATTAAGAAAGCAGACCTTAATGAAGTGCACACGGAAGTCTAATGTTGTATGTCAACTGAGATTCTGCCCCATTAATGACAAAGGACTGAAGCAAGTGCCTAAGGGCTGCAGCCAAAAATTATATACTTTGACAAGATATATTTTTTCTTCCGAAATCCAGTCAGGACTCAGGAGCTACAGAACTAAATAAGGCTAATTAGTTGGGTTTAGTGGATCACTCAAGATCAGTTTCAAAGCAGCACAGCTTCAGTGACCTCCTTAGAAGAAAAATCTTCTGTCTTTTCTTCCATCCCCTCTCCTTAATGGTCTGTCTAGAAACATATATCTCTGTGAAATGGGTGATGTATTTAAATCCTTTCAAGTTGAGGAAGGGCATGAATCCAGGGACTGAACTCAGGGAGGAAAGAGCGCAAGTCCTGTCTTGGAGAGAGCTTTCGAGTGCTAGCAAAGAGCTGATATCTGTTGAATTGGGTTCTACAGAGGAAAACTCATGACAGCTTTTGGAGAATGTTCAGGTCTTGCCACTTTAATCACAAATTGAGAATTAACTAATCACTTTGAAGTTAAACAACTTCTAAAATTACTTTCTATAAACAGATGCACTATTAAAGCTGTTTTGTTTTTAGAGTGATTTTTGAAATCTTAATTTGCGTGATCAATTAGTAGAGAGCATGAGAAATACATGTGGCTCTATGCAAACATTTTTAATTTTTATTTAAACAGAACAGAAATGAATCATACCCTCTTTGGTACTCAGATGACCTTCCAGATTTCCTTCTATAGTATCTATGGATTTTTAAGTATAATTAACAACTTCCAGTTCAGTATTTAAGAGCTTCAAGTTCTGTTTCTTTGACAGTCAAAAGCTAATCAATCTTGTTCTCAAATGCTAATACAAGCAATTAAAAATAACATTAATTGAAATACTGCAGGGGCTGTTAGGGTTTTTTTTAACCTCATGGCAACACTAATTTACAGTACTAATTAGTGAATTGCCCTTTGTATTATAAATCTTTAGAAGGGAGAACTGGCCTTTAAAGCCCAGCAGAGAGATACAGATGGTCACTGTACTTTCAGTAAGCTTTCATGCTAACTATCAGGATATTCACTCCACCACGCAGACCAAACATGATGGATTATATTGTTTACAATGAAGAATATTAATTTCTGCAAAGAAAAGTGCATTGCCTGTTTGTCCTGTTGCAAAACATGCAAATATCCTTTATCGATGATATTTTGTCCAGTTGTCCTAACTAGAAGAAAGAGTATAACTGCCTCATACCAAAAACAGGTGGGAAAGGTAAATGGACAATCTTATAGAACTGAACAAAAAAAACCCTACAAAAACGTATAACGCATAATCTTTTTTTTAAAAAGCATAATTAAAACCTTTTTGCTGTGCAACGAGAAGTTTGAAAGAATGAAAAGAACAATATAACTGTTTACCTTAACCATTTTTTCCCAGAAGATCATAGAATCATAGAATGGCTAGAGTTGGAAGGGACCTTAAGGATCATTGAGTCCCAACCCCCCTGCCATGGGCAGGGACACCTCCCACAAGACCAGGTTGCTCCAAGCCCCATCCAGCCTGGCCTTGAACACCTCCAGGGATGGGGCAGCCACAGCTTCTCTGGGCAAACTGTTCCAATGTCTCACCACCGTCCCAGTGTAACTCATTTGTATGACCATTTGTCCTCCCTAAACCAAGACACAGGGTAGTTTCTTTGCCAGAAAATTACCAAAGGCTTGAGGTGACTTTGATTTAAGAGCAAGACTGGGAGTCTTTAGTGATCACATTACAAAGTGCACAAAGAAGAATCACAATTCTCCATCATTAGAACCATTATACTATCATTATAACATATGAACGTGAAAGTACACCTAGCTCCCTCTGTAGTTCTGGAGGCTGATTTCTCATGCACTATTACTGCATTTTCTATTGGAAATCTGGTAAAAACTTTTAGCTTTTTAGTAAGTGGAGCTTCTCCAAAGTGCAGGATGATGGTGGCCTTAAGAGATCAATATAACTGCAAACAAGTGATATTGTGTATATTGACATTAACAGGGATTGTGCTTTTAGCACAACTCAGTCTTCTGTTCCCAGAGTACAATACTCTCCTGTACCATTGCCAGCATGGGCTACGTGGTCCACTGTAGGTCTCCTCATGCTGAAATCACCAAGAGAGCCACATTTTAAAAATGGCATAAAATTAATCAGAAAAAGGTATATTGTTAATGACGTTCATGGAAACAATGTGCCTTAAAATGGGGTGTGGGAAGTGAGGGAGCAAAGAATGAGACAAAAATGTAGGGGCAGGGAAGAAAAGAGTTTATGATAAGATGAGGAAACCGCAGTTTCATAGTCTAGGCTTGATCCCAGCACCACTGTAAAGTAATGGTAGCCAAGAAACCTGAAGCTGTAGGTGGTAAAATCAACTTGCCACTAGTTGTATCAAAGGTCAGAAAGCTAATATTATGACAGAAGCTGGCCAAATATTGAAATATTATTGCAGCTCGTAGCTCATTTGATTCCTAGACCCTGAGAAACTGAGCTGCATAGAGGTGACATGTGCCAGCCACTGGAAAAGAAAGAGCAATTGTAAGATTAACCATCAGTGCGAGATCTGAATGTAAAGCACTTATTTTTCATCTAGTTCCTTCCCTATCTGTAAAATGCGGGATACTTAGCACTCTGAGTCTTAGAAAAGCACTTTAAAGATGAAGCATGAAAGATTCTTCTCAAAGTAAAAGAAAAATATTATTATTTTTTCCTCTTCTCCTCCCTCCCAAATGCCAAAAGGAGAAAAAGAAAGCCTTGATTCAAGATCACCTTGATGTAACACTAGAACAGGTGAAGTACACATGTCCTTTGTAAGTAAAGAAGGGAACAAAGCCAACAACCTTCCTTGCTTATATATTAAGTCTTCTGGTCTTTTGTGAACAGCTGCAGATTGCAAGTATTGTGTACAAAGGTAAAACAACTTGGTTTTAATCTTTGCATCAGAGCTATGTATAGTCTTTTCACACTGCTCTTTTTATTTTAAGTTATTTTCATTAAAAAAACCCCTTCAACTTTTTTTCTCTCTCCGTTGTCAGAAGGCAGCAGTGCAACGAACCTCTTACTGTGAGAGAGTGACAAAGGAAGGGGTCACTACCATCACATTTGAATCTATGTTAATGTATTTTACAGGGATGGAACATCAACATTTTCTGACTTGCTTTTATCTGAAAACTGTTCACCTACTCCAGTTTAGATTGTGCCTTCGTAAATTGGGGTTAATTTGGGGTGGCCCTAAACTAGGCTGGTGCTCTGTGAAATTAAATGCTCCCGAGATACTGACCTGAGGGGCATTTCCCTTGTTTCTTCCCTCTTCTTCAAAGAGTGTGAATGTGGTGGTGAAGCAAGGGTGGTGGTGACTTGATGCTGATGCGACGAGAACCCACGTCAGTACCAGCATTTTGAAGAGGTGGGGGTTTGTTCCAGTCATCTGCTGTTCTTTCTCACAGATTTCCTCTGGTGAAGGGGAAGCAAAAGTTATCAAAGTTATCAGAGGGGTCACACAAAACACACTGCAAATTGGACAACTTCAAGAGAAACAGCTGGAATTAACTGCAAATGTGGAGTGTATATAGGGTCATGTTTTTATATTCCAGTTTTAAATTAGCCGATGCCCCAAAATGCAACACTTACTATTTATAACCTTTCTGTGCGTGCAATCCAGAGGATTAGTCTCTCCCTGCTGTTCATAAAGAATTCTTGGCAGTAAAGTTGGCAGACCTGAACATAGCGTTGTTGTACTCATGGAGGTTGTTTAACTCCCCTTCTCTACACGTGCTCTGGTGTAGAGTGGATTAGAGGACTATAGTAGGGCATTAAACTTCTCTTCTTTTCCTTCACCTTTGTCTGCTAAAACTAATCTGTACAGCATCCTTCTACTTCTGTCCTGTAAGCTAATGACTACAGGACAGTGTTTCCTCCTGTTACTAGCTCCATTTTTTGCAAGGATGTCTTGGTTTGGGAGCCTAATTTGGGCAATGGCTTAGTGATGTGAAATTCAAGTTCAGTCAAACACATAATTTCAGAGTGATTTTAATGGAAATTTTAATAATTCCCTCTCAACATAACAGCTTTTATGGGATCCCCCTCTGAAGTGCAGATTTTGTTAGGTGGCTAAGGCAGGGTTTAAAGAACTTCCAGCAACACTCTAGATCTTTATTCTTTAATTAATACCAGACTGTATGGCCTTCCCCTGTATCATATGTCAGAGGTTTGGCCATCTCTGTACTTGCCTGTCTATATAAACATGAGGATGGATACAAGACAAGGCTGAGAATAATGATCAAGTAACAATTGCCTGGATAGCTGTTTGGAGATGTTCTTGGAAAAAGAATTGAGAGAAATCTTATTAAATTCTATCATGCTTATGTAACTTGGGTAATGCAACGAGGCAAAAATTAAGTGAAGATATCCTAGATTCCTTTGACTAATTTAACAAAGAAAATAGAACAAACCTAATCTGCTTCTCGCTTCCATATTCCTAGAAACATAATCGCGCACGTCACTAATTACACACATACATAATGTTTTTAACAAAGTGGAACACAAAAGATCTATCTCTCAAGAATGAAGGGTGTTGCCACCATAAGGCAAAGGGAGAAATACCAAAAATTACCCTGTACAAGCACCACTATATATGGACCACAAGTCCACGGCTGCTGTAATTATGTGGATTCAGTAGTGGAAATATGGCTCTGTTTTGGTGACAGGAAAATACTGCCTGGGCAAACCCACAAAGAGCCTGCTGTTGTATGTGAACTGCACAATGTTATGCTTTTCCTAGAAAACAAGCTGTTGAGGAACCTACAGCACAAGCCTGTCTGTGCCGGATAGACTAAACAGGAGAAGAAGTCCCATCATGTGACTTGTCTGTTTGATTTATGATGTATCTAAATCTTGGGGGAAAAACTTTTGCCTATCAAACCTCTGTCCAAAACAGTGTTGCATGGAAAAATAACTGAGACTGACAGGGACGTCTGTTGGTCCAAGTAAGCTGGAACAGATGTGATAAGCACTGCTTTTCTCTTGTTGCTACTGCTTTTGACTTAAAACTATAAAAAGGGAGGGGTAAAGGCAAATCTAACTAAAAGATGAGACACAAAAAATAATATCCACGGTGAACTTTTGATACACTGCTGTCTTGGTAATAGGATGGTCTCCAAATACAGTGAATTTCATGCTGATACTTTGATTAGAAAAACACATTAGGAGCTCATTATTTCTAAGCCCTAAGCACGATTTTCTAACACTGGTAGTTAAATTGTGCAGCAGCTTTTGCCTGCATAGGCTGGCCAGGATTTTTTTTTTTTCCTTCAAGAAGAGGGTCACCATTACAAAATTTTCTAAAGTGTACTTTTATTTCAGCTTCAAAGCATGAATACTTCTATTCCTGAAGATGTGCACAGTACATCACCATAGACGCCTTCCCTGCTTTTGTCATGCTTGACAAAACTTTGCTTATTTGGGATATCTTTTTATAACAAACACATCTAACCAAAACTAAAGAAAATATTCCTCTACTGGTTAGACACTTCCATTCTTTAACTGGCTGCTGTGATATCTGGATACTATGATGACAGGCACTTTATAAATAGGCATAGATCTTCCTGCCCCTATCACACCATTTATCACAGTGTTTGGAAGATCTTCTAATTACTCTGCCATTGTAGGTGGTCGCAGTAGCTGAAGGAGTTGCTTTAGGTATACTGCCAAGTATCTAATTTGTCTTGTCATCCTTCACATTAAGTGCCTGTTTCTTGTAGGGTCATTTCTCTGTGCTCATTCTTCCTTGATAGCTCTGCTACCTTTGACTCCACAGGCCACTTACTACTCCACAAGAAACTCCCACCCTTAGGTTTATGTGACACCAACTTATTGCCTCTTGGTCTGGCTGCCAGCATTAGAGAGTTAGCGCTGATGGATCCCTTATTTCTCCCCATCGTCTCTGCTGGCACCTCTCAAGGCTCTATCGTCACTCCCATTTCCCTCTTCCCAGCCATTGCCTGGGTGTCTTTGCCAGCTGTCCTGGACCCACTTATTTCCCAGGGCTAATGACTCTTAAATCTGCTCTTCTGCCTCTCCAGCCTTGCTTCTGTGGCACCTTTCCACAGCTTATGTGGATGTTGCATGCCTAAGGATGAATGTGGTGCCTTATCCATGGTGAATATCCTCTTTATTGCCAGCTTAGGCACCTCTCGTGGTTATTCTGACTACATCTTGCAAGCATTTCCCTCTAAGCTACTGTTACCTCCCATCACTGCTCTTCCATTTCCTAGGCCTAAATTTTATCCAAGTTCTTTTTCAATGAACAGAATTGAACTTTCTCTGACCTTTAATCTCTTTTGGCATTGTCTTCTGTTCTATTTGTTATAAAACTTGTTCATCAAGGCCCTACCTCCTTTGAAAATCAGCAAAATTAGTGTGTGTATATGCTGAAGCCTTTTGAGACTTAATTTGAAAAATGTAGAAGAGTTTTTTATTCAGAATATAGTATATTTTTAAGCCATTATGATCAAAACAATGAATGCATGTAACACTATAAAAAACGTTTACTTTGTACCACAGTGGTAAACTGTGATCGTAGGGTTCATATTTTCACAAACTTGGCACACAATTTTCTACTGCAGTGTGTTTTACAGCAATTTCTAATGCTTTTCATCTGAAACTTGCATCCGTAGAAACCTGTAACTTCAGTCTTCCAGCCTGAAATTTGAGCAAAGTTGATATCTCTGTCTTGTCTCCCAAAACTGATGAGAGATCAGAGATGAATTTTCAATGCAAGCACTGCACAGGGTAGGCAAATATTCCCACAGGCCACATCTGACAACTCTCTCAGCTTCTGTGATGGCAGATCATAGAATCATAGAAAGGTCCAGGCCTGAAGGCACCTCCAAAGATCATCTAGTCCAACCTCCCCACAGTCAGCAGGTGAATCCCCCGACTAGATCAGGTTGCCCAGGGCCTCATTGAGCCTCACCTTGAATATGTCCAGGGAAAAGGCCTCAACCACCTCCCTAAGAAACCTGTTCCAGTGGTCCACCACCCTCAGAGTAAAGAACCTATTCTTAATATCCAATCTAAATCTGCTCTTCTCTAGCTTGAAGCCATTGCCCCTCGTCCTGTTACTGCAGACCTTTGCAAACAGATTCTCCCCAGCCTTCATGTAGGCCCCCTTGAGGTACTGGAAGGCTGCTCTTAGGTCTGCCCAGAGCCTCCTCTTCTTCAGTCTGAACAACCCCAGCTCCCTCAGCCTGTCCTCATAGCAAAGGTGCTCCAACCCCCTGATCATTTTTGTGGCCCTCTTCTGGAACCACTCCATCAGGTCCTTGTCCTTCTTATATCGAGGGCAACATTTTATTTTGCAAATGGCAAAAGTCATGGAATAAAATGGGCAAAGAAAACTCTTTTTTTTAATTCTCTCGTGCAATTATACAGCTGTGTAGGAATGGAAACAGTTGATTCAATGACCTACCTGATGGACAACAAAGGCACCTAGGTGTGTGACAGGGAGTTTTACAATCGGTGATGCTGAGTAAATGTTAGGTGATTTTAAGAGCGTTGAGTCAGATTTGAATCATCATCTTAGTAGTTTGCTCAGCAACCAGCTGACATGGTTTGCAGGTATGAAATACCCAAAGTCTACTGGTTGACTGCTCGGGGATTTTAAACAGCGGTACTGCTGAGTATTTTCCTCTTCCCTCTATTTTTGCTTTCATATTACAAGCTGCAATGCAAAGCTAAACACCAAGGATCAGTCAAGAAGGGTAATGAGAAATAGCAAAAAAATTCCTGAGAACAGCATTTTCAAAGTGCTGTTCGGAGACTGACAACTCTATAGCACCTGATGTCTGCAGGGCAAGCAGGTTTGTAAGTATCAAAGGAAACACTACCAGTGAACCACGTGGCATATGAATAAGGGAAAGGATAGGGGGAAACCCCAGATATAACTAATAAACCTGCATTATTACAACCCTGCAGCTTTTATCTGCTTAGAGTCTTAACTGGAAAGTACTCCAGGTACAGTCACTGGTGGCCAGGGCCATGAAAGTTCAAAACAGATGAGGAGCAGGCCCTTATCCAGGCATGGGATAAAGGGACTGACCTCAAGCTCTGACTGTGTGGGAATCGATATTGGAGCTTACAAGTGTGAAAAAACAGCAAACCCTTGAAATTTCTGTCAATGAGTACAGGCATGGAAGGTTAACTTACAGAGGAAGGGGTAGTTGAACTGTGTCCTACTATGACAACCTGATGGGTCATTTTTCTGTATAAAGTACCTTCTGCTCTCCCTACTCTAGAGTGTCTTTAAAAATGCTACTGGCTTTTTAAGATGCTACTATTAAAAATCATTGGATGGAGCCCAACTCGAGTTCATCTGCATTAAGTATTTAGTCTGAGAGATGGTTATATCTCCCTTGCTTACTCTGTCTTTAGTATACTAACAAAAATGGTAGGATATAGTACCTGCTGTGAGAATCCTTGTTCTCTGCTAATCTTTTCTTGCCCCTTTGGGCTCCTTTTAAGAAGAGATTGCCTATTCCTTACCAATACAGCTAGCAAAACTGGATTATTTCACCCAAACTTGTGAGAATTAGAAACCCATAGACAGTGTCCCATACTTAAAATGAAAATGTCAAACCTTGCTTTTCATACTGGTTTTACAGAAGTCATTGCACATCAACATTTGCACTTACCTAATTTTACAGTCAGGAAAATTACTGAGTTGCAGGTGTCAAGGTATTTTTTTCCTATTAGGTTGCTGTGAATGCTCTTGTTCATCATCAACCAAGCTCATTCTTTCAGAATAAAAGGAAGGCTTGTACGTTTGTACTATGCAATCAATACTTATTCAAAAAATAAGATTCCTCATAGACCACAAAGTGAAAACTATGAAGTACACTTCTCTCTGAAAACTTCTGGAACTGGCATATTGCAGTGTACAGAATCTGTCTTACTACCAAAATGCATTCAATCATGCAAATGAAATGTACAAGCAAATTATATATGTGGGTTTAAATAGATGCTTAATAATCAAGAGAATAAAAAAGAACATTAATTTAATACCATGTGTATTACTATGCCTCTTACCTGGACAGAGCTAGCAAATTTGACAGAAACAGAAAGGGGAAAAGATTGACCTGAACAATGAAGTGAGATTAGACTGAGGCTGAGATTTCAACAGCATAAACTAAAACACCACAAGAGAAAGACCAAAAGAGGAAATGAAAACTCCAGTAAGACAAGTGACAATCTGGGTTGCTAGCATAGAAGTATGGCATAAATACAGCCATACAGCATCCCAACTGTCGTACTTTACAAAAGTCTAAATATTTGAATTATATTTCTCTGTATGGAAATATGCAGGATGAATCAGGAAATGCTGTCAAAAAATACCTAAAGAAGTTTTCAAAATCTGTACATCCACTGAGATTCAAAAGATATCTGTTCCCTCTTGTGAATGTTGAAGTTCCAAAATGATCAATACTCACTCAGGTAAATCTGACATTTTTCTCCCAGGGTATTCTCATACCATCATAATGGAGACTTCAGGGTCATATTGGTGTAAGAGAAGGAACAGATTTACCGCATCATGCTTAAATACCTAGCACAGACCACTGTCTAAAGAAGTATGTCTGAACTGGCATAAAGGCTGGGTTTCAGTTCTGGTTCCCAATTTCTCATTGTAAAAGAAACAATTTAAATTTGAGTGTGATTTTTACCCACCACCAATCAAATGTATACTATTTTTTCTCAAAGGAAGGTGCAGGTGGGGGCAGGAGGAAGAGGAGGAGTATTAACAGTCCAGCAACACATACTGGCTTCCCCAAAATAGATGGATGAAGACAAGAAAAAAAAACATTTTTGGTACAGAAACAGATTTGTGTTTAAAGCCTCTAAGGAATTATTAAAACCCTAATGAATGTTTTTAATTAACATTCACAGTGTCCTTTTAAGTGAAATCATTTAGGAGTTGCAGTGGAAACCTGTTAAACAAATTGCTAGTTGGGAAAAAAAAATAATCCAACTCTGCCTGTTAATAGCTCTTCTGTTTCGAATGGCTTCATACAACCCACTCGGCATATCTGGGAACTGAGAGTGGAAGATTTAACCGGTATTTAGGTAATTTTAAAGAGGAGATGTGGGCTTAATTTACAGCCAGATGATGCAGGCTGCTGGCTGCAGTGCAGACATGCCAGTCTACACTAGCAAATAGAGGTCTCACTGCACCCTGGTCTAGTAAAGAGAAGAGATACTTTAAATAGATCATTTTCTTTAATGGATCAATATTCTATTGTTTTACAGATTCAGGTACACTCGGTGGTTTGGCTGGTAAAAATAATCAATACGGAGACACAGTGTCATTTGTGCAGCTGGGACCAGCACAGGGCAGCAGGATGCAGCAGCAGAGTCTCTCCTTCAGCTCATCTCCAGCTGGTCCCTTTGCTCCTCAAACATTCTCCCCCCGTTCCTCACCTTCTGCAGGGCCAGCAAAGCCTCCGCTGCTCCACACGATGAACGGCATCTCGTGGCCAGGGAGCACAAAAGGTCAGCTTTGGAGCCGGGCTGTGGTTATTACTTACAGGGAGTTTAAAGCAAAGGTTTGGTTTCATAGTGTGTCTAGTTGCCTTTATTTATTTTCTTCTAAAATTGTTTGCATAACTCTGGCAGCCACGAGGCACGCTCATCCTTGCAGCTACCCGGGACAAAGAGGGATGCCTCCTGGGTTAGGACACTGTTTGCCTTTGTTGTGCACGGAACAACAGTATCCCACAGTATATTTGGTGTGTAATATATAAATGCTGCTTATAAATTAATAAGACTAAGTTTCTGGAAAAGCTTTTTGTTTAAGTAAAGGCATTTTTCATATTGTATTAATCTTTGCTGTTACCGCTTTCAAACAGGTGCACACACTTTGCTTATTTAAAAGCAATAGATTAAGACAGAGAGAATTAAAATGGACTTTCCATGACTAAAACTCACAATGAAAGGATGTAGCAGAACACTGCCACCTCCAGTTACAGATCATGCACAGAATAGACTGCCTATATTGTTCAGACACTTACTCAGAATAAGCGAAAGCCAGGCACTAGCTCTGGCAGTAGGCTCTGACTGACTGCCAGTGAAGAGGCACAGACACATCTCAGCCTTTGATCACAGCTGACTTAAAAAAAACCCACCCCAAACCCCAAAATCAAGACCACAGAAACAAAACCACCATCACTCCCCACTTACTTGTAGCAGCATGTTGCCATGTTAACGAAGTTCTTATGACTGGGGACTGTTCAATTAAGGACTCTAATCTCTAACTTCAATGCTTCCCCTGCTCAGCTTATGTTCAGGATAGGGAAATGGAATCTGCCTTCCCATTTTCCATATGTCATTGTTGGTTAGCTGTTATAGGATGAGCTGTCTTGAGTATGTATAAAATTCAGAGGGCAGCCTATGACGTGGGAAAAAGCCATAGAAGGAGGGGATGTGAGGCCAAAGCGTGAGGGTCTGTGACCCACAGAAATTAGAAGCGGTGGTTCAGACTCAGAGACTGCACTGATGAGGGGCTTTTTCTGTTTTTTTTTTTGAGAGAGAAGCACAGATAAACGTTACACAGATAAACGTGAAGCAAGGAGGGCAGAGTTGTGGCTGGTGAGATAGAGGATGACTATGGCTGCTGCTACCACTATTTACTGGGGGGCGGGGGGGCATGGTGAAAAGAGAGGAGATAATACCAGCATAATGTGTGGAGAAGTGTGAAAATTCATCTCATAAACCAGCAGTACCTAGTATTTCATTATGGCTAGAGCAGAGTTTCCAGCTTGTAAGTAGCCAAGGCTCCCTGCTGCCACCCTCTCCAACCTGCCTTGACCAGAGAGCCCTGTCTTCCTGCTTCAGCCGCTGAGCCATGCTACATACAACCCTTGCATTCCACCCCAAGCTGATGTCTTTTCCTCTGTCACTTCCCCAGCCTTAGACCTGAGAGGGCTCTTTGGCTTTTCCTTGGCTGAAATGGCACTGGAGTTTGCTTGAAACACTTATTGCCTGTCAGGTCCGCAGTCACAACCACGCAATGCTGGTTATCAGCATGGTTGGTCTCATGTTCTGGGTACGATTTGTTGGGAGAGATGTTGAGAAATTGAATTAAGTTGAAAAAAAAAAACCAAGCCAAAGAAACAACAAAGAAAAAGCCATCAAGAGATGGAAAAAAATGAATTATGAGTTACAACCAAGAGAAAAGATAAACATGCATGGTCTATTTAGTGATGTGTTTGGCTGGAGGAGAGGAAACACAGTTACTGGCAGTTGCATGAATACACACAAAAGCAAGAGAGGAATTATCTAACTCAGGACTTGGGAACAGTAGCAATAATGGGAAAGAAAGAAGGAAGCATATTGGGATTAAATGACATATATTAGACAGGGGAATTGCCTTCCAAGTCTGAGTCTTGCAATAATATTAACATGCTACTTTTAAAACAATTTGTGGAATATAATTAACCTTTTAAAAAATCTTTATCTTTAAAGATAAGATCTTTAAAGCCATTACCGTTTCACACCTATATATGATTACATCATTTAAAAACCTATCACTGCCTGTGTAAATGATAATGATTCTCAGAGAGGAGAACAAGTGAGAATCACTAATGAATATTAGTATGGAATGTGTTTCCCTGTTTTTCTGAAGAAATCTTGGGTGGTTTTCTCATTGAAAATAAGCATACTGTAAATGCAATTATGATGTGAGTCGGGTAGAACTCTTTCAGCCAGAAAAAAAGCAATGAAAAAGGATTTGGAGAAAGTATAACTATTCCAATTAAAAAGCTCCCAGAAGAAACAGCTTGACTTTTCTTTCCACATTTTCAAATTATCCTGACTTAAAAAATGATAATAATATTAAATAATCTAAATATTAAAATTATATACTCTGGATCACTCCATTCCTTTTTGTTTGGTTGGGGTTATTTTTGGTTTGATTTGTTTCAGATTTGTCTCCAGGCCAACAAAATAATTATTTACACAGATATACTTCCACAAAAACCATGTAGTGTCTAATATTCCAAGAGTACGCCTCACACCAGCCTGCTTTTCATGATGCATGGACAATCACTGCAGTTGGCCCTTTTCAATTTATAGAATTAAAAACTCATAACACTGTCTAGTGTGGCCCTCAGAGAATCATGGGCTCTTAAATTCCACCAGTTTCCCTGGAATGTACTGAAGCTTGTGTTTCTGTTCGGCCAAGATGTATCTTCCCAACCACACTCAGCAAGGATGTAAAGGCAAAAGGTGCAGAATCAATCCCTTCTGATAACTTGGGCCAATGTTAATTGATTGTACTGTTAAAAAAAGTGCCTGATTTCTCATTTGAATTTGTCAAGCTTTTTTTTATGCTTTTCAGATTAAAGAGCCCTTTAGAACCATGTATATCTTTCCCATGAAGGTACCTGTACACTGTAATCAAGTCACCTCTCAGTCTTCTTTGATATAGTAGACAGATTGAGCTCTTTTAGCGTCCCACAGTAAGGTGTTTTCTCCAGCCCTCAAATCATTTTTGCAGCTCCTTCCTGAACTCTCCCATTTTCACCGTCCTTTTAAAAAAAGTGGACACTAGCACTGATGAAATATTCCAGTAGCTGCCTCACCAGTTCCTTATGCTCTTCGCTGTACTTATTCATCCTCTGAAGAGAGGCAGAGCTAGTCAGGAGGCACCATCTGGTGAGGAAGTCTGACTAGTAGGGGGCAGATTTAAATACTTAAAGAGCAGCGGAGGGGAGGGTGGAATGGGCAAAGGACATTTAAAGACTTGACTTGCCAGACTATGATCATTTTTAGTTTCCCCAGGAGGTTAGTGAATTCTTCTCCCTTGGACTCCTATTGCCTGTGTTTAGAAAGGTGAATAGCAGCAGACTGTAAAATATGGAAAATGAAACTTTCATTGGGATTACACATGGATGAGGAGAATCAGCATCTGCCTGCTGGAAAACACAGGACTAGTGGGGGTAAGGCAAGCAGGGAATGAAAAAAAAAGAGAAATGCCATGATAGTCAAATAAGACCAGAAAAAAAACAACCAAAAATCCACAACAGTCAAAAGAGTACAAAAGGAAATGGGATTTCATTATCCTAATTGATGTCATAACCTATATTTAAAAAGCATTGAATTCCTGAAGTGTTAGGATGCAGGTCCAGCGTTCAAGTCAACGCCTGCCCTGCAGAGCCAACACCTGGGAGAGGAGACTGAAGATTTTGCCCCACTCTGGCTCTGCAAATTGTATTTCTTAGCGAAAGATCCTGGTTTTATAGAGGCTTACAGCGATGTTGAGTAAAGGGCAGGATGTAGAACCTGGGGACTGTTTACTTATGCACCCAGTGGATCATCACCGCTGGGGTAGCTCATGAGAATAAAGGCTGCCAGATGCACATAGAGCTGGTTGCTGAGATCAGAGGTGACAAGTCTGAGCTGCAGATACAAAAGGCAGGCAAGTCCAAGAGAACTCGCAAGTGACTCTCTTTCAGAAGCTGCAGAAGCCAAAAGCAGCCTCTTCCCAGCTTCTGCAAGGACTAAAGCGCTTGTCTCGCTTGTCTCTGGCTCTGCATTCAGCCGTGCTTATTCAGTCCTTTATGATCTTTAGATTGGATTTCCACATTGCACGGGGGCTGAGGAGTAAACTTGAAAAGTGCATGGCAGCTTCAGTTGTTACAGCAGGAGACTGCTTACTGCTGTGAAGGTATTAGTCCGGGCAGAAAATATACTGCATGAGCTTTTCACCGTAAGTGCTGACCCTCTACTCACCGTAGCACAAGCACTGTTTGGCTTTTTGTCTTTTTTTTTTTTTATCACCCAAGTAATCCATAAGAATTAATTTTAAAGGACACAGGGTATTTAAAAACATGTAATTTTGAACACTGTTTGTAAACTTATGCTTCATATACTTTTCTAGGACTTCCATGAAAGGAGAACTGGTACTGGTGTTTGGCTTTTGACCATCTGACTTTTTTTAGGAACATTCAAATACCTAAGGCACATATGGACTACACTTGTTCTTTTGTGAAAAACCAGAGCTTTTCTGTTTTGCTTAAGCCTTTTCCTAAAGCTCTCACAGCCCCTGCCAATATCCATATAAACTTTATTATTCCTTTGCCTGAATTCCCATATATTAGGCAACACAAAGAACACCAGCAGAAAAAATTACACTTAAGCTGGGGAGACAGTCAGTGTTTCTGGGAACTCCAAAGTCTGTTTAGTCTATGACTACTAACCTGCTGGTGTCAACCAAGGGAATACAAACAAAGCAAGACCAACAGGGAAGTATCCTAAAAGCTTCTTGATAAGTAAACCACAGTGGAGAGATCTGGTGTGGGATGCAGCAGAAGGAACCTTTCCAACAGCCCTCCCCTTGCTTTGCAAACAGCCACTGAAGGACATTTTCTTCTTTCCTCTAAATGGCAATTAACACCTTGAGCCCAACACTACCAAGTACTTAACATTTAGCAAATCCAATTCGCTCCAGATTCTATCTCCCATTCAAGATGGTAAAAAAAAAAACAACAAAACCCCCCAAAAGTCCTATATTCTGATGGTTCCAAGTCACTTTTACAGTGTGTAACTGTGCCAGGATGCACAAATGGAGAGAAGAACATGGAATGGCTATAAATATTAAGCAGGTCTGTACTTTCAGGTGTTACTTTTCCAAAATAAAACAGTGACACCAACAGGGAATCTTCTCAGGGAATAACAGGGAAAACACATTTAACTGTTACATTATTACAAGAGAACTAAATGTAGAAGTAAATTCTCTTCAAGCATTCACAAACATGATAAAACTAATTCTCCTTTGGAGATCTGCTTTTTCTTACAGTTAGTTCTTCCTGAAGGTAAATTGTGAGGAAAATCTAGAAAAATATCATGTGGCTGTTTTCTTGTTACCCTGACATGAAGAAGTAAAAGACAAGATTTTTTTTCCCAACTTAGATATTCTAAAGTGTGTTGTATCCAGATAGATGCAGCACTCTTACAGAGAAGTAATGCCTTGCACTTATTTTAGTATTTGATGGTTTGATTTTTCATCTCCCAGAAATATAATCGTCCACCTTTTTCCTGGGCAAATTATCCCACCATATAATAGAATTATTAACTCCTCAAAAATCATCTGTGCAAACATCAGACTTGCCTCACTAAGGATGAAAGTCTTTAATATATTTGGAATAGTAGCATTTTCTATTTAATTTCCAGCTACCATATGAGTTCAGTAGATGAATTTCCCATTAGTGTTTTCGGTGGGTGTATGCCGTGCATTCATGTAGATCCTCATATTCTCTGATATGAATGTTTATTTCAAAATGTGATGGTTAGCAGCAGGAATGTGACTTTGCACACACAGAATGGGGACAGGAGAGCAGACAAATCCAGGTACTACACCTATTATTACCCCATCTGCTTTTTGACCTTAGCTAAATTACACTGAACTTGTGCTACCTCAATTTCCCTACTTTAAAATTGAGATCGAGATACTTCGCTTCCTGTGTAATGAAGCTAAGTATTTCTTTATATAAAAATGGGAGATCCTCTAGCAAAATTGATTCAATGCAAATAAACTAATGCAATGCTATGGTTGAGAATCTGAATCGAGAGCTATCAAAAATTGCAAAGGCAAACTCCCACAGCAATTATAAAGTAGGTCATATTGAATGTATGTGTTAATGCATTGAAAGAACGTATTCTTGCTCAGTAGAAATCGCAGTGGTTTTAAACACTCAGACAAATGTGAGTTCAAATTCAATGCACTATTACAGCCTGAAAGTTGCATTTTCATTTAATAAGACTTTATAGCAGATAATGCATTGTTTGCATTTTATCCAATCACTTCTGATACTCTGCTCTATTGATCAATATGGTTTCTTTCCTTTTATCTTGACATTGTAGCAGCATATACGTAGAACTGCAATGACACTGCTTCATTTGACATTGTAATATTCCCTGTACAGCGGCATTTACATCATTTTCAGCCCTTTAGAATGACAATAACTCCCATGAAATCAAATGATGAGCTATTATTATCACAGAAACATCATGAAAAATAACTACTTTGAAAGCTGGATAGCAATACACTAGCTAGCTGAGCACTTTGAAACACTGATATTTAATTTTTTAATATAGGAGACCCTAACTAAGGTTGTTTTCTCATTCATTCTAATTGCACTGCTAAAAACATGTCTTGGAAAACATCTATTCTTCAGTAACTGTCAAATGAACATAAGGACAATCATATCACAGGTCTGTCTATTTAAAGGGTCAACAGCAGATACTTAGAGAACAATGAGAAACTGGGCATGAATACTTCCCACGGAAAATACTCGGGAATTCTCATTTAGGAGCATCTTGAGACAAAATTTGTACCAGCACTACTACATTTAATAGCTTTCTCAATTCTCTAATACCTCTTGAACCAATTTTCTTAATATTTTTGGTAATGAGCTCTGCCCTAAGACGAAATACGTTTCCTGTTGTATTTTAAAATGCAAAATCTCCTTTTCTGGAATAGAAATCTGTGACTAAGGAGGGATAGTTATCTAAATAGAGATGCTTATTGTAGTAAACGGGACTTATCTCTCAATTCCAGGAAAGATGTGTACCTATGTGGAAAAGCTTAGCCAAACTCTATTGCCTATTAACTTAGTTTCTCCTGTGAGCAGTCCTGTATTATCCTAGGAAAGGCATCTAGAATGCACATAGTGGCTGAGTTATTTAAAACTGAATTATTTTGAAAAGGGGGAGATTTAAATTAAAAAATCTCTCAAAGCTACAACATTAGCATAGGAGTTGTTTTATGATGGGCCTCTGTGGATTCAGTACATTTTTCTCCTGAAAGGTAACTCCAAATGAAGCATGTGGCTTAGAACTGATATCAAACCCAATGGTGCCACGTGCAAGCCACATCTGATTAATTTAAACTTGCAATTCTCATGAAAGTCTTTTTATTCATCACAAAGGCCCAAATCCCTCCTTTTCATTTGTGAGGTTTGGTTTGGTTTGGTTTGGTTTGGTTTGGTTTGGTTTGGTTTGGTTTGGTTTGGTTTTTTTCCAGTGGAGTTCCATTTTTCATCTTGTATAATAAAAAAGCAGAATAAAAAAGAACCTACCGTAGCTACTTCTGATGTGGGGATTATGTTTCTTACATACAAATAATTTCCTAAGGCAACTCACTCATGCTCAGGCGAGTAATTGTTGCCTCTAACTTTCTGGCCACAGAGGTATGACTTGGAGATTAGTGACCGGTTAGTGGTTGAGATCCCCAGTCTCTGCTTGCACAGCTGAGGCAACCAGCAGCAAAGCTGAGGTGTCCCGGATTTTGTCTCCTTAATACAGCAATACCTAAGCAAAGCAAATCCTCTGCCTATAAGAAAAGTAATACCCTGAAAGGGGTTCTAGTAGGGTCCTAATCATGAGCTATTCAGCAGCAGGACAGCCTCCATTGGGCCTAAATATTTAGGTTATGCTCTCTGATGTAAGCAGTAGTCAAAAACCTCCCACATGGTATCTCACCTCTATTCCAGTGCTGCTGTTGCCAATGCTTTGGAAAACTCACAGTTCACCAGGGGCCGGGGTGTGGTTACTTTGGAGTCAAAGCACATCCCAGGTAGTGTGTGAGGATGCCAAATGCTGGTAACATCCAGATTCCCACCAACTCCAACAAACTGCTGCACGGCTCAAGTCTACCTACCCTCGTTACAGCGGCGCACAGCAAGCTCCCCTGCTTCCTCCAGCCCATCCCATCAGCTCGTAAGACAACTAGCAGCCATTTCATAATCCTGCTTATAACTTCATCTTTTCACTCAACATCAAGCCACTGACAAGCATGAAATCCACACACGTAGCTTCATTTCAGAGAGATGATCCTCTTCTGTTGGTTCACCAGCCAGGCTCCTATTACCCTGCTCTGGTAGCAATTTTCCCCCCGTGAACACACGGCTGTGTTTTGTTGCCTTCACTGAAAATATTTTGAAGGCAGATGACAGAGCATTTTGGAGAAATAAACTGTTCCTTCATAGTTTTGGATCGGAAAACTGCTGATTAAGGGTTGGGGGGGGAAAAAAAAAGGAAGAGCTCACTTGCAGACTAAAATATTGGGGTTAGAAGATTTATGTGGGAAAAATAGGTATAAACTTACTGTCAGTAATGAGAAAATATTGCTACAAAGTGGTAATTTCTATTGGCTAGAGGTGGTCTAGATTTCTCTTTCCTGAGAAATTATGTGTGGCTGTTCTTGTCATGATGTGAAGTTACAAAACTGGCATTTAGCTGGAACTTTATGGATTCATACTTATGTATTCTGAACATTTAAAAATTGTCCTAAAAATCTGATAAAGACATATGCTTGCTATATCTTTATGATTTTAGGGGTTTGCAGTTCTTTTCTGTTTTTTTTTTTGTTGTTGTTGTTTGGGCTGAGTGTTGTTTAAAGCTCTGAATCCCTCATAGTATTCACAACAGATTCAGCTCGATTTTAATGCTTCTGCAGTGACTACTGCAAAGCTGCTTAACTTTTACACTATAATGCAGTCAATGTATTTATAGTTCTTGAAAACGTCACATGGCAATGTTATGCCAGGGACAGCACATCTCAGAGACTCCTTAAGACGTCTGCATTGTTGTATTCTATTTGTAGAGGCATTTTTGTCAGCGGCAATGAAGAAACGGAGCTGCTGCTGCAGCTCTTTCAATAACATTCAAGCTTATAGTTGACCCCCAGGGGCTCACATTATGACATCCATATTTAATTTGACAATAAATCATATTTTCATGGGCTACGGTATTGCATTATAAGCTCCCCGTTTTATGTGCATGGGAATGCAGCAAAAGCAGGCGGGTACCCATCTACAGCACTGGCTAAATGGTTAGTTCATGAGAGCAAGGTCAAGGTGTACAGTGACGACACCGTGTAAGGCGCTTTATAACAACTCTGAGAAGTCTGAGGGGGGGAAAAAGGACAGAAAAGCTATCCCCAAAGAAGGGACTGCATTTAACTTAAGGGGCATTTTTAAAAAAATCCCCCTTAACTGCACCACCTTGCTTGCTGTCACTTTGAGTTCTGCTCTGCACTTCCCATTGCAGGCAGCATTCTCTGTATCTCATTTGCTCTTCTGCTTCATTCAGACATATTTAAGGAGAAAATTAACTTGAGATTCAGACAGTGTTAATTTTCTTTACCCATGCCTTTCTCTTCACAATAATTTCTCCTATCTGCCCTGCATTTTTTACTGTTGACCTTCCAGCTGACTCCAAATTAAATGTTCATATGTTTCCTATTTACTCCCAAATCTAGTCCTGCTTGTTCGCATTTATTCTTGCTCATCCCCTTCTTATTTGCCCCTACCCATATCACATCACATCATCCTCAACCTCTTTACTCACTGTTCCTACTAACTTCAGTTCTCTTTCCATTGCCTACTTCTTGTAGCCCCCTGCAACCTAAAATTCTTTTAATTCATTCTTTCCTCCCCAACAGATTTATTAATAATCTTCCACCAGATTAAGGAATAACTTCATTGCTCTTCCCCATCAGCTCTCCCTGGCAACAGTTTACCCACTCTTTGAACTGCACTCCTCTGTAGACTTTATGGCATTCCATTATCTCTGTTAGAATGTTCCACTTTCCAAAACTAAGTAGTTTCAATTGCCTTTTTATTGGCAGCCTTGATCTTTGGTCTAGATGTCATCCTTAACATACATTACATACAATTAAGGAAGAGCAACTGTAGTAAAAAGCATTTCACTCCTCTGATCCATGTTCTCTTTTTACCTCCCATCCACCTTTCTGTTCGTCATCTCTTCGTGCATCGTATCTAAATTAGATTTTCAGTTCCTTGAGGTAAGAAGACATCATTTTCATTTATCTGTAAAGCACCATGCATTCTTATGGCTTTGTACAGATGCTAAATATGTATCTCCACAATTATTAAAATATTGATGCTTTTATCTATTCATACAGTGCAGAAGCAACATGGCAGCAGTTGTACCCATTTAAAAACTATTTTCCATCCATAATAGCTATAAAGTGATATATTTATAGTACCCACATGCTGTTCACATTTATATTGCTCTTTCTGGTCTTATTAACTAACACTGCCCAGAAAATAAAAATCCCAGTTATTTTCTGACAGCATCAAAATCTTTTCCTCAAATTAAATTATAGGGGTAACACACAGTGGTTTTATTACTTATCTGTATTGCATGACCACAGTCTTAGTGGGGGCAGGTTGCTGTACCAACACAGGACCGCTCCTGCCCTCCAAAATCTTGTAATTTAATTAGTCCTAGTGACAGTTAACATTTAAACAATTTTGGACACCAGCACTGTTGCTCCCTAGCTTGAGAGGCATCAATGTATTTGGTTTTCAGAGTACTAGAACACGAGGTCTTGAAAAGTGAAGCTCCTTGCTATTTTGAAAATTTTGGCTGACAATAAACGTACTGAGTGCAAGCACACATTCTAAAAGCCAGGAGGGCTTTTAAAGCAAAAAGATGAAATGAGGATACTAGCAACCCAATTACAACACATTAAAATATTTCTATTAACAAGTGCAGTAACAGGCTGTAGATACACTCTGCTTTGTAGTCAAGGATATTTATTTCTTGGTTAGACAAAAACATAAGTAGGCATGTCCACATCCCACGGCAGAATCCACGCAGGCCCCTGTCATGACCCAGAACTCATTGCCTGAATGAGCCTGTACTAATAGGTTCAAAAGTTAGCTCAAAAGATAAGGAATTATTGTAAAGTAGACACTGTATGCAGAGCAATTAAACTGTTCTGCTTCACATAACACTTAATAAATGGTGAAGCATTTAAGCACTGAATAAAGTCAACATCTTCGAATATCCTGCTTTGCAGGATACCTGAGCTGGAAACTTGAAATGGTCGCTCCTGTGTGGGTCAGTACATACAGAGTACGGTCTTGAGAAGCTGTTCAGGCAGAGTAGAGCAGAAGCTACATGAGAATAATGGAATTTATGC
Source organism: Jacana jacana (assembly GCA_013400555.1). Classification (NCBI taxonomy): domain Eukaryota; kingdom Metazoa; phylum Chordata; class Aves; order Charadriiformes; family Jacanidae; genus Jacana; species Jacana jacana. The sequence continues at coordinate 122,097 of VZTM01006591.1, read as the reverse complement.
ACAGGTTGGCATACAGCTGATGGATTTAATAATTGTATTGTCTTTGCATATAGGAACCTGTTTCAACCAGTGTTCCACCAGGGTTTTACTGGATAAAATGATAAACATTAATTCAACTTAATGTCAAACTGCAAAACCTAAACCTGGATAAGGTTGCACTGATTACAGCCAGACCACATACAGGTTTAAGAGCTTTGTAGGACTGAACACATGGGAAAGGTTCCTTTCACCCAACTTTTGGCATCTACCCCAGTGCCCCCTTCATTTCCATACTAGGCATGAAGAGAACTGTGTCAATGAATGCACTAAGGTGTGTTTTGTCAGATCTACTCTAAAAGTTTACTTCAAGATAAGCCATTTTACATTGTAAACCAACTAGATTTGGTAAATTAATCCCATTTCATCAAATAGTAAGAATCGAATGTTTACTCGTTTCTTTACGTCTTTGGGGAAAATAAAATCCAGATATCCTGTCTACAGCTTCCTAAGTAAACAAAACTCCTTGACAAAGCTGCTGCCTGGTGCCAATGATTACTCTCCAGACATGGCTTGGAGCCAGATAGGGCACAGCCAAGGAACGTCTCTCCAAAAGCAGCCAGAAGATGGTCTGCCTTTTTCAGACAGGAGGCCCTACCACTTGGTTTCGGTGCCAGAAAAAATGGTCCTTTGCATCTCCTACTTAGGTGAAGAAAAGGAAATTAATTGGCATGGAGGACAAGTGTAAGTTGCAACTCTAAATGTGAAGGAAGAAGAATGGTAGCTTTTAAATGAATATTTTAATGAATGTAGAAGAATAATGCAGATGGAATAGTGGCTAAAAATACTGTTAAACTATGATATGACATTCATGACTGTGATCACTTTGGACAAATGGAACAGGGAGACTAGCTGGTATATAAATGAAATGGCATTTAAAAATCCAGTTCATTTGATACACAGTGAGAAGACCTATTCCCTGCAAGCTACTTCAGAGAATACTCCCAACCGAAGGAATTTGCAGAAGATTGGGTATTAGACCAACTTTGGTAAAGCACCTTCTAAGAAAAAGAACTTCACCTGTGTTGAACGCTTTTGGCCATGATGACATAAAGGCAGAAGTTGAGCTATAACAACTTAACGGCCCTGGACAGGGATGAATCATTACAGAGGAGCTCACTGGGTATGGGAGGCCGTATTCTGTAAGGACATTATAAGACGTAATGGTCAGGTTTTCAGGTGCACTCAACTTTACATCCTTCATAATGCGAAGTACAAATGATGAGCACTTATGAAGATCAGTGTGGCTGCTTTGCTCAGCCAAGAACTATGGCTCTACAAAACTGAGATTAGAAATAAAGTATGTACAGAGCACCTTTTAATCTGTTTCCACCCCAAGCTAGGGAAGCAGAATTAAAACTACTTGCTTTCCTTTCAGCTAAATATTTTTTTTTCTTAAAGTTACAATACATTACTCTGATTTACATGAGTTTTAGCTTCAAGAATCATTGGTCAATGCTGAATGCAAATAAGCACCAAGTAAAATTATATTAAGTTTGCACAATTGATCTTTCATCATTTTAAATGGTACCTTTTAAAATTTACTGTAAAATCAGCCTGAAATACTCCCATCGTTGACTGTCATCAAGTAGAGCAGGGTCACTTTGGGAAAACCCATTCTCAGTGATGTAAATTATGGGGTTATTATATGTATCCTAGAACAAGAGAGCAGAAGTTTTATTCAGAACAGATGTAAGAAAGCCCATAAAATCAGATGCATTACCCTCTATCTTTTCTAAGCTACAAACTAAAACTAGTTTTCATCAAATTGCACTGACCCTATTAACTTAATTTTCCATGAGCTGACCTTTTATGACTAACAATGGAAAAGCAAAACTGTGCAAATATCCATGAAGAGAGTGAAATGACTTATTTTAATGAGAAGACTAAAATATCTTTCCTGCATTAGCATCTGCTTATTGTCACTGCTCCTTAACCCCTTGGTACTGGCAGTCACCACATGTCCCACTGCCAGGAGTAGACGCATGCCAGGAAAGCCTTACTGCTGGCATCAGAAAGATCATTTCTGGAGTTCAAAAGATGATATAACACTGGTGTGTCATTTCAAACTGTAAAATAGCTATCAAGCACAAAGGCAATCGGAAAACACTACGGCTTTTACTCTTTATAGCCAGCATGCAGAAATTAAATTAAGAATCCCAAGGTGACTTGTTTATTTATATCATGTACAATGTCTTATGCCATCCAGATGGACCCCTCAGAAAAAAACCCAAATCACCAGTATTACTCGTTGGATTTGCAGATCCCCAGCTAATAGTGGTGAAACGGTCCTGTGAGCCTTAGGTCGTTCCTTGATCTAACACGGAAGTCAGGGCAAACCTCATGGTTCTACAGTCATCCATAAACTCCCAAGTGCAACAGGCCAAGAAGGATCATTACTTGCTCAGCTTCACAGACCACTGAAACATACCTCTTGTCTGCATTTAACAGTTCAGAGCAAAGGAGTCAGCAGTACCCACGATCATAATTTTTAACTCTTTAGTAAATTCCAGAAGCCTTGATGATAAGCAGCCCTGCTTTGAATGCATCGCAGTAATTTTGGACTTCATGGTGGCTGGATAGTCACCACCAGTAAACATTAATCACTCAGTCAGTGATCACTCAGTCTCCAAATGTTCTGAAGCGATACTTTGCAGGAACATCAAGGGCCTCAATGATCTTTTCAGACCTCCAGCCACCTTCACCACCCTCATCTTCTAAGGACTGAGGTAAGCCAAAGGGATCCAAGGAGCAGGATGCCATTTCACAGGTTATTTATAATTTTGCTGTAATAGTTGACTCTTGAAAATATTAAAAGAGAAAAAAAAAAAGAAAAAAAGGGTTAACTCAACTTTATTACATTTTAACACATGAAGAAACCTTACTGCACATTTTCTCTGATATGAGATGCAAATATTTCCTCTCAGCTGCATGCTGACTACTGTTACAAGACCCTGGAGTTGGCAAAAATGCTCAGCACACAAAATCTTCCAACCAGGCACATAAAATGAAATGAGGATGCAAATTTTCAAAATAGATCAGTGGACAGCAACTCCCCAGGAGAAACATAATTCTGATGGGTGCTGGTCACATGAAAATATAATCCTTTCATTTAAATGCCTGAACGGCAGCCTGGCTGCATGTACAAGACGAAAGCGTGTTGGAAAAATCCTGACAGTTGAGAGCCTGAGAGGTAGATTTGTTCTAATGAAAGCATTTCTTGCTCTCCTTGAGAACTGTGTCTTTTAAAAAGTTTAGTGCCACACTCAGCAAGGTAAATAAGCTGATCTTTTATGATTTGAACTTGGCTAGTTGGGTGAGCTGTTTCCCCTAGACTGTTCCGTCCTCCATCACCATCTGTGCCAGCATCAAGACAAAGAAGCTATTGTCAATGCATTCGATATTTTGCAAAGGTGTGAATTCCCTCAACAAATCCATATGACACTTAAGGCTTTTCAATGGGCTCTACTAGATTTTAGATGAAGTTTAGGACGCTGGTCTCTTCAGCCATCAACTTGAACGGCTTGGCAATAGTTTATACGAAAGCAACTCTCTTCCTTCCAGACTGCCACTGCTGCAGACTGCTCAGTCCCTCTAGCTGCAAGAAGGAATTAGCTCACCTCTCTAAAAGCTCATGGCTTCCAACCTTTCTTGTCCCCTCCTTGATAAGCCAGAGATCCACTTTAATTTCCTGGATGTGTTGTTAAAGCTGACCAGTACTGGGGATGTATTTCTAGAGGCTTAAAAGGAATTCACCTTCTGTTCAGATTTAGCAGTGGCTGACATGAATGTTTCCTAAAGGACTATTTTTATGCTGCTGAGAGGTCACTGGAAGTTTAAATATTAGGATACCTTAAGCTCTCGTATAGCCATTTCTAATTTTGCTGACATCCAAACACAACTACACTGCTTTTAAACCTTCTGAAAACACTAGATATTGCACAACACATCAGAAGCTCTGGTTCAAAGAGTATCAATTAGCTTGCTCTTTTACTTGAACTATCTGGTTTACTCTGGTAATTGGAAAAGGCCAACAGTGGCCTTGAATTATTATTTGTTAAGCTAAGAGGCTCCAGCCAGGAATAGGTTTCCATCATGCTGGTGGAATGTAGAAATCAGTCAGCCTTTGCTTCAGGGACTTGGGCTAAATATACCAAAGTGTTTAACATGAGAAACCTAAAATCCAGAAAAATTTTAAGGGTCTTAGACTACATATATCCTAATAAGACATCAGCGCTTATGAAATGTCTATCACAGGACCTTGCTGTGTTGAAACCCAGGACTGGCCTAAAGAAGTTGAAAACAGAGAAGAAAGGAGGAAGAGGAAGACTAATTTTGCTTAATCCAAAGCAGAAAACTTGTTCATTAGTCAATATGTCTGTACTACATTGCATCATATATTCCCTGGTATTTTCAGGTTCAGCTTACTATGTATTGATATTTAAAAATGCCAGCACAGAACCGCATGCTACCTTCTTGTTAAAAGGACAGTATTAGACTTCAAATTACCCTAACTTCAAATGACTGATAGTAAGGATTTCCATCAAATGGCTTTTTTAAGACAACATTTGCTGCAGCAATCAATTATGAACCCCCAGATTTAGACAGTGCCTTCTCCTAAACAAACAGGTGCATACACATCCTTTAGCACAGCAAGACTCACTAAGTTTGTTTACAAAGTAATTCACAATAAATCTCACAGGTACCTTGCTTTTCCTTCCAAATGCAGCACCAGAAAAACACATTAAATTTGAGGAGATACGTGCTTGAGCCTCAGAATGTACTCATGTAAAAGAGGAAGGAATATACCAGAATTTTAAGTTTAGAAAAGCAAATTCTTGCCATTTGCAGGTGCAACTAGGAGCAAATACATTTTTTTCACTGTTACTTTTGAACAGGGACCATTTTCACTTCAGTGGAACTAGGTGTGTGTTAACTTTTTTGCTGGTGGAACTGCAAGGTGTGACACATAGGCTTAAACTGGGAAAAAAGAAATCCTTTACTGGTACAGGATCCTGTTCTACAATATTGAGAATAATGCTTGACTAAAAGACACCAGTATTTCTCATTCGAATTCACAGATTATAAATTATTTAGTACAATTTATAACTTTTAAGTGCAACCAGCACTTAAATTCATTCTTTGCATCTCAATTAAACACCATTTATGCTTTGTGTTAGGTAATGAAGAGAATAGAACTGCATCTCTGAAAAATTTAAATGTCAAGTCAAATTCCCAGACTTTCTCATACCTTCCAGAGGAGCCTGATTTAGTTTCTATGGCTGTACCTCTAGGTCAGCAAGAAGCAGAAATACAGAAGAGCACATTCTTCCAAGGCAGTATGCATATAAGGGTTTTGTGGCGACACCTCAAAATTTTGGGATTACAGACATACAGGAGGATTTTGTCTCTGGAAAGTGTTGTTCTTCTCTCCCTTCTGTCATCTTCTCTCCTTGTCCCGATCCCCTACCTTCATGCTGAAGTGAGGCGTAGCATTCTATTTTCCCAGGCTCGATACCCCCACGTCTACTCCTTCTGCCTCCCTCCACACTGATACCTGGTGTTTAGCAGCTAACTCCTTCTGCTCAGGGCACCTTCTAGGGGAAAAATAATTGCACAAAAATATTTTAAAGACAAACTCAGTGTAAGTTTTAACTTAGAAACCTGACAGGCCTTAGGAACGCCACGCCGACAGCATTGCTGCTTTAGAAGATCCTACCCCCACCGAGTTAGAAACAGAATGGTTTTAAAGGTTTTCAAATGTCCTACGTCTTAGGTGTGAAATTGGTAGTGAATCAGTTGGTGTGAATGATTTTATTTGAAAGGACATTGCTCTAAGCTTTCTAATTCTTCACATGCTCTTTGTAAAAATGTTTATAGAGAAGATGATGGCCTTTCCATGCTACGCGGCTACAATTGCTTCAACAGATCACTGCACAAGAGAAGTGAACTCCTGCCTAATGAAAGCTGGCCTACTTGGAGTTCCTCCAATGCCCTTTTGCTAAATGTAAAGTTCATAATATTAATCAGGCAACTGCTTATACTGGGGATCAAGTGAACATTTTCTGAAATTACAGCTGAGTTTTGTCAAGATGTTAGCTTTCCTTACCAAGTGCATGCAGAACGTCTGCTTGCTGTCTCCCACCCCAGCGCCTAAATAACAAAGCCCATCATTCAGTAGGCAGCTCCGCGGGGTTGTACAGTGCCTGCAGCCCCAGCTGAAGGAATATCAGCACAGGAAAGAAAGCACAAGGACTCAGCCAAATTTAAATTCAACGTGCCACGGTAAAAGCATTCCTAGGGAAAGGCAAGCTGTGCCAGTGAAAGTGGGCCACGTATTGTAAATTTTGGTGGCAAAGGGAAGGATTCCATTCAAGCCTCTCCAGGGGGCTGGCAGGGCTTTTGTAGTCATGCTCTGCAGGAAAAAAATGGCTGGTTGCTCTGTTTACAGTAGATTCACCAGCCTGTCCTGCTTTCTGAATTCTTGAAACAAAGGCTCCTCCACTCTCTGGTGAAAACTGTAATCTGCAGGATGCAGGGGACAGGCTGATGCTTATTGAACAGCCAAGCTCTACATGACCAAACTTCTGCAGAAAAATATTGCTTCTGCTGGTATCTTCCCAGGACAGATCGGGATAACCTGAAGACCTTTTTCTAAGAAATTATTTCCTTTTGTAGCCTTCCATCTTTGTAACCTTCAAACCAGGGACAGAAAAGAACTGCCAAGGCAAATGCTGCCCCAGGTGCATAAAGTCATATATATCTTCTTGGTAGAACCGAGATCCAGAAGAGTAGGAGGCAGAATTGAGATTCGGAGGTTCATCCAAATCTCCTTTGCCTTTTCTCCTCGGAACATTATCCTCCCAGTATACAAGAGACCTCAGCCAAATACTATGATTCTCCCATCCCTTCTGGTTCAGCTTCAGTTGCTTTTATACTTCACAATTCTCTTTATTTCTTTGTTCTTCTGTTCCCTACTTTCCGCAGGCAAAGCTGCTGCTTCCTATCTTTTCCTAGTAAGTCACCTTCATCTTTCCTCCATTCCATACCATTGACATTAAAATAAACACATTAAAAGTGTAGCAAATTTTACATCTGACTTCTAGCAACCTGACCAGCTTGTTTATGTGCTGCATCCCTTTCCACTTGTACATCTTCTGCTGGGACTGTGAAAACTCTTCAGAATAGGGTCTGTCTCGTGTTTGCCAGAGAACTAAGCACAGTTCCAAGCTGAGTCTGAAAAGTCCCCTCTAATTTGCTAAAGAAAATATCTGGGTAAAGTATGCCCCTCAGTGCAAAATAGCCAATGTGAAGTTCATTCCATCAGAGTACACTGATAAACTATCTAAATGCATTTGCCAAAGAAGATACTTGTCTATTGTAAGCCATCCAAAAATATCCTCATGGCTAGGATCCCTGCAAGTATAAACATTCTGATGAAGCAAAATGATTTAGAGTTACAATTAAAAAAACTAGAGTAAGCAAAAAGATACATAGGAAACATAATACTAATCCTATCCCAAAAGATTGTGCTATCCGAGGGGATCTAGAATATTAATTAGTAAGTTGTTGCAAACCTATAAAAAATCATCCCATAATTACTCTGAAAAAAGTTGCAATTTCAAAGCTACACTGCAGAATAGCATACTGGATTAATTATGCCAGACTGCAGCAATAACCTTGAATTAAAGCTGCAACCTTCTATTTTTAAGAAACAATTGCCTTTTTGGTTGATGAAACCTGTCGTCCCATCAGGTAACAGACGTGACCAGGAAAGAGAAAAGCGATAATGAGTCAATCCAAGCTGTTTGATACATTTCAAATCTTCCTCCCACAGAGTGTAGCTGCCACAAGCTACATCACCAGTCTGGTTCTTGAAAACTCGATCTCCTCCCTGATGGGTGAATGTGTCCCAGGCATTAGCGCCCTTTCCATCTGCATTCCAGCCTTCTGCTTGGAAAACAAAACTCGGTCGTTACACTTTTGACATCAAAAGACATATGTTGAATGTAAATATTTATCACAAAGTAGGCACAAACCCCTCAAAACCCTATGAGCAAATCAAGCAGTATTCCCCCCTGCCCCCCTCCTCATGCCATTTAAAGTCACTGGGAACTTGCAGGCATTAGTATGTATTCGCATTAGGTTTTGCATTTATTCATCATTTTACTTGCTGCTAATTATTTGAAAAATCCCGTTTTAAAAAGCAGTCACAGTTCTGACACTCTTCCTACTTCCTCAGCCAAAAATCAGACGTTTGCAACTCTTGAGATATTACAGGTTTTCACAAAGGGCATTTTCTAACGCAACTTCCATCCATAAATGTAAAAGATCAGTCCATATCAAAGAAAGCCTCTCGGGTATGAGAAATACATCCAACAAATAGGCACTTATGGCTCTCTGGATGTCCTTTGAAAATCCTGACAGTCTGTTAAAAAGAAAGGAATGCCATTATGAGCCATGGCCCTAGGCACATACAAGCTGAATTAATAACACAGCTCTGCAAAACTTCTGCTTTTTGCTTAGCCAAACGTTCACAGGAATGAATTTTGAATGCTCAAACCCCCTGCACCATTTCCCTCACTTTCACAGTTTGGGGAAATTTCTTTCCGATTCCAAAACGGAGACAGACAGATTACCTTTAAAATATTCAAAATTTAGCTGTTGTTTGAGCTTGCACAGGACTGATATCACGTAGTGTTTAAACCAAATAAATGCACTTTTCTTCATGACAAGCTTCTTTGTCTTTCTAGATTAATGCTGCAACTGAGGCAAACATTTCATTTTTAATGTGGAGAGCTCTGTAAACTCACACCCCTGAAAAGGGTGATTTTATCATAAAATTCCAAATAACCCTAAAATGGCCATGCTCATTTACCAGCCAGATTTTTGAGAGCCCTGGTGAATGCACTGTTCCAGGGTTACTCTTGAAAAACTAAAATGACATTGTGTGTTAAAATTGTGTATAAATTAAATATCAGTTGGGTTGTAAGATTAATAACTACATAATAGCTACATATCAATCCTCAATAAAAGTGTTTTAATAATCAATTAGTATCATAGAAATTAGAGATGGAGGAGAACTATTAGGAGGTCATTGAGTCCATCCCCTGCCAACGCAAGATTGCTCCCTTAAGTATATTCAGTGCTTAATACACATCTGTCTTATTAAATCTAAGTTTAATGCAAGGTTAAGCATATTGAAGACACTTAATTTAAAGCATTACTAAAATTTGTAATACCACTTCTATAACCTAGCTTTTCAAAGATCATTGTCACATTTCATGTTCTTTACAGAATTTTATTGCAGCACACGAACACCAATACATCTACATTCGGTCGGTCAGTAAATTAAACTGTTATATGGGACAACCTTCAAAGTAGGTCAAATTTTAGATCCAGACACTTTGAGTTTCTCTTAATCTCAGATTTTATCACAGACTTTGTGCACTGCCTGTATCCTCCTTGGAAAAATACAGTAATAAAAGTTTTCTATCTCCTGCTTCTCATTTCAAATATGCCTCCTGAAATAAATAGTGGGTTTAGAGGAGTGCAGGAAATAACAAATAACGGTAATTCTTTAGTGATACCTAGAATTTAGAAGCCTTCAAGAGTACTGTGATACCTAGAATTTAGAAGCCTTCAAGAGTACACTGTACTGATATTTAGAAGATGGGTAGACCTAGTGCTTAGCGATACGGTTTAGTGACAGTGTTTGTCAGTGTTAGGTTGACGGTTGGACTCGATGATCTGAAAGGTCCCTTCTAACCCAAGCAATTCTATGATTCTGTGATTCTGTGATTCTGTGATACTATGATCCTATGATACGATAAAGCTCTTTTTTTTCACTTTTTCACTATGTTTGGAGTGAAGGGAAGCCAAAAGCTGCCATAGGCAGCTAAGGCATCTTCATTTAAGAATCACCAGCTAGCGCAGATGCTGAAGGATTTATTCTTTATCTGCCTTCCCCCAGCAAAGGAGGTGGGAGAGAGGGGGAGAAGCGTTTGGTTTTCAGCAGAGTATGATGGTACTACTCCAGTGGCCATTAGCCACTAGAAAGGCCTGACTGGAGCTGTGGCAAACAGAGTACGCGAGCTAGCTCAATGAAGCGTAGGAAGCCACCTAGCTGAGGTAACAGACAACTCCACATCCTCTAAGGCATCCTGCTGAGCCACAATTAGCCTGCAGAGAGCTCTGCTCTGCTTCAACGAATGGAGCCTGTACCTCTGAGCTTGCCCAGGAACCTCCACGCTACACAGCACTTCACAGCTGTTGTGGTTTCAGCCAAAATTACCAAAACCAGACTGACAGATGGCCCTTCCTCCCCCCGAAAAAAGAAAGGGAGAGGAAGAGGATAAGGAGATTTATGAGTTTGGAATAAACTAAACTACTTTAATGAAGTGTTAATACCAAAATTAAAGCAAACAAAAAGAGAAAGAAAATAACAAAAGAGATATAAAACTGTATGAAGCTCCCAGGATGAGGATCGCGTCACCAGCAGCATCAGGAAAAGTCCCAGACTGCACTCGGTGACCAACATGAGAAGGATTCCAGATCTGGAGTCAGGAATGCTCGGATTTGGATCAGAGGCAGATGGACAGACAGGGCCCTCCTGGGATGTCAGCCATCGAAGGAATAGAGCTGACCCTTTGATCCCTCAGCTTATACACTGAGCATGATGCAGATGGGATGGGATACCCCAGCTGGTCAGTTTGGGTCACCTGTCCTGTCCGCTCCTCCCCACAGGTGTGACCCCTCTGGGCTTTTCCGCTTCCCACCCTCCAACGGGGCAAATAATGAAATTCCCAGCCCTTGGTTGTTCCAGCAATAAGTATAAGCAAGGGCCTCTGCACCATCCCTTGGTGTGATCAGGTTTTATCACCCTGAGAGTTTCTGACCAATCTGCTGTTAATGTCAGGGTTTAGTTAGTTAGAAGAGACCCAGTGAAAAAAAAGTGAAATTACTGAACAGAATATTGGTTTGTTTTACCTCAAACCAGGGCAACAGCGTAGACACATCCTCCGCATTTTCCTGAGCTTCAGGGCAGGGAAAGAACACAGATGAGGAGCCAATTTTACATTTCAAACACACAGGTGAGACTGAGCTGGCAAATCATCACATACCATGCCATCAAATGATTAACATAAATTAATGTCACGGAATGTGATGCATGTTCCCCATTCTCTGCAATTATTACAATGGGATAAGACAGGATTTTTTTCCATTTAAGTGACGCTAGTGAAGCAGGACTATTACTGATCAGAGTACTTCAGTTTTCAGGTACTTTTCCAAGTTAGTTTTTCTTCTAATTCAGCTGTGCTTTCACCATCCTGAGTGAAATTTTCTTGGCCTGGTCTCTGCCCAAAAGGTGAAATTTTGTTTGAATTAATGCAGCTCAACTATTTGGCATATGAAAGAAGTGAAGAAAACCACTTTTACCATTACAAGAATTTTTTTGCAACTTTTCCCTCTCCTTCTCTGAAAAAAAAAAACCCACAAAAAAAAAAAAATCCAGCAGAGAGTGAAAATTTAGCATAGAAATGGCCCTCAGTAAGAAGAAGTGCTTTTGAGTGTTCTGGTGCAAATTGATTTTGATTTGACTGAGTCATGAACCTTTGAAATCTGCACTTTGAGCACGCAGAGTACAATCGGTGTGATTTCTTAGCACTTTGAAATATACAGAGGGGAGAAGGTTGTGCTGCGCATGAATACGTAGCTGACAGTAAAAAAAAACCCCTCGAGTCGCCTGTCAGCCCTTGCCTCATCCGCTGAGTATCGTGGTATGTGCAGCAACTGCGTTTGGGCTCTACAAGGACCACTGCTTCAATCAGGTTGCCTCGAAGTCGGAAGCCGTGCAGCTTCCAAAGCTTTCAGGAGGTGGAATTCCCCATTGAGTTTCTTACTTCTCTGGGAAAAGGGTCATTTGAGTAGTGTCTAGACCACATTACGGGGTTTTTTTTCAATTTTTTTTTAACGTTTCTCCCACTCAGAAGCCTTAGGAAAGCTCATTAAAAATACATTAAGGGAACATTAAAGTTGCACATCTAGCCACTCAAAAGGCAGGAAATTATAATGACATTCTGTGTGCACACACAATTCACATTTTAAAAAACTAGTTAGTGGAGCTATGTGCATTGCAGGACTCGAGTTAGAATCTGGCCCGGAATATTGATTCCCTGGGAACAGGGAGCTGCTCAGTCTATTAGATGAAGCTAACTGAGCTCGTTAAAAGGTACCGAGCATGGGCAACTACTCTCGCTTTCAGCAATAACCAAGAACTAAAGGCTACATCCTCAAAGACAATTTTAGATCTACAGCTCCCATTTAGGTACTGAAATCAATGGGAGCTAAGTGCCTGCATGCTGCAGGGTATAATATGAAAAAATCAGATATATGTGTATTTTAAAGGTCTCTAAACACACGTTTATGAAAGGATAAAGGTAGTGGGGGGGCAAGG
>VZTM01006591.1:77418-109208 GCA_013400555.1 Jacana jacana | reverse complement strand
CCCCCCCCCCCCACTCCCAATAGCTAGTACAAAGTTCCTCCTCTATTTCCATTACCTCACTATATTTCTGAGATTAGAAACACAATTTCACTCTCTTCTTACTGCTCAGGCCAGAAGCCTTTAAAGAGAAATGCTAAATGGATTTGCATCAGATATAGCATCTATGTGACCAGGCAAAGAGCAAACACTGTCCTGACCGGATCCAGACTTTTTGTTCCCTTAAAACTTCCTTAGCACTTTGGCAGCTAAAAAATTGACACCTCTCAATTTGATACGCCCCTGTAGCTGCACCCCCAAGCAAATCCAACTGGAAAAGCAATATCCTCTGGCACCGGCTGCAGAGGACAGGCGAATACACAACATTATGCGATGCTATGGAGATGTGGGCTTCATTTGCAGACAACGGCTTCTGGCTCGATCGCTCTTCCACTTGGTACAAGCAGATTCTATACTGAAGACAAAAATAAACCCTGAGCGGCTTCACACACTGAAGGGCAAGCCGTGCACTTTGCATATCTCAGGATTAAAGTTCAGTCAGCTAACAGTGAAAGTGGAAAAGGCAGCGGTGGAAAAGCCCAGGGTGGTCACGGTAAAAGGGCTCCACCTCACCAAACAGATTCCCATTCCCCTTCACTCCCATCTCACCTCCCACCTCCCAGCCAAAGGATTTTTTGGACCCTCTACTCAACATAAATCCTATAGCCATCAGGCAAAAAAGGGTTATTTCTACCCCTTTCATTCTGTAAACTTCAAAAACCAGTAGCACCCCTTCTTTAGTGGCATTGAATTTGCATTTTGTTTCTCCGCCAACACCAAAACAACTGGCCTGCAGCAGGTGAGAAAGGGTGTTTTAGCCATCACATCTTGAGCCAGCAATGTGCCCTTGCTGCCAAGAGGCCAATGGAATCCTGGGCTGCACAGGGAAGAGTGTAGACAGTAGGTTTAGGGAGGCCATTCTTCCCCTCTACTCTGCACTGGTGAGGCCACAACTGGAATACTGCCTCCAGTGCTGAGCTCCCCAGTTCAAGAGAGACCAGGAACCACTGGAGAGAGTCCAGGTTAGGGCAATAAAGATCATTGAGGGATTGGAGCATCTCCCTTATGAGGAAAGGCTGAGAGAGCTGGGGCTCTTCAGGCTGGAGAAGAGAAGGCTGAGGGGAGACCTCATCTATGTCTACAAGTACCTAAAGGGTGGGTTAAAGGAAGATGGAGCTGGACTGCTTTTAGTGGCTTCCAGTGACAGGACAAGGGGCAAAGGGCACAAGCTGGAACAAGGGAAGTTCCTTTCAAAGATGAGGAAAAACTTCTTTCTGGTGAGGGTGGCAGAGCCCTGGCACAGGCTGCCCAGGGAGGGTGTGGAGTTCCCTTCTCTGGAGAACTTCAAGCCCCTCCTGGATGCAGCCCTGAATGATGTGCTCTGGGCAACCCTGCTTTAGCAGGGAGTTGGACTGGATGATCTCTAGAGGTCCCTTCCAGCTCTGACAATTCCACGTTCCATGATCTTTAACAGAGGACACCAATGAGTAGAAGAGGAGGATTTGTTCAGGAGTACAGACAGAGCAGGTATCTTCCTCCTTCTTTAAAAACTCATGGATGCTCTTTTTTTTTTTTTTTTTATTTTATTTACCTAGAGCAGCAATGACAACCTTATGGTGTGTGTGCCAGAACCGGCATCTGCAAAACAGCCCTCAGGTCTCTCCTCCACCTTCTGTCGACGCTGTTACTGCTCTCCTGTCAGCAGGCTGAGAAGGGAGCAGCAGCAGGAGGCCGGGTACCGCTGTAACAAGTGGGACGGGCTGAAAGTAGTTTACTGTCCTTTCCCAGAAAACTGCAGCACCTGCCACACTAGATGGCACTACTGCGATTTTTTTTATTTTTTTTTAACTTACAGGAGTTGTGGGTTTTTTTTTTTCTCCCTTTACCATAACGCATATTCACACTGCTGTCGCCAAGGTCAATACCTGCACTTATTGGACTGCTCAGCAATAACGTGTGACCGCTATTATTTTTGCCTCTTCTTTACTTTTCTTGCACTGGTTTTGATTTTCAGATCTTTCTGGGTAAAACAACTACACCTGCAAAGCACTACACACACACTTGGCATTTTCTTTGATAACAAAAATAAGACAAACCTTACCATACACAGAAACAGCCACTACTACAGTTAACGCACATATTTTTCTCCAGAAATACACACAATGAAAGAGTCAACTTACTAGGAAAGAAAAAACAATCCTTTGTAGAGATGCAGAGAAGCTGATTTAATTCCAAAGTGCACATTGCAGAACCAGACAGTGCAGATGCAATGCAAAATAAATCAGGCGTTCACAGCAGGCGTGCATTTCCTCAAGTGTCTTTCAAAGGAAAGGTAAAAGCCCCTTGAATACAAAGGAACAAAGGGGGAAATGAGGCACAACACATCAACTGGTTCCTAAAACACATGCTGACACATGAGCCAGGCAAACATACATATCCTTTACACCTTTCATACAGATCATAGAATCCTAGAATGGTTAGAGTTGGAAGGGACCTTAAAGATCATCCAGCTCCAACAGCCCATGGCTGGGACACCTCCCACCAGCCCAGGTTGCTCCAAGCCCCATCCAGCTGGCCATCAGGGCCTTCAGGGATGGGGTATCCATCCAACTGGCCTTCAGGGATGGGGTATCCACAGCTTTCCAGGCAATCTAATCCAGTGCCTCACCACCCTCTCAGTAAAGAGTTTTTCCTAATATCTGACCTAAGTCTCCCGTCTTTCAGTTTCAAACTGTTACCCCTCATCCCATCACTCCACTTCTTGAGAAAGAGTCCCTCCCCATCTCTACTGTAGCCCCCTTTACCTACTGGAAGGGGTTATAAGGTAACCCTGGAGCCTTTTCTTCTTCAGCTGAACAACCCCAGATGACTAAAAGCTGATGCAATGAAGTAGTTAATGTTCTCTGGTTGAAGCAGCCTCCTCAGGCTTTCATTTGCAAGAAGGTAAGCATTGGACAGTTAACAGTAAAACTCATCAGGGACACCTTAAATCATGATTAATAGGTATTAATGAACCAGAGTAATTATGCATATTTTTACATCATTAAACGTTATTGGTAGGTATCTTCAAAAATTTAAGTAACATTAAATCTTTTCCCAGAAAATCATGCAATTCAATTTCACAAGAGATATAATAAATACATAACTCAGTAATAGCAAGAGAGAGGGGCAGTCAGGAGATAGCAGCAATAAAAACACAATAAAAAGTTTTATAAAAATGCTTAACCATAAAAACAAGGCTAAAAAGTGTCACTGCTGATTCCCTGGCAGGAATCAACAGAGACAGAGATGGGTTTTAGGAGAGATTGAGTGGGAGGAAAATATTCCATAAGCAGCCTGGGGACGAGTGAACAGAATTTGCCTCAGAGGTTAAGGCAGATTCACAGTAATGAGATAGTGGGCTATGTCAGATAGGTAGGCAGATACTGAAAGATGCACAGCTTCAAAATTCAGAGAAGCCGAGTTTATAGCAGCTAATCTCCAACTCCTCTGGCAACCCAATTTCTAGATTTGTGACCCCACTTCTGGTTGTGTTTCTGGACTCATGAACTCACTCCTTGTTGCAGCAGCGGGATTTGCAATTATATTTCTGTTAGACCCCCTGCATGTCACAGGATTTTTACTCCCATAATTTTCTCTCCATCTAACAAATAACCTGACCTGCCCCCAACCTGAATTTCAGGAGTTCACTGCCCACTGTTTTATTCAACACAAATAAGTACAAAACTAAAAGAGATCTCAGTTCTACCAAGTGGCATCTTTGTTTCTTTTTTTTTCCAGAAGAGGTTTAGGGTTTTTACATTTGCACTGACACAGACTACGTAACTAACTGAGCTCAAACCAAGTATTGGGAGGAAAAATTGAGCAGCTCTTGGATATCCAAATGTATTCAGATAAAATATACTTTTGGCAAGTGAATAAAGACCAATGGGTTCTGATGCTAAGGGTTGGTAACCCAACTTTATAAAATGCTAGGTATTACATTAAGGTGAAGGATGAACAGGCTTTGGCAGTGAGCCCACACGTCCCGTGGGATTAATCATTACCATCAGAAGAATTGTATCTTGTCAAAATGAGGTTTTTTCCCTGACTGAATTGATGTTTCTTAATGACGTATTATGAATACTTCTAATAGTATTTACTACCAAATTTAGAAATTAGACTTTGAAGGGGGTGGGAAATTTCAAATCTCTTTCCTGAAAATTGGCACTGTGCAGGGACAAAAGAAGGGTAAAGCTGCTTTGGAAACAAGACTGAAACAGCCAAAGATAGGAGTTCGCATATTCTGTGACTTGTCTTTGAAACTGCTACTCATAAATTTAGCTTCCTTCCCCGGCAACATAATGGAACAGCTATTGAGAAAACAAATTTACTAAAACACTTTGAAGTCTGCCAGACAAACGTGATTTTTTAATAGTAATACAAAATTAATGGATAGAGAGCAGCAGCTACACTGTCACATGTCGGAATTTTTGTAGTGTACTGGGGTTTTTGAGGATATTTTAACACCGAGCTTAAGGTGTTCTCAGGTGCGTTATGGAGACAGTTTCCACCTCACACCGTGGCTGCAGTAGAGGACTCCTAACTTTGATCTTCTACATTGAGCCTTAATTAGAAGCCTCTGCTGGATTGTTGATTAGCTTTTCTTCTCCCATCTCCAACGTGTCAAAATTCTGTTCCCAAACTTAAATCAAATTGGAAATGAACTATCACGTTGACTGAAATGAAGGGTGATGACAAACAATGAAGGGTAATGATAAACAATAACTTTGAAGGAAGGCATTTAGTGCAGTACACATAGATTAGTATTACTCCTGATCTCATTTAATAGCTTCAATAATGAGCTAGAAGAGGGAGTAAATGGTACATTAATGAAATCTGCAGATCTATTAAACTAGGAGGAGCTGAGCACATGGCTGAAAATGGAGAAATAATACAAGGGGTCACGGGAAAATTAGAAGCACAGGCAGAATATTGCAATGAGATTCAGTTTAGAACACAGAAGAAAAATGTTTGGATTAAAAAATTAACAGAAACAGGTTCAGACCTGGAGAGCTGTAATGCCAGAGAGATTTAAAATTAAGAACATCAGGAAAGCTAGGCAGGAGTCTGTAACTGGGCAGCAGGAAAAAAAAATAGTGAAATTTGAGCAAAACTGTTAACAAACAAGCAAAAAAGTAATGACTCATCTTAAAGCAGCTCTCCAAGCATCAGCTCTCTTCTGCATTTAGACTGGGCACTGGAAAAACAGACTATCAGTCAGATGGTTAAAGATTTTGCAGCTACAGAATATTTTCCTGGAAAAAAAAAAAGTAGGACTAAGCCATTCATTTAACAAGTAGAGTGTTGTCCTTCATGGAGTGAATTACATACAAGTGAACCACTGGCTAAAAGACAGTAGAAGAGCCTGAGACTGAAGAAATAAAATATTCTCCCACTGCTTCTGGTAATTGCATCATGCAGCTTGAATTTTTTGATATTGCTGAGGAAACTGCCAATGTAATGCCAGCTGCTATGAGCTTTCCCATGCCAGATATATGTGCACAGTATCTTGGAGAGCTAAAGCTAGTTGTGAGCAAGTTAATTCCAGTTGAGGTACTCACACAAATTAATCTTGCTGGGAATAGCATTACAAAAGCTCTAGCTGAGCGTCAAACCGATGTTACATCACTGTAGAATCATAGAAATATAGAATGCATAGAGTTGGAAAGGACCTTAAAGATCATTGAGTACCAATGCCCTGCCCTGGGCAGGGACACCTCCCACTGGAGCAGGTTGTTCCAAGCCCCATCCAGCCTGGCCTTGAAGTCTGCATCAAAGACAGTTTCGAATGTTCTGCATGGCACAGCATTAGGATGTATGGTACGTATGTAAAGTCATATTCCATATTGGTCATCAGTCTTCAAAAGTCCTTGGTAGCTCTTTGCTGTTGAAGGCATCGTCCTTTCTTGCTGAGTGCCTCCATTCAGTATTTTTAAGTGGGCTTTGCAGCTCAGGAGTTTGTCACTGTCACTATGTCATGACCCATCACTGAGTGTGCAGAGAGCAGGGCATTGATCCACAGCTTTAAATTTGCACACTTCAGTAGAAAAGCTGGAAAAAGCCCTTTCATGTAAAACCACGCTCTGTTCATTTATATCTTGGCATGTCCTGTCGTTCCACACTTCTGGATTGTTCACCTTTTAAGTGAACAAGCTTAAAAACAAGGAGCCATCATGCAAAAATATCAGGATGGAAAAAGGAGGAGATATATGTTTTTATATATATATGAAAAGCAACAAAAGAAAATAATAAAAGAAACAGACAGAGTCCCATGTCCCTTATGAAAGCAACTTGTTTGCTGAGGCAGCACCCCTTCACTGATGTTTTGGGGAGAGGTGCCTGTTTTCCAGAAACTGAGAGTTTCAAGACTTTTATAGAGCTACCAACTAGTAGATTTGCTTGACGTCATTTTTCCAGGAAAATATCTGCTGTACTTGAACAGACTGGCTGCAACTGGTTACAATGACACATCGAAATGATTTTGAACTAAACTTGTCAACCTTTTTGAAAAAGAAGGCAAAGAAGTCTTAGGCGAGTGTGAAAGCAGTATAGCTTCCCTATTTATGTCATGAATCTGGAGGCTATTTCACTACACAGCTGAATTTTCAAAATCATGTACATATAAGTGAAGACACTGCACACACCAAGTTCTGCTTTAAAACCAGTATGCCTCATGCTTTTACAATCTGTGCACTTTGAAATCCCAACAAGGGATTACTTCACTCTGGAACATAATTTAAGTGTCCATATGCCTACAAATCTAGAGGTCAAATTTGACCTCTTGAAGATTTGGGTCCAGCATCTGTTTTTTTTTGACGCTTCTCAAACTTATCCCTTGTTAACAGCTACACCATATTTACACTTAGAATCCTGTCATATCGCTTGTGTTTATTCCTGGGAGATTACAGAGGTGATGTCTGTATTATTCTCTCATTCCAATACTTACAACTTACACATTACCTAGCACAGCACTGGTCTTTTTTGCTTGCTTCTGACCCCACAGGCCACCACCAAGAAGAAGCCAAAGCAGGTCCGAACTTGAGGAGACTGTAGTCCCCCCACACACACACCTGCAGCCCCTGCTGCCATTGCATTCCTGGGAGGCAGAGGTGTGTGAATTGTCGAATAGAATCATAGAAAATGGTTTGGGTCAGAAGGGACCTTAAAGATCATCAAGTTCCAATGCCCTGCCATGGGCAGGGACACCTCCCACCAGAGCAGGTTGCTCAAAGCCCCATCCAGCCTGGCTTTGAACCCCTCCAGGGATGGGGCTTCCACAGCTTCTCTTGGCAGAGAAGTATGTTCACATCATCACATCACGTCACATCACGTCACATCACATCACATCACATCACAGCTAAAAACATTGCTGAGAAATCTGAAGGGGGTGATGAAGCTTTGTCCTCGCAGTCTATCAACACTCTACCAGTATCAGTGGAATGCACTAGCCAGCCCCAACCAAATTTGACAGAAAACTAACATTTGTGAGATTACATGGCTGAATGAATGGATAGGCTGACATTGGTGTTGCAACTGATGATAAGCCTGAAAAGTTGATGGAACTGTAATATCATACACCAGAGAATATACTCAGAGGAGACACATTACAGACATCGATACTATGGGAAATGCTTCAAGGAAGATGCATAAAACCACACGGCAGCAGAAATCAAAACCTTCAGACAAACCTGGTTTTAAAACTGAATGGTCTTAGAAGCACTTTTTATTTCTCAGTTCTATGCAGGTTTTCTCACAAAGAGACTAATAGTCTAGAAATATTCTTAACACTTTTTACTGGGCTTTTTTCTTTTCAAGCTTTTTTTTTTTTATCATTATTTATTGTAACACATACAACTCGGAAAGGTTTCTGCTCAGACCAATTTTATAGTGGAGATATACTGACTAAACCAAATGATTTCAACATTTATGACATGTATTAAGTCCTGTAAAGTCCCACGTTTTGTTTTCAGAATTAACTGGAAATAGTGTGACTAGTTTTTATGGCAGTGAAACTGTCTTTCATTTTCCTTTCTCACAGAAATGCTGTTTCTAATGTCACCGGCTATGACTAATGACATTGACTATGACTTTAGCAAATACACTTGAAAAGCTTCTTCCCCCAGTCAGGATTAAGAAATCCCATTACATTAGTGCATTTACATAAAATTCACTTCCCTATATCAGCAATATGGAACTATCTACTATTAAGCAGCAGCACACTATGAGAGACAGTAGTTGATATTGCTTTTCAAAAGATTTGTGCTATGCCATTATGCTGTAAATATTTTTTTCCTTTTGCAAGAAATACTATCCATTGTACTCTTCATTTTTATCCTGCAAAATATTAGTGAACACTACTGCTTGCACCTGGAAAGGGAGATAAGTAGTACAGCAGTACTTTAATTTGACAAAGTAATCCAACTACCTATTTGTAATTCAGTAAATACAGGTTATTTTTCAAACAACTTGTGCTTTATGCATAAATTTGTGGTCTTCCAAACAATATTACAGATGTGCAGTGATGTCTCAGGATTATGTTATTCTGGGAATATCACAAAATGGGTATCCTACCCTGAAGCTAAACTAACAGAATCAAAAGAAAAAAAAAATCAATACAGCTGTTTAACACAGTTCTCTCTTGCCTGATTTAAACACATAAATAATAATAAAGAAAAGGTTAAAGGATTCAGTAGGTATAATGGTGCAGCACTGACCTTTTCATCATCACAGAGGTTGTCTACTTACCAAAGGAGTCACACGGATGAATACAGTATCTCATTCAATTTAAACTCTTGAGATCTTTCCTCATGTTTCAGCTTGACACAGAGAAAACTGAACATTTGCACAGTGTCTGATGAAATCATACATATTTTCCCCTTCTAATGAAATGCTAATTAGAATTTTATAAGCACACAACAACAACAACAACAACAAGTGGAGTTTATGGGTAAGCAAGTTTATTTTTCTATCCAAGTCCTTTCAAAGGAGGCTTTCAAAGGAGGCTGGTGAATAGACCTAGTGATGGTCCTTGTATTAACAGCCAGGCAGGATGGGGCTTGGAGCAACCTGGTCTGGTGGGAGGAGTCCCTGCTCATGGCAGGGGGTTAGAACTGGATGATCTTTAAGGTCCCTTCCAACCCAAACCATTCTATGACATTCTATGAAAGCTTTTGGCTGCTGAGTGAGCAAGATCCAGTAGGAGACAACAGCCACAGAGGTGAGGATGTGAAGGCTGGGTGAATGCGCACTCCCAGATCTCAGAAATGTTTCTGGCTCCTTACATTCCCATGGAGGCCTGTAGTGGGTGTTTACAGAATTAAGACTATATCATGATCTATAGCATAGAAGGGATGGAGGACACAAAGGCAACCTTTTATTTTCTAGCCTTTGAAATGCAGATTTTTCACGTGACCATTATTTTAGCAGAATGCATACAGCAGTTTATTAAATGTATTTAAAAACCGTCCGCTGGTGGTGCTGCTACCCGCATCGCTTTCCTCTCAGTCTGAGCCAAGGCAAGAAGCTGTAGCAATAGAAAGCCGCTACCTTTTATGTGGACTATTACTACAGCTTGTCATTGGTTTCAGTTATTTGTTTCCTTGCCAAAGATTGAGTAACTTTATGTTGAGTTCCAAGTTCTGCAGCGGAGTGCGCTCTACTGATTATAAATTATTTTTATACTCTGCTTCTGGCCTGTATTCCTGATCCTGGCGTCTGCTTCTGTTTTTTTAAAACAACCTTTGGCAGCAAAAGGAAAATGGCAGAGAAAGTTTAGTTTGGCCTCTGAACTCTAGCACGGAGCCTGCTCAATCTCCACAGGAACAGCCCGATCCAGTTAACGTGAAGAAGCTGAGAGGGGTTGAAGCAGCCTCACGGTGGACCAAATCTTTGGCAGAATACACATCCAAACTCTGACAAGTTGGAACTTGAGGATCTTTAAGGTTCCTTCCAATTCTAGAACATTCTCTGAAAGCTGAGCTTATGGGAAGTGTGTTTCTTTCAAGGCTTATACTGGGCCTAAATTTTAACGAATCTTAACAGGTATAGCAAGAGAGGCCTGCTGACAAGCATGTGTCCTTGGTGTCCCAATTTTGATTAATTTCTTCAGTCTCTGGAGGTGCTAGAGTTATCTTGCTTTCTTCCTGCAAAAATAGCATGTTTCAGACCCTTCTGATCCCCACTGGGATGAATTTGAGACCGAAAAGAAAAAAGCAGTCAGACCCATGGTACAAAACAACAGGGAACAGATTAGTTTTTAGATGTTACTTAGATGGTTATTAGAGGTGTTAACCAAAGCATTTGCAAGGCTCCAGTTCTTGCTTTGCCTGGGTCACATTAGAACCCATGTCTCTCACTAACCAGATGAGTGTCCCAAGCAGCTTGTATTGGCTGTTCTGCACTGAATTCACACAGTCCTATCCTTTTTTCTGGCCTTTTGGATGTTATTGATGAGAAGTGCATCATAATGCTGCATTCTGACAAACTATCTTGGTTCTACTAGATCTGTCAGTTCTCAAGAGTAAAAAAAGAATTTGAAAAAGTCATAATAATCTCTTATTTTTAAGTCCCATCTTTCCCTATTAACTGTTTTCTTCATTGGAAAAGTATTAGTAAGGAATTGCTCAGAGTGCAGTGGAAAAATGCAAATTCTATCACTCCTCCGCAAAGGATAAAAAAAGATGCCCATTCTGGACTTCATATGGACACAGTTTCCATGAAGAAAATCAACACAAGCTTTCAATTAAAGTCATTGGAAGTTGGATCAGGTCTTAGCTGTCACCAATATAAACCATTTAATCAACCTGAACAAAAAGAAGAAAAAAATACAACACATGACTGGTACCCCATGTTTTTTTTCCTCCAACACAATGTCCTTCTTCATATAACTGCAATTGATATTTTATAAACTATTTATTTTCTCAGTCTTCTTTCAATGTGGCTGGACTTCCACTATGGCAACGGGCACTGCAAACGGGATTGGGATTTTTTTCTTCCGCTCTGCCTCTCCCAATCAGGATTAGCCAACTCCTCATTAATATATGCTAGGTATAAGATATATAAGATCTCTAAGGGTTTTCTAAAGACTGCAGGTTCTGGATTTCTCTTGCAATTACAGCACAGTCTTGGATTGTTGCCTAGAAGAGACCCAAGTTGTGTATCTCTCAGCATGCTCTGTCATGTGCTATTGGTTATAAGGCTGGCAATTGCAATACAGCTGGATCAGTGCCTTAAGCGTACCTTTGCCATTCAAGGAGAAGGTTTACACAAAACAAAACCTTTGCTCTCTGAGGAAAGTTTGATCAGAATGTCAGCATGACAAAGCAAGCTGGGATTATTTCCTTAAGAGCAGATCTGGCGACTAGTTTAACTTTTGTTTATGGCAATATGTGGTTACTTGCATGGAATAAAACCCCATTAATTTCTCTAGGTATTGGTTAAATCACTTCTCTATTAAAAAAAAAAAAAGTGATACTAATTTTTTGAACTTGTTATTTAATTTTTTTTTTTCCCTGGAATGTGCTGAATTTTCAAATGAGAAGAGTTCACAGATGGAACAATGGAAAGAGAAGACAATAAGTAGGAAATAACACTGTCAAAAGACAAACAAGCCTTAAAAAAAATCAACTGACACCAATTGCTTCCTGCCACAATGCAGTAAGCATTCCACTGCAAAAACATTCCAGTGCCGTTATGCACAGATCTTCTCTCTGTCCCTGAAAAGATGCTATAAAGGAGAAAAGAGTCCCTGGAGAAAAGAGAAATGATTTCTCAAAAGCCATACAAAAGATCAATATGAGGATTAGGAAAATGCTTAGATCTTTCATCAGGCAGATGTCCTTTTCAGGGGGCAATACCTGTCTGTACCTTCTCACTTCTACTGCAGAATTATCTGGCACTGAACACATTTCTGAAGAGTAAGGAAAATGTGCAGATATAGATGCTTTGCTTTACAGCATACAATTATAAAAAAGGAAGCTAGAAGGTTGGGGGTTTTTTGTTAGCTTTAATTGTCTTTTATATTTATGTACATACTGAGAGTTTGCAGTGCTGCTTTGTTCTGGAAAGCATGTTTGCAGAAATACTCGACAGAATATGAAACTTTGTACGTTCCTGCAAAATCTGGCATTAACAGGGCTTTATAACTCAAATGTGAAAATGTCAGAAAGAAGTACTGAAACTCAAAAATCACATGTCCTAGCTCTGCCCTTCTCAACATTTTGTATGGAGTAATCTGTACATAATGCTGCGTGGATGCTGAAATGTATCTTTTCATCCAAAAGTTGGCAATAGCAAGTTTTCTGTACTAAATTTACCTTCTATTAAGAGTTTAAAAGTTGAATGATTGCCTATGAAAGTCAATACCACAGAATCTCAGCTCCTGCAGAGAAAGAAGTCTTAAAAGGCTTGTGTTCAGTATACAGCCAATTCAAACACGAAGACTGTAATGACATTAGAGATTACCTCTTTATCATTCAAATTTCTCCTGTGAATCTCTAAGGCAAAGAGGTGATTTTATAAAAGACATAATTATAACTGCTTTTGAAGTGAGATGTGATCACAATCTACCAAGAGGGTGGATAAGTATTTGACTGTACGACTAAAATTTTAACAGATGTGGCAAATCCATCTGCAAACAATAGCTTTTTCATTGGACAGCATCAAAAGACTCCTACGTTTTTCCATTGTGGTTTATCTCTGTTATTGCCCACCTAGCACTTTAAAATTTATCCTCTTGCAGTCATTAAAACTTGAATACAAACTCTTCTCAAACTATGGTTTTGTATATACAGTACTGTGTATATACATATACACTATGTATTTTTGAAAGCTGGAAATAGCCAAAAAAAATTGTCTGGCTGTTTGAGCCTAATTCAGGGAAATCTATGGAGTAATGCCATTATTCCACTCAGAGCATCTGATACTTGCAACCTCGTATGAGTTTACTCATCCCATTCACTTCTTCAGGCACTATGCCTCTATGGTTCTTTGGCCAATGTGGAGTCCCTCCCAGGTCCTAGTTTCCCATGCAAAGCCACTGCATCATTTATTGAGATAAATGTTTACATGTGTTTATTCTGAGACAGGAGCCTCATCAAGAGGAGAGAAAATAAATTCAGTTTCCAAACATTGGCAATCTCATCATTTCACTTGTCTCTTAAAGTTCTATTTCTTTCCTTACATGGCCAATACCATTACAAAGAAACATAACTCAGATAATCTCTGTAACTCTACCAAATAGGAATAGGTAATAAAGCACTGAAAAGAACAGGTCTTTATGAGTGTTCTCTGAGATAAATTTCAAAGTCTTCAGATATGAGTGTTGCTTAAAGCTCTGTAAGGAAAAAATCCACAACCCTTCATGTGAGAAAAAGCAAACTATTAAATGACTTAAGATCACCAAGCTGGGCAATTATTATTTTTCTTTCCTAAAACTTAATAAGTACCTATGATAAACCATAACTGTGGTCAGTGATCATGTCAGAGAAATTTCAGTCAGAGGAGTGAAAGTTTCACAGTGTCATAAATAACTAAAAAGGCCAGAAAGAAAACATTAAGAAAACTATAAACGCCACTATTGTCTCCATCTGGAATAGCACTGCTGGTACTTTCACAGCGCAGTACAGAGAGCACAGTAAGGTGATCTATGGAACAACAATCTGTCATTAATAAAGAGGAAAAACATCATGAAGATTGGAGATGAGCTCATGGATCATCCAAAAGACCACCTACTGGAGAAAAAGACAAAGAGGAAAAGAAAGCCCGTTTTAGTCAGCTTCAGTTCCTTACTGGACTGACCCTTCAACCACCAAGTCATCAGTTTCCAAATATTCACCTTTACTGGCCAATTACTCAGCAGAACATGACATGAGCAATGATCTGAAAGTTTTCTGCTAGTTGTATTGATCAAATATATAAACAAAACACAACTGTCAGCTCCTCTGACTTTCCTGCTGATGAAGTAATGTTTAAAACAATTAATGGATTAATACTGGAACACAGAAGAATAAAGCCTACCTGACATAAAAAAAAGTAAAAATGTTTAGTGCTCAATTAATGAAGAATTTGCCTTATAATTGATTTTTCGAACTGTTTGCCTGGCAAAACAGAGGTGTGAACTATAATTACCAGCTACCTACAATGGCTCATTTTTTTCATTTCTGTTAATTATTTCTGAAGTGAAGGAAGCAGGATCACTGAGGCCGCCAGACTCTCTTTGCATTATTGGTGCTAAAAAAATAAATATCAGAAAATGCCAATTATTACAAAATGGAAAGGTTGATTACTTTTTGTCAAAAAAAAAAAGGGCAGATGAGCAAATGCTATGAAGGCAGGGCTGGGGCACACAAAGGAATTCCGGTAAACTAATGAGCTTCCAGGTGTCGGCTGAGCCTGGGTAACTAACAATATTTGCACTCTTAGCCTCGAGCAAATCTGGAGCAAAACATGTTCGATAAATCTTCAGGGAGAGCACCCTCTGTCAGCAGGATCAGCCCTAAACAAGAGCCAAGTCTGCACCGACGCACCACTTCGCGAAGAACAACCTTCCTCGTTCCTCCTTGGCCTGATCTGAGAACAGGAATGATTTCAGCTTTGAAAGGCGGCAATTTAATTTCCCTCTGACAATAACAGAACGATCCCAGAGTCAGTATTACCTCACCTTTTCAGAGGAAGTACCTATAAAATGGTGGCTGCTTTGAAAAGGAGACTTGGAGTCAAATTCCATATTGATCTCACTGGAAAATGTAATTTATGCTTTGCTTAGCCAGGTAAGATGGGTGGCAGTCTAGCTGTTAGATAATAAGGACTTGAGTTAAAGAAAATGGAAGGGGAGAGAATTAAGCATGGAAAGAACACTATTTAAAGAAAGGGTGAAAACCGAGAGATTAATTTAGTGTTCGTCCCATTTTATCTCCTGTAAGTACATTCTTTAATTCTTTAAATCAAAGTTCTTCTACTCTATGTGTGTTGCCATTATTTCTCTGGAATTTAAAGTGTCTGTTTTGTTCAGCAAGTGTGTGTTAGAAATCTTGGGCTATTAAAAGATGGTGCCAATGTTAACTCTAATACAAAGGATTAAATCTTAACTAAGTAGTATTAAAAAGTGACTCTATAAACCTTTAAGTTATTGGTACTTCAAGATTTTTCAAAGAAAAGAAGACCAATATGAAGGATTAATAGTTGAGGTTATGCAAAATCCACTTAATCAGCATGGCTAATTTTAGCTTTAACTAAAGCTGCTGGCAACTATGTGCATTTTGCTTTGGGGCTTTACTTTTGAAGAGCGATGAATACATTTTTGAGGTAAATTTATCTTAACTGAGAGTCTACCTAATGCTCTTTGATTGCTGAAAAAGTGATTTTAATAGCATTTGCATTCAGGAGAGGAGGGAGGTCTTCAGCTGTGCGTCTTTAAGACCCTAAAATAGGCATTTTATTTTCAAATTTAGATAATGTACTGCTTGTCTATAAACCAGGTGAGTTTTATAAAGGATGCAGTCATCAACATGGGCGTCGTTTATGAAGAAAGAATTGTTCTCCTCACAGTAGACATCCTATTGAGAGAAAAGCCAAGGGAAATTGGAGCATACTTGGAAGATAGGAGCACAACGACTCGACAGACTATCTGGCGCACAGACGCTGAGGATGAGGGTCTTCCGCTGACAAATGCTACCTAAGCAAGGCAGATGTAGAGAGTGGCAGCTCAAGCACCCCAGGCATTTTAAACCAGAAATATGAACTCACTAATACTTACTGCTCTTTTACCCAGCTTCAAAATCACAAAGGATTAGATCACTCCACGTCAAGTGGATCAGATATGGTTATGCTCTTACTTAAAACAAAACGATTTGAACACTAGGTTTCCTGTCCTACAAGAGTCAGAGAAAACCTGACTGCATCTCCTATCGATGGGGCAAGGTGTGGAGAAAGCAAGGGGATGGGTGTTGGGTGAATTCAGCTTTCTCAGCATTGTGAAAATTTTGTGGGAGGAATTACCTCTATGCCACAAAAATTAAGGACCACAGTTATAATTCTACAGTGGAATACAAAGGGCTTTTCTAGAGGGAAAAGTGGGGAAGCCTGGTAAAACTATACCATGGATTTACAATGATTTTCTTCCATTGGAAGCCTGAGTGAAATTTGGATTACAGAATCACGGAATGATATGGGGTTGGAAGGGACCTCTGGAGATCATCTATTCCAACCCCCCTGCCAGAGCAGGTCCACCCAGAGCAAGTTGCACAGGAACGTGTCCAGGCAGGGTTTGAATGACTCCAGAGACAGAGACTCCGCCACCTCTCTGGTCAGCCTGTTCCAGGGCTCTGCCACCCTCACAGTTCCTCCTCATGTTTAGATGGAGCTTCTTATGTTCAAGAGGATGAGGGTACCTATGTTAGCACACTGCTAGTACTTATACAAACAAGGTAATGCTATGTTAAAATGTTTAACTAGATTCTAGCATACTAGTATCAGACAATTTAAGTTTTCATGAGCTGAAGTCTTTTTAGGCACCTTCAGTACTATTTTTTTCTTGTGTCATGAATAAATTAATAGTAATTCATGCAGCTTTGCCTCTCTATGCCTGCTGTCACAGCCTGAGAAGGTCATCCCAACTTCCCATTTCTCTTAGGATTTTCACTACTATTATTTTTCACTGAACCTATTTATGAGCTAGGCTCATAAGGCGTGACATACTGGACTGGATTCAGGTTGCCCAGAGAAGCTGGGGCTGCCCCGTCCCTGGAGGGGTTCAAGGCCAGGCTGGATGGGGCTTGGAGCAGCCTGCTCTAGTGGAGATGTCCCTGCCCATGGCAGGGCATTGGAACTCGATGATCTTTAAGGTCCCTTCCAACCCAAACCATTCTATGATTCAGTGCATCTCGCTATGTGAGTATTCTATGTGGGGTAGTGATCAGCACAAGGTGCTTCAGAAGAAGGTACACAAACCCCCAGTGAGCAAATAAGCTTCCTCTCAATCTGAACCAATGGCTGGAGAAAGCTTTAGGCGCTGTGGACCAGAGCTGAAAATTGCATGCAATCAAGTCTGTTCACTCTATGCAAAATAAGGCAAAGCCAGGAACTGAACAAGAAACCACTTTAAGGAAACAGGGAATCTCAACAGCAAGTTGGGAGTGATGTGCTTCCTTCTGGCAGTAAATTTGGGCTACAATGAAGGCAGTGATTAGCTCTGTGCACTTACAGGGGTTGGAGTTCCAGCTAACTAGTTTAAGTGCTGTTAGCAGTGGTGGTGTGCTAGCAGTTGTGCTTAGCAAGCCACTAAAGATTCACATAAATATTTGAATGACAAGCCTGCACTTATGTTAGTGCTGCCATGGGCAAAGCTGTGTTGTAGGTTGCCTCTGCCACAGCTGGCATCTGCGAAAGTTAATATTCTAGGGTTTTTTTTTTTGAGTGTGACACAGATACTTTGAAAGTCTTGCATGTCTTGGAAAGATGTCCCACAAGAGGATCAATTCAGGGCTATGTTAGAAATTTGCTTTCTTCCAGATTGCAAATGGCAATCAGATTGACCAAACTCAATGAAACTCAGATAATATGTATTGGACTATTTCCTTGGCTAAATATCGTCCAGTAATACACTTCTACCCGTTTAAAATCTTCCCATTCCTGCCAGCTAGTCTTACTCAGATATTGTCTTTGATTCTTGGTTTAGACCATTGTGTAGTAGACCACTGTCTGGCACTCTTCACTACACCTTAGAAGAAGCTATACCTCTTTGATGGAAAAAATGCTGGTAGAGACTTGTGGGAGGTATGGCTCTGAAAATAAATTATGCTGATAGTTCACTTCAAAGGGCAGGTGTCAAGAGGATGGGATCAAACTCTTCCCAGTGGTGCCCAGCGACAGGACAAGAGGCAACTGACACAAGCTAGAAAACCAGAAATTCCAGGTCAACATGAGGAAAACCTTCTTTACTCTGAGGGTGGCAGAACACTGGAAGAAACTGCTCAGAGAGGTGCTGGAGTCTCCATCTCTGGAAACATTCAACACCCCCTTAGATGCATTCCTGTGCAACCTGCTCTGGGTGACCCTGCTTGGGCAGGGGGATTGGACTAGATGATCTCCAGAAGTCTCTTCCAACCCCCACCATTCTGTGATTTTGTGAAAAGTCTTCCAAGTTTAGGCATTTCTGTTTCTCATTGTGGAGTAGCACTTGGAGAATAGTAATTATGAACAATAAGCATCTGAGGCTGAAATGTCATATACTGCTGTGATTGAAATTTCTTCAACTTCAGGGTTTCACACAACCCTCATCACCCCATGCAGTTGTTTCAGGAGGCAGTCAGAAAAGACATACATATAATTGTTATCTTTTCTATTCTTTCTTATGTTCATGTGCCTAAATACATTTCTATGCAGCAGATCTGAAAACCACTTTAAAACTCTTAGAGAAGTATTTATCTGTGTGTGTTTGTACCCATGTGCTTATACCTCAGCTTCTCAATTAAAAAGGAAAAAAAACGGACCCTACTACATTTTCTAGGAACTTTCCTTAAAATAAATTCTGAACGATAAGCTTTGACCAGACCTCCCAAAATCAGATGCTGTAGGGCTCCTTTAAGGAAAAGTAATGTCACTTATGAACAAATCTGTTTAGGAAAACTGTAACAACTGGGCTTGGTTCTACTTCTGACAAGGAAGAATGGTAAACTTTAGAGCCCACAAAACTCTCTGTTACTTTGTTCTCAGCAAACAGTATTTGCAATCCAACACAGATTTGTATTTGTAGGCTGGTAAACGTTGCTTTCATATTTTTTTTTCTATGAAGTGAACATGCCCACCTAGAAACTGAGTCATATGAGGAAAAAACCTAAACCCATTCATTTTTATCATATGACTTGAACTCTTAAATTTATCTCAAGTTAATATTGTGATTGTACTAGTACACACAGTTGAGGTGAAACTCATTATGGAGAAGAACAGAGTTACTTCATTCTTTGCCTCTTTACATGGGATACTTCCACTGAAAAAAACTCAATGCAGTATTTTCCAATTATTTTAAATATAAGCTCCCAATTTTGTAGCCTCAATCTATCTAATGATATTTTATCCTTGCCCTTTTTCAAATAATTATTCAAGTCATGTGGTACTTTGCTGAAATTAGAAGGCCCACTGCTTATG
This sequence comes from Jacana jacana, assembly GCA_013400555.1. Lineage (NCBI taxonomy): Eukaryota > Metazoa > Chordata > Aves > Charadriiformes > Jacanidae > Jacana > Jacana jacana. The sequence continues at coordinate 89,987 of VZTM01006591.1, read as the reverse complement.
AGTGCAAAGCCATTCCTGGTGAAGTCAGAAGCAATTTTGCATTTATTTCAACTTTAATACAATCTGGACTATATTAAGTGTGCAGAAATTACTGTGGCAAAAGTTTTACTGACTAGGATTTTATTTGCCCCCTATATCTTCCTAGTTCTAGTCATTATACTTCTAAATAAACACTACTGCAGTCTGCATGGGCAGGCAAAATCAACTGTTGTAACAATTAGAGGTATTTGCTTTTTCTTGTGTAAAACACTTTATTAATTGCATCTGCTTGTTCTCTGTGCTTGGCATTTTCAATCTTTTTCTACACCTGATGTCCCCTTTCTACTCTGCATTTTGATTCCAATATCTAAAATACATTTGTTGTGTTTTATTGTCAGATTTGATTCGCTCACCCTCTGTTCAGGTGTGTGCTGCCCTTCTGACTGGGGAAGGTTGGCTCATAAGAATCTGCAAAACTAAGCTCTAATCCTCCTTCAGGCTTCTAAAAAGTGTTCCTTTCCTCTAACAGCTATGGAAAATCTTGACAATGATGGGGCAGCTGATGTTCTCGCTACAATAGCTGTCTATAGGTCTTACAAAAAAACGCTCTCAAGGATATCTTGGGCCTCTCATGCCTCTACCAGGTGTTGCCCCTTGTCACGTCAGCTTTTGGGAGAAGAGCAAGTTTTTGTCCTGTAGGTGTCCAAATGCATAGGTGGGCACAACTGCCAATGGCATGCCTGTTTGCTGTGGTAGAAACAAAGGAATAATTATAAAAAATCTTTATTAGCTTTTATCAAGAAAGCAGAGCAAAAGTTCCCCGAGACATGTGATGCCATGAGACATCTTTGCTCAGTCACAACAAGAAGGCACAAACATTTCATGAATCGTGCGATTTTTCAGATGAATGGACAGAAATAGCAGTCAACAGAAGCAACGTCAATAAATAAATTCCAGATAATCCTGCAGTAATCAAAGCTCTATTTAGATACGCTTTGGAGTATTTAATACATCTAAATAAAGAAACTCAGCTGTGTGGCAGAAAAACCATGCTGATGTCAGCTATTCTGGGGCTGGCATAGAACCAAAGTGGCTGTCATTTTTGCTGGCCTGCTCAGTTTCTTAATTTAGGCATTTCTTACACTAGATGCTGTTTTATGGGATTTATTTTTTTTTTTTTTAAAAAAAAAGCAAACAAACCCCCTTCACATCTAAATTGAGCTATGTAAGATGTTTGGCCATCTAAAGTGGTTTTGATCTCCTTCCCAGCTTCAAGCTTAGCTGTGCATAAAGTTTCTCAGTATTTGATTTATTTACCTGTGTATTCATTTTATGCTGCTTCCATCTAACCCGACTTTATTTAGCTTCTTTCTGAGAATGCCACGTGCAACCAGTATCAGTGTCTTACTCCTATGAAGAAATTCTGTGTCTACCGCTTTTCTCCTTTACACATTCATTATTCCATCAAAGAAACCAATTAGTTTGGTTTCACTTGATTTCTGCTTTCTCCAAATGTGTTACTGATTTATCACTGCATTTTCCTCAAGCTGTTTACATGCGGATTGCTCTTGCTTTACTAATTGTTCTAGTTATTTGTCAGGTATTGAAGTTAAATTTAGTGGCCTGTAATTCTTCTTCATCTTTCCTCCATCTTCACTTATTCTCTTCTTTCAAATTGTAATATAATTTCAGCCTCCCCTTGGATTGCAGAGGCATAGAAATTGAGATGGGTATTAACTAAGCAGTAAACAGCAACACTTGACTAATAAAAAGTAGGCAAATGAGAAAATTCTGCTTAAACTGGACTAGAAGTGGCTTCCATCTTTGGCACACAACATGACACCTCCTTCTCTTTTTGCCTGCACTTCTTGATTTCCATAAATCTGTGATTTTTCAGGGTGAGAGAGACACTAAAGTAAAACTGTCAACCAGTTTTGTTTGCATAGTATTTCTGGATCATTAATCAGCTGAGATCACTGCTCCAGCCAAACTAGAGCTAGGGCTACAACATCAGTGTTACAGCAGTACCGTAAGAAATAGATGGCAAGAGCCAGAAATGATGTAATCTCTGGCTTTACATAAGAAACAAAAATTGATTCCTATCAAGAGAAAGAAAATAGGCATTGTTTGAAAAGTGCAGAGAAACATGAAATATATGGTTCTTAAGTAGCTAGGGACTAACCCACAGAGACATTTATTACTTAAATCTCATCAACTTTTTGGACCTTGGCCTTAAACTCAGTGCTCAGCCACAAACAGCTGAACAATGTAAAGGGCAGTAAATCCGTCAATATTATTTCTTTAGCTAACACAATTTAGCTCTTTTTAAACACTTCTTATTTTCTCCTACTGGACAAGATCATGAGGCTTGCAATCTTTTATGGGAGTGACTGCCACCAGCTCCCTCAATAGTCACCTCTCATAGGAGAGAGATCACCAGACAATCTAGACCTTAGAAGGAGCTGTGGTGGGTTCCTCACTAACTCTACCTTATCTCTGGAGCAAATACAGTTTCTATTTCTAGTAAGATTCTATGCCCCAAACTAGAAGCTAGTCAGAGAGGTTCAATAGCCACTTATCACTGGGGTGTAGGGACTGGGACTTTGCCTGCCAGCAACAAGCAGGTAGTTAGCACAACTGGCACCCACTGCTATAAAGTGGGAAAAAAACCTCCAACATGGCTTTGGAAACTCAAGAGAAGACAGCCTGGCTGCAAGGTGCTGCAAAATAGGAACTACTGCTCAAACTTAACTGTGGAAAAAACCCAGTTGAAAACCATGTATTTCATATTTGGAAGTCTTGTGTCTTGTGAAAATAACGCATTTAATTTTGCCCCTTTGCTGTGGCCATGGAGAATGTCATACAACATCTATAAAGGTTACTATTATTTTTTTTTCAGTGCTCAATTAGCTTGTGGCTGAGACTCCAAGGAAAGCCTGCTAAGCATCTCTCTTACTCAGAGATGTTCAATTTAATATGTCTTGTAAAGCTGAATGAGTTCCAGAGAGCAGAAGCATTATTACTGTTGTGCCAGTATTCAAAGCATAATGACCCGTGTGAACTTTAAATCTGGAAAAATATAGCAGAACTCAGCACAGGATTGAATTGATCAACAGGGAAAAATTAGAAATTAATATCTGTCGTTTTTTTAAGTACACCTCTTAAATATATTTGAGCTCATTCTTTCTTGACACAAAGTTTGAACGATTAAGATAACTCTGTAGATTCTCTGAGTGCTATAATACCATACCAAATAGCATTCTGGTTTAAAGGAAATCAGTGCTACCTGTTAACTATAGGATACATGTTCTTCAGGATAAGCCTTCACTAAATAATACATTTAAAGATTCCTTACACTGAGGTATTTCTAATACATCTCATAAGAGACTCAGTTCTGGCACTATCCAACATTTTTATTTCAATTCTGGAAATAAATAATGCCAGATGACAGTGGTGGACAAGATATACAGGGTAATAATACTGATCCCTTAGGATTATAGCATGGCAGCTCGCATGGAACTTGGAAAGAACTTGCACAGAACTCTGGTAAGAACTTGTTCAGAACAAAGTAAGGCCAAGAGCAACCCTATCTAACATAGATGTTGGCCTTGCTCAGGGCTGGAGCTGAACCAGGTGACATAAAGAGGTCCCTTCCAATCTAAATTACACTATGAGTCTAATTTGGAAATTTCAGGTTTCAGTGGGAATGGTTTTAGGAAAAAGAGCCTGAACACTGTTGTGCTGTGCTTGTGGTTTGGATGTTAGATGTTACTACGGCGTCAATTTAATAGATCTATCAGTAGAACATCAAAAGTTTGATTTCGGAAACGTGGAGTCTTTCATCTAAAACTCAGATGCAATGTGTGGAAGCAGCCTGCTGTACTGCTTCCATTAAGAAATTTACACGCACCTTTATACTGGCACATACATAATCTAGGCATGATACCTAGACAGGACAAAACACTCAAGGTAGATCTACAAAACAACAGGCTGTTCAGGGGGCTCCCGAATGCTGGTTCTCAAAGCAGAGTGGTACAAAATCAAACCACAACCCTTGGACATAACAATAAGTAGGAATAAAGAAGCTGCATGGCATTGATGAGACCAGTATTGGAACACATTATACAGTTTTAGCAACTGTGTTTTTCAGGGGTATTGAGGAACTGGAGAAAGCCAAGAGCCGCAGAAGGGCTGGGGAGAGTTCTGTAGGACAGAGATTGTTTGGCTTTAGAAATACTGAGAGGTGATATGATTAGGGTGTGTGGATACAGTCATGAGAATTAGGATGCAGGGCACTGAATAATGACTTTATACTAGCTCTTAAAAATAGCATCAACGAAGGGAGAAAAGTTCAAACTGGTATGTTGATTTTTGAAAAGGAAGGTTAACAGTCGTTGGGAACAGATTACCAGGAGAAGCAAGGGATTCTCTAACCCTGGATGTTCTCAGGCATATTTTTCCAGAGAGTTGGAATCAGATACCATTCACTCGGGTAAGACAAGCTTTTGATGCCGTCTTATATGTTAGACTGCATATTCAACAGTTCTTTCTGGCCTTAATTTCAAGGACCCTTGTCCTTTCTCCAATGAAACATCTCAGTTCACAGATCAAAATGCTCTGAGGCCAGTTACTGCTCACAGCTGGGCAGTCTTCATCAAATAAGTCAAACCCATCATTATTCCAACTTCTCACATTCCTTATGCAGAGAATGCTAGGGATACAGTCACTTTTAGATCAGTTCTGTGGTGATCCTGATTAATTCAAGGAAGAAGAGCATTTTAAAAAGACAATAAATTTTACATCCCTTCCTGAGAGTTGGTCATTTTGTAAACTCAAAGTATGCAGACCCCACAGCCAAATTTTGACTCACTGTTTTTAATGAACTGCTGAATGTCAGCTCCTTCAGTCAATGGGGATTACTTCTCCTAAACAAATATGTGATAACTTATTATCTCCAGATAATGCTAATTACACTGAAAGAAAATGGGAGAGAATCTTTAATATCCTTATTAGCAGAGAAGCTTGGCAGAATGTGATTCACAGGTATTCAGAGCACCGAGTAACCATATCCTAAATGAAACAAATTTACTCTGTCTTTAACACTAATTCTAATGGAAAAACTTGAAACAAAGATCAGATCCGCTGGGAAAATAGGTAACCTTTTAAATTAACATTCCCTGAGCCACAATTAATTTAGATTTAATAGGACAGTTACTGTATGTTATTTGAATACTGATTATTAAACAATCACCAAGGATTAAAAGTTATGCAATAGATTCATAACTGTGAAATTGATACGGGCCGATTGCATAGGCCGAACACTCTGCAAATAAGTTTTAGTACGTTCTTGCAAGTTGTTTAATCTACAATAACTGTTCAATGAAGTCTACATTAAATACTTACATCTCAATTAAAAAATGTCTGGGAAGTCCAAATCACGACGTGGAACATGTTCACCATGCTGTGGTTATCAAGATAAAACCAGGTTGTTTTGAAAACAACAGAAAGAAGTCTGTGGGGTCTGCGTGAGCAAAAAAGCTTTCCCCGGATAGTTTCACTGCTGAAACTCCCATGAAAGAGCCTAGATGTCAGGATGATTAAGTGCCCAAAAAAGCAGGATCCAGAAATTTTGCTGATGTTGTCATCCAAATGCATTATTTTCCCCATTTTCTTCTGCCAAACCTATAATGATGTATTAATTGCTATTAATTATTATGTTTCCTATTGCTTCATTTGTTACGCCTGGTGGTTGCTTACCAGAAGTAATCCTGTGGATAAAATTTACTAGGAGAGAAGAGCTGTACCAGTCTACCTCAGATTGTCTGGAATGAGTTTTTCTTGAGTAATTGAGGGTGCCACAAAGATCACCTCTCTGATGAGGGGAGCACCAGCTCTTCAACCAGGCAGAGCTCTAACCTACTGCTGTGGCTCCACCTGCTGAAAAGCAGGGGTTTGAGTTGGAAAGGAGTACCATGGGAAGCTATATTGCTTCTCCCATCCTCTTACTGCTTTTTCTGGAGTCTCTGCGTGGTGCTGGCTGAGCCGCATGTCTTTACGTCATGTAGGGTGTAGATGCATCCTGGTTACTTGACAGCAAGGACCCCAGCCCCTGTCTCAAGGGCAACACATTGTCATCACCGTGTCCGCAACCTGCTCCATCAGCTGGCTTCAGTTGCACCTCTGAGCCCAGGTGTGCTCCTTATCATCCTATTTCACTTTTTTGACTGTATTGCCCAGGCTTGGTTCAGTCTTGTAGAATGCTATCTAAGCAACACTTCCCTGTCACTGTGGGACTCGGCTGCCGCTCACCTCTGGCCAGTGTAGCCTTTTTTATTTCCTTTAACTATCACATTAGCCTTTTCCCTTCTGTTTTTCCCTCTGAATTTTCTGCTCGAGCCTGAAGTTCAGCGCAGGGAAGGGAAAGAGAATCTCTTGCTTCAGGCGCCATTACGCAGCCAATAAAATTGGGACTTGTCTAGAGTTAATGGTCTGTAAAATCTAAGGTGATAAGATTTGGGAGAGAGGGAAATTCTTCAAAGTATTCATGTTAAGGAAGTTTAACTTCTGAACCATTTGAATTGCTTAAGCATCAGACAGCTTTTCTTTCATATGCATTGTTCACACAACAGTGCGAATCCCCATCTATCTATGCAGACATAATCACTACCATCTTGGAAGTCCCATCGCTGCCTTCTCACAGAGGTGTTAGTAACCAAGTAGTTCAGCTTTCTCTTCTCCCTAGTAATTTTGCACCACAACTCCATGTGTTTGGATCCTACTTAGAATCATGGAATAGAATTATGGAATGATTAGAGCCGGAAGGGGCCTTAAGGATCATCAAGTTCAAACCTTATACTATACTTACATTATAACAGCTATTTAAGTATTTAACAAAGTAAAACAAGGAGGAGAAGGGAAACTATTTAATTTCCATTTTTATTAGTAGTTTATTTCTTGGAAACCCATCAATTTATTAATGCTGAGTAATCTGCCCAACTGATGACAATCTTTTCAAAAGGGGCTGAAATGAGTTACACATTTTAGCAAATTTTTTAATGCAAGGTTGTATGAAAACTATACTTCTCTCTTCCTCTTCCATGCAAATACATATATACATATATATATATTTATTTTTATTTTATTGAAAAGTCACATCGGATATATAGAAAGCCAAGAGGTTTTAAAATTGTATGAAACACCTATGTGGAGGCCAACCACTGAAATAGTGGGTATGGAATTGCATGTCAAAAAGAAACCTTGCACAACACATTTGACATATTTTTGAGCTGCATGCTTTGCTTTCTAAAATTTAGAAATGGGACCGTATTTCAAAGTCAGTATTCCAGCTGCAACTATAGACTAGAACAGCAGAAGAGTGAGATCCCTGTGTGAGTCTGCTGAATTCACACAGGATGGTGGTGGGTATTTTTCCATCACTTAAGGCAAAGAAAAAATGGAAATCAAGCATGAAAACCTTCCGGGCCCAACCGTTCTTTCTGCAGAAGTGCATCTGGTGATATTTCAAGTTTTAATATACATAATTTCAGTGTCTAATTCGGGCTTAATTTGGGGTTTATTGATAACCAAACCCAGAGACTTCTAAATAAACAGCTTTGAGAGCATTCTCCTTTTAAGCATTTCCAAAAAGTTTTCCATAAGCACTATACAAACTAAGCCAACTAACGTTTGGTATTCTGCCAAAGCCTCCTTGAAATATGCCTACCTAAAGGAACAACCAGGTAAAGGAAAATAGTGTTTATCCTCAGACTCTCAACTGAGTCTCAAAACCTCTCTATTTTCCCCAGTTCTGCTCCTGACGCTGAAGATCTCTGACCCTTGATGGCAGCAGAGTGGGGAGAGGGTTTGCAGAGAGCATCTCTCTCCGAGAAGAAACGGAGGATGTCCAACCTGACAAACACCAGCCACGCGTCTGGGAATACCTGTGTTTGTCACAAGCAACAAGCAGACCTTGGGGTAAGTCAGTGAACCGTCTGACAGAGGCAGGGATGTAATACTACAACCTGCAGCTGTGTAAAAAGCGGTTGTAGAACGGTGACACTGTGCCTGCTTGGATTTAGTGGTTCCCAACAGCAGACCAGCGTGTGCCAGCAGCTATCATCACCTCCCTGTGCTTGGAATAGCAAAGCAGCACAGTATTGCAGACGTAGCTGAGGGCAACCAAACCCTTCCTCTTCCTTGACAATTGTAGCAAACAAAACATGACCGATGACATTATCCAATCCATTAAGAAAAGAGATGAAATGTGGTAGGTAGAAGTGGCAGTGAGAAAAAAAGCCAAACAGACCAAGATATGAATGTAGTGGCAGCGTGGGGGTCCCTTGAGAGGAGAATTAGGGAGCAATCATTTCAGTGAAGGTGATGATAGCCCAGAAAAAATGTGCAGGGATGTGACACCTGAACTGATAAAAGCAAAAGACAGGAGTAAGCAAAGGAAAGAATCAGAATGAAAGACAAGCAAAAATCACTTAGAAGCTCCTATTTATCTCTCTGTCCTGAGGACAAATGAAGGATTTGAAGTGCTGCCAAAGCTACCTTTGTTTACACATAAACACTGATAAGGATTTCTTTGCTTTCCCCTCTTTCCCACACCCTACTTAAAATGTTGGACACAAGAAGCTAGTAATTAGTAGATCAGACAGAAGACAGGAAAAATTAATTTTCAAAATCTAGTGTACTAGTGACAAATTTTATGAAGGGAAAGGAAACAACAGAAAAGAACAAAGTCTACTTGTATATCTAGAAATTTCAAGTTACATGCCTTGCCTCAAGTAAAGCATTACCAGTACCAACAGGATTACCAACACTGTCAGAGAATGAGGTGACTGAGGGAAAGAAAGTTCAGATTTTTTCAATCCAGAAAAAGAAGGAACACTTACAGAAAGAGGTAATATTTTAGGATAGCTGCTAACCCAGCTACAGCCAGTAAGTTTTGGGAATAGCTTGCTTCCTTTTTTCGCAGCTATATCAGCTACTACAATAAAAGATACTGACTCCCTCTACAAATCTTGTCTTTCTTGAAATACCTACAATGGCTTACTTTCTTGCCCAGGTGGGAGGTTCCAGTTCTTTCACCAGTGTCCTCCAGCTCCAGCATTCTTGTAACCCTTCCCTGAGTTGTTTCAATTCAATAACCTGGCAGAAAACTAAACTAAAAAAAAAAAAAAAAGAAAAAAAAAAAGTTAGCTTAGTTGTTGAATTGGTTTCTTGAACAACCAGATGAACACCCCAGGTGGAGAGAAAGAGCCAGGGCCTATAACCCAAAGGCCAAACATAGTGGGATTGTTAGAAACTGAAGAGGAACAGGACTTTCTGGTTTTTGAAGCAGATGTACCATGTAACTTTATCCTTATACGCTTAGACCACTACAACTACAACAAAGGTAGTGATCTAATAAATTTGACAAAAGTATATTGCAGTTGAAAAAAAACCCAAACCCACATGAAATTTGTTAAGTGACTCCTGTGGGACATATGGTTTGGATTAAGAGATTTCCTGAGTCAATGTAAGAAAATCCATTTTCAAATCTTTGGCACAGAATGCAAGTTGCAGTAATTTACATGAAAGATGAAAGATGAGGGTAAAAGCACAAGACTTCAAGAAGAACCTTTTCAAGACTTTTGAAAACAGGTGAGGAAAAATATGCCCTGGAATATCACCCTTCACTGCAGAAGCAGAGAAACTAAGAGAATATAAATCAACAGAGAACAACATTTCAAGGTTTCAACAGTAGCAGTTTAAACAGAAGCATCACTTAAAATTGTAGAAGCTTTGCAATTGGGATCCATAGCTAGAGATCTCAGTAGGAGCGGTCTCAATGGTGTGGAAAGAACAGAGCAGATAGTTCAAAAACATCAAGGACAAGTAAAATACCTGAATTTATAAATTAGAAGGAAAGGAATTGGACATGACATTGAGATGAAAAGCAACGGCAATAAATTTTAGGGAAAAATCAAGAGTTAAGATGATCTATGATCACAGTCCCCAGAAGCAACAGTTCACCACTTCCATCATCATCTTTAGAATATGTGACCGTGTGGATCATAGATTCATACAACAGTTCAGGTTGGAAGGGCCTTTATAGATCATCCAGTTCCAACCTGCTGGCCACAGGCAGGGATACCTCCTACCAGACCAGATTGCTCCAAGCCCCATCCAGCCTGGCCTTGAACCTCTCCAGGGATGTGGCAGCCACAGCTTCTCTGGGCAACCTGTTTCAGTGTCTCACCACCCTCACAGGAAAGAACTTCCTAACAGCTTATCTAAACCTCCCCTCTTTCAGTTTAAAACCATTACTCCTTGTCCTATTGCTCCACTCTCTGATGAATCATCTCACTGATAGAACTGGAGACTAACAGGGTCAAAACATATGCAGTGCCACAAACGCAAGAGAAGGAACAGGATCAAGGGACTTCAGAAAAAGATAGGAATGTTCCCTTCAGTAGGACTGAAATGCTGTCTTGATTATCTATAATGAAAATGTGGTGATGCTATGCCAGTATTCTGGTGGGATCAATGGTCTAAACTGGCTCTTCTGCCATGAGAGGCGGCTGTGTGCCCTCTCTCCATGCCAACCCTTAACTCATTACAAAGTTTTTATGTAGCTGTGCAGTCAACTGGATGAAGCTGCTGACATAGCTGAAGGTTATGGGAAGAAAGTAGCAGAAGGGGAGAGCTGTTTAACCCAGCACTACTTCTGAGGGAAAAAGCATCATGGGCTGTGGTTTGGTACAGTCAATCCAGCGTTAAAACTCCTGGTGCCAGATCATAAATGATGGGGCTCCATGATACAAAACACCCATCCAATACAAATTCACTCTGCAGTTTGAACTTGTTTAAAACAAAGCCCAAAGTGGAAGAATTAACCTTACACTAGTGAGTTTTAGGCTAATGAGATGTCTCTTCTCTTCAGTTGGCAGAACAGCAGCGAAAGAGCACAAAGGCTTCGTCAATGTTGTCTTTCGTGTCCTGACCCAGTTTAGTTCCAGTGTAATAGTGGCCTCGCATCTCACCCGGATCAGGTTGGTCCTGTTGAGTGACTCAGGGATGCAAAGCTAATATTAAGGTTCAAGGACCTGTGCCCTCTTTGCATTCTGGTCAACAATTTCATTTTGTAGGACAGGTTCCACCTCCACTTGTAAGGGGCCATACAAGGGAGGAGAGAAAACACATTGGTGAGTAAGGAGTATCTACAACGTGCCCAGGTGATGTTATTAACGTAACCTTGCTCCACCTGCCCCAGTCCACAATTCCTATTGTCTGCCCATAACTTTCATTAGGTTGTATTTAAAACTGGGTCAAAAGCTGCACTAAGTATTATTCAAGGACATCTTAAGTTGAAGACTTTTTAAGACTCATTTTTAGCAGCTGTGATTCCCAATGCCTAAAATTGCAGTTCTGTGTAGCAATGGGGATGTTGCAGAGTGTTATTTGCCAGTAAGGACGGGGCATGGCGAGTTCTTGGTTAGGGACCAGAACTTCCTACGGGTTCTGCAAAGTCTCTTGAATTTTTTTTTTTGAAGTCGGTGCTGCCAGTTCTTGTAATTTGATTGCGAGCGAGGTAACAGTTATTTTATTACCCTTTACACCTACCGGAGGCAGAGAACGTATTGAGAATTTCAGCTGTCACTGGCACGAAGGCGTTTGTGCCTGGCCGTCCTGGCAGCAGAGAAGTGTGAGAACATGACCTGACTGCACCCAGCAACGCAGTCCCAACCTCGCAATGAAAAGACACCTTGTAGGTAGCTGGTTTTGGGGTTTTTATTTTTAACTTTTGAGATAGATGATATTGAAATAACTTTTTCCATCCTTTGGCTGCTGTCAAGTGGGAATAAACAGCATTACCTCATTTTGCACGGGATGATTTGAGGACATATGCCTTACACAGAATCACAGAATATGAGGGATTGGAAGGGACCTTGAAAGATCATCCAGTCCAATCCCCCTGCTGGAGCAGGAACACCCAGAGCAGGTCACACAGGAACACCTCCAGGCGGGTTTGGAATGTCTCCAGAGAAGGAGACTCCACAACCTCCCTGGGCAGCCCCTTCCAGTGTTCCCTCACCCTCACTCTGAAGAAGTTTTTCCTCATGTTAAAGTGGAACCTTTNATGCCTTACACAGAATCACAGAATATGAGGGATTGGAAGGGACCTTGAAAGATCATCCAGTCCAATCCCCCTGCTGGAGCAGGAACACCCAGAGCAGGTCACACAGGAACACCTCCAGGCGGGTTTGGAATGTCTCCAGAGAAGGAGACTCCACAACCTCCCTGGGCAGCCCCTTCCAGTGTTCCCTCACCCTCACTCTGAAGAAGTTTTTCCTCATGTTAAAGTGGAACCTTTCCTGTTCCAGCTTGCACCCACTGCCCCTTGTCCTGTCATTGGATGTCACTGAGAAGAGCCTGGCTCCATCCTCCTGACACTCACCCTTTACATATTTATAAACATTAATGAGGTGGCCCCTCTGTCTCCTCTTCTCCAAGCTCAAGAGACCCAGCTCCCTCAGCCTTTCCTTGTATGGGAGATGTTCCACTCCCTTAATCATCTTGGTAGCCCTGCCCTGGACTCTCTC
>VZTM01006591.1:37117-47837 GCA_013400555.1 Jacana jacana | reverse complement strand
GTTAGGCTGGACATTAGGAAAAAGTTTTTCCCAGCAAGAGTGGTCAGTCAGTGGAATCAGCTGCCCAGGGAGGTGGTGGAGTCCCCCTCCCTGACTGTGTTTCAGAGTAGATTAGATGTGGTGTTGAGGGATCTGGTGTAGGGGAGAACTTGTAGAGTAGGGCTGATGGTTGGACTTGATGATCCCAAGAGTCTCTTCCAACCTATGATTCTATGAATTCTAAGAGCAATGATAGCACTTGGGGAACTTGCACTTCTCATCTCTTCTTTCTGAAGTAGAGGAACTTTTTCCCCACAGCTGTTCTTTTTCTTTCCTGCTTTGGCGGAATTGAGAGCTAGAGCAGTAAGTATTTCTCTGTTACAGTACACTGATTCATAGACAGCGCCGGTTTTGTGAGATCACTCACAGCTCTATGTAATTGGTTGATTCTCCCATTGTCTTTCTGTGCTTTATCCATCTGTTGGCAAAAAGTTTCTATAAATTTTGTTGCAAGACTGTTGCCTTTTATTTGTTTATTTTATCTTCCCAGTGCACTGACGATCTCAAACATTCAGGCTGGCTCCACGGGAAACTGGGGCTGCCACGTACAAACCAGACGTGGGAATAACACGAGGACAGTCGACATTGTGGTGTTGGAAAGCTCTGCACAGTACTGCCCTCCAGAGAGGGTTGTCAACAATAAGGGGGATTTCAGGTTGGTAACCTGGTGATGTTTTGGGGTTTTTTTGTTTAGTTTCAGGAAAAAAAACCCCATCCATTTAATTTTGTTTTTAATTGAGGTATTATGTTGAAAGGCACCTATGTGTGCGTTCATTTGTAAGTGGTAATAGATTTTTAACTGTTGTAAGTATGGAGCCCATTCTAACTTGGAGCCAGTTAACTCACAATGGAATTATTGGAACAGAGTAAACCTTTTTAGATGATTTTAAGTTAAAGTTGGATGGCATACTGGAGGGGGGGTTCCACCAGGTTTTTAAAACCATCCTGCTCCCATATGATAAAATCGCTGTGTAAGAAGCACATAATATAGTGTTTCCCTTGTGAGTATTAGAGTAAATAAAATGAATAGTGTTTCCTTTTAATGATTCTCGGGACTGTAGTGATAGCTCTGATGTTCCGTTGTGTTGGGTATTGCAGAGTATTTTACCTTTTGTTCTTACCTCTTCACCTGTTTTCCCTTTTCTGATCTTTCTGCCGCTGGTCACTCTAACACCACGTTACTCCTGGAGGTGCCAGCTGTAACAGGTAGCTTCTGTATAGATTCTCTATATGTAAGGTAATTCCCTTTATAACTACTCTGTGTTGTACTGCCCTGCAGTAGCTCCTACTCAGAATTAGTGTATGTCATAGCATATGTTTTCACTGCAATTTGTAGGGTTTCTTAATGTTGTAACAACTGCTTTTACCCACTCATTTATTTCCCCTTATGCTGCTTGGCTGTGTTGATCCTCTGCTTGATCTTTTGTTTACATGTATAGCATTTTCTTCTTTTCCCTGTGTACATTAGAGTTCTATACAGCTAATCTAAGACCATAAATATTTTATTTTAAGAAATGAAAGGTAAGTTAAAGCATGTAGCTGGGACAAAGTTTTTTTTTGCGGGGAGAGAAGACAAGCCTTCAGCTGCAGAAGGCCTTTTCCAGTTGTAGCAAGAATTCAGGTAAAGTCCTGGCCGAGAGCGTTTGTTCTGAGCTCATCTTTATGTTCATCAGTTGGACAGTCTGAGGAAAACCAAAGATAGCAGGTGTCTGAGTACGAGGATCTGTTAGTAAGGGAAGGAGTGGGGAGATCACTCGCTGCAGAGGCAGTTGGGAACTACTGAAGAGCTTCACTTTTCACGCTGCAAGGAGTTAGTTATACAGGAAACTTTGTGCATATCCTCTTCTTACGCTGTGGTGCTTTCAGCTGCATTACATTAGAAAATGAGAACTTCCTGCTTCAGATAAAAGGTGAAGAAAGTCAAACAGATGCACGCTGTATTCATCAAAGAACATGTCTATTTAAATCACTTATGCTTTTTTTTTTTTTAATGATACAAGTGTGAATCGTTCTTCTTTGATTTGCCATTAGAGGTGAAAACAGATGGTAAAGGCTTATTTCAAAGTGTTTTCCATTAAATTAACCTGTGCTGTTCAGTGACTGTTCAGTGTAATAGGATTTCCCCCCTCTGGAATTCAGTAGAAAGAAATAAGATTTCAGGAAGTGTTCAGCTTATCAAAAAGTTCACTGTGTCTGGGTTTACTATAACAGACTTCCATTTGTAGTTTAGGTAGAGTAATAATAAAGAGTAATTTTTCACCTTTGAGACCATATGGAAATAAGGCTTTGACTAGTGAGAAAATGGTTCTGAGCAGATGGCTGTAAATGATCCTAGGTGAATTTGATTTTATAGTTTTTTAGTTGGAACTGGTTAGTCATTTTAGCTTGGAAGCTGTTTCAAGAATGGCATCTAGATTTTTATCCCTTCAGAGATGGGGTAGCAAAGGAGGATGTTTGTCTTCAGTGGTTTTGGCTCAGTGGGAGTAGCTTAGCATGAGTTTATAAAGATTGGGCAAAAACTGTCTTCATCATGAAATCTGTTTGGGTTTTTTTTAATTTAGATATTCTTTTAAGTCTTGCTCATGCAATATCCCTGAATTTCTTGCTATCCATGATTAAATTGAAATTACAGTTTGCATGTTAAAATGTAACCCATTGCCTTTGCTTCAGTAAATCCTTCAACTGCTGTGTTTCAAATAGTTTTATGGTGGTAGTTGATAGAATTCTTTCTTTAATGTAAGAATTATCCTTTGGAAAACTGTTACTCCCTGGGTGTAATTAATCTTAAAACTAGTTGTCATGCTGAATTTCGAGAATTACTGAGATGTAATAAGAAAAAACTAGTAGACTACCTGTAAGCTAATGAAATTATAATATAAAAACTCATTGTGACTGCAAGTTACTGTTGGTTTAAAGAAATGAATGCTTTCAAAACAGAATTAATATGCATGAAGGAGAGGATTCTTTTCTAATCTCATGGTCTGGTGTTTTTTTTTTTCCCCTGAAATGAAATTACAGCACTTAAATGTAAATGAACCGTCTTTTTCCCCCACAGCTGTCTACTCTCATGGATGTGTGATAAATTTTGAGCACCTAATTATAAACAGTGATGAAATAAGAGTGTTAATACGGTCCAAATTTGCGCTTCTGCTAGTGACTTGGGTAAACTGTGAAAGGTGTTCAGGTGTAGGCTCCCAAGAAATGAAGAATACAACCGAATTTACATAGCTTTTTGTTTGCATGAGGAGAATGCCATGTCATTAGTCACCTTTTTGACTAATGAGGGATGTCTTCTCTGGTTTCATAGAGAATCCCTCATCAGCTCATCCCGTACAGGTATCGGGAGGAAACGGTTCATGGCTGAGAATGGTCCAGGTGAACATTCACTTTGCAAAAAACAGGGAATAAGTGTAGTTAGAGCTGGAATCGGCTCCTGTGTCTCATTGACCACCTGTACCCACGCAAAGGGTGTTATGGATGGGGGAGGAAATAAGATACAGGGGTGCCTTTAAGCACAAAGCTCTTCTCTTGAAGACATCGTGCTTTTGTGTTCTTTCTGTGTGTGTGACGTTATGGCAGAAAGCTGGGAGTTTTAAATTGCCCACCTTCCATACCTTGTTTAATAGCAAGTTTTCTGAATTGCTAGACAAATATATTATAAAATATATTAGTTTCATTAGTAAAATTCCTCTGTACACATCTAAAATTGTTACAAAGGTAGCACAAACTACATGACTATCTGACATTGCTAACCTTCTTTTGAGAAGATCGTAGTGAAAGAGGATGAAATGCTGTGTAAGGAGATGGCCAGGCTTGGATGGGGCTTTCATCAACCTGGTCTGGTGGGAGGTGTCCCTGCCCATGGCAGGGGGGTTGGAATTTGAGGATCTTTAAGGTCCCTTCCAACCCAAAGCACTCTATGGATGCAAAGTAAATGCAGTAGGAGTAAAGGGACAGTCAGAAAAGGGAAAGAGATGGATGAAAAAATAGAGGAGGCAGAGAGACCAGGGAGAGCAGGCAAATAATTTTTGTGAAACTAATAACCTTTGAAGTAGTGTTAAATACTGAAATTCTCCCTTTCTTCCATTTGATGGCTACACAACTCCCAGGTTATATAGCTTAAAAATTATACTTGTTTAAAAAGATAGGAATTAAAGTTGTGATAAACGTGTTATTCCTTTAAGTCCTGGAGTTTCACTCGTGTTTTCTCTTTTTTTCCAGTTCTTTAGCGCTTGGTGTGAGGAGTGAGGAAAGGAATGGCACCTGCCATTTTCAGTAAAAATATTTGTCTTGGAGGTTGTGTTGTAGGACATCTGCCAGGACCGCAGCGTTTATGTTACCCTAAGGCCCTGTGTCCCTTCCTCTGTAAGGCGATACATTCAGTCAAAACTGAGCTGACCACACTTGAACTTAAAATGCTTTGGAAAAAACACTACTTTAAAAAAAAACAACCCTCTCTGTAAGGAGGGAGACAGATAGCCCTTTCAAAGTGGCATCTTTGAGGTGGAAACTTAATACAGAAATTTCAGTGTTGATAGAATTGTTTTGGAACTGGTGTTTTGGCCACATCAGTGTCGGTCTTTCTGGAAACCTGACTCTGTTCTGGAAGCTGAGGTTTGGGTGCATTCTGCAAGGTATTTTTGGGCCTGTGTGGCTACTAACAGCTGTGCCAACTGATTTCTTAGTTGTCCTCATCTGCTTGTGTATTTTTGGCTTCCCTGAAGGCTCCTTTATGTATGCCTGAGAAGTGGGAGCATTGAAGTAGCTCAGCTTTGTGCTTGGTTTTCCCTTTTTAGTTTGGCCATACAGAAATTCCAGAGATTTAGGTAAGTTTCCATGCATTGTATCCCCTTATCCCTTCTCAGCAGATCCATAAGTTGCTCTTATCTATGGTCCGAGTTGGCCAGACGTGATCCAAAGTGATGTTTTTATTGGCTTGTGAGGGTAGACATAGGGGGAGTATGTGGTATATGTAGTATGAGGGTACACATTGTGTAGTACACAGTCACTACTGGGATTGCAGCAATTCAGAAAAGGCTGTTAGGGTTTTCCTAAGGAATGTTTCTGTCCTTCCGTTCTGTCCTTCTCTCCTATACAGTAGGAAAGATGGTAAATAATTTACATTACCATTGCAGATTCTATACCTGTTCTTTGAATTAATTTCATTATCTAAAACACTTGTATGTAATTCCTGGCATTTAAAAGTTGTGCTGCTTTTATTTTTCCTTTTTTCTTCTAACTGTCTCCATTGTCACCAATTCTGCTGTAAGTTCTGTTCTCATAAAGGTTGGATGGTGACACTTCTATCACACTCTTGAAGTGGCTGCTGAGGATCTGAAAACTAGCATATGCATATTTGCTAGGCTGGATGATACTCAAATAATCTTGTGTCTCTCCTGGTATTCTGATACTGTGGTGAAAGTCATCATAAGAAGTCTCCATTTCTTAACTAAATGGTGTCACTGCAATATGGAGACCGATTTGTAATGCCAGAGCTGTTATGAAAGACAGTAAAATTTAAGCCTCTGTCTTCCATTTTGGCTTGTCTAGTCTTCTCCAGGAGATATCTTGTTGATTTGGAATTCTCTTATAGTTGTTGCCATGACCTGTGCGTTTTAAGGATGCTGCCAGCAGCTATATTTTGAGTTGCTTGTTGCCCAAACCTAAGTAATCTTTGCCAAAATGGCCTGAAGTAAGAGTCTGTCTCCTGTTACTGAACATGGTGAAATTGTTTTGGTGGATCTGATTAGGAATAGATTGGAGTCTGAGCTAGAGAAGACTTTCAGTATATGGTATTTCGCTTACTTTTGCATCATTTAATATAACCAAAAAATGTGGGGTTTTTTTGCCTTGGTCCATCCCTGGAGTCACTCTCTTCTTTGAGAAAGAGCTGTGATAAATCCCAGCATCTTCAGTAAGAGAAGTTACTTAATAAATGAATAATAAAAGGGAGATGGAGCCAACTAATAGTTTCTCTGCTTTGTCAATATTATTTAAATTTTAATTTCCTGAAATGGAACATTCTTCAAGCTATTTATCTTCCTGCATACACAGAATATTTATTTTTAAAAATACAGGTATGTTCTAAGCATTTCTTAATTTAGATGACAGTCATGGCTGCAGGGCTGTTTAGTGAAGTGCAGCTCAGGTACAAAAGCAAAGTTTAAATCCCAGTGTAACCTAACAGAATATTTTGTTTGACCGTTTCAATTTTTGGAGACCACTGCTTTGTCCAAGGCCCTTTGAAATATTTAAAACTGAGGAAAAAGTATGTTGGCTTTTAAGGCTGGTCAAGGACCTTGACT
The DNA here is from genome assembly GCA_013400555.1 of Jacana jacana. Classification (NCBI taxonomy): domain Eukaryota; kingdom Metazoa; phylum Chordata; class Aves; order Charadriiformes; family Jacanidae; genus Jacana; species Jacana jacana. Next base: position 41,493 of record VZTM01006591.1, on the reverse strand, counting down.
TAATTATGGTGGAGAAAGCCAAGGGTGATCAGTTGAAGCTCTCTTTTGTTCTCAGTCTTAGTTAAACATTGTATGTTGGGTGGCTGAATTTGAGATACTTGGCATTCTGAGGGTTAGGTGTGTGTGCTTTTTGCTTTTAAACTTTGAGTGTTAGTGATCTGAAGGATGGAATACTGCTTATGCATATCTTGGCAGGGGAGTGGGCCAGCAGCAGGGACGGTCTGGCTGCCGTTCCTTGTCCCTGTCCTCCTCTCTTCTCAGCATTGCAGCTTAATTCAGGCCTGTTTTCCTTCTATTCTTATGTTTCCTTCTAATCAGTTCTGATCTCATGAGTGATCAGTGCACTAAAGGTGTATTGCAATTTTTTAAAATGTATTTATTCTTTATTTCATTTTTATCTCTGTATATGTTTATGCAGGTAAAGAATGCAGTAAAATTACAGAGGAGGAAGTTGAGAGGATGTTAAAAGTTTTCTTTAAAAGTACTTACTTCCATGGACCTCGAGTTGAAAGAGTTGAAATGTGTTTAAGAGTAGATCAGGTGTGGTGGTGAGGGATCTGGTGCAGGGGAGAACTTTGTAGATGTAGAACTTTGCTGATGGTTGGACTCGATGATCCCAAGGGTCTCTTCCAACCTGAATGATTCTACAAAAGGAAACCTTTTCTATTTTCTTAACATTAGGAACACTTTCTTTTCCTATTAGTTACTATTTGGTATTATGTTTGGTTATAAAATCGGTCAAAGGGGCTGTATTACTATTTCTTAATTACTGTTTATGTGGTTTTCTGTTTCTGTCTAGCATTGATATGAATGCAGTCATTTGAAAGTTACATTGATGCATGTGAACAGGACAAGTAGAAAGATTGCAGGGCTTTCTGCTATGTATTTAGCTGTCTTTATAGTGTTAATAGGGGATCGTTTTGTGAAGCAGGCAAGGGATTTTTATATAAAAACCAATTGTAAACTATATTTAGTAATTTTATAAGCCCCTTTTCCTCTCGACCTGCAACCTCATGAAAGAATGCAGAAAAACCATGCCAGTATTAGAACTTGTTTTGTTAATAGTACACAAATACAAACAGCTTGAAAAGACTGAAGGCGAGCCAAGGTGGCCCTTTAAGTAGTTCAGAGATGCTTAGTTTTGAGTGTCTCTTTATTTCATGTTGTAGTGCTTAATCCTTTTATTTACTTGTCATGCAAATTTGTCTAAATTTTTTTTATTATTACTATTTTTTTTTTTTGCTTTTGCCTCCCCAGGTGGCCTAGAACATTGGCAGGCATCACAGCATACCTGCTGTGTACACGTTACTCTGCTGGCAGCGGCATCTATCCTGGCAACTCACAAGACGAGAGAAGAGCCTGGCGCAGATGCGACAGGGGAGGCTACTGGGCAGAAGAGGACTACTCCAGGTGCCAGTATGCGAATGATGTGACTCGAGTTCTTTATATGTTCAATCAGGTAATTTGTACATTTCTATAAAATCAAATTCTTTCATGAAAATAAAACCTCCCAAAGTCTGTTTCTCCATTAATAATATTTTTTTTTTAAAACTGGTAATATGGATGGTCTAGATGGATTATGGTGAATACAGAATCATAGAATGGTTAGAGTTGGAAGGGGCCTTAAAGATCCTTGAATTCCAAACCCCCTGCCATGGGCAGGGACACCTCCCACTAGACCAGGTTGCTCCAAGCCCCATCCAGCCTGGCCTTGAACCCCTCCAGGGATGGGGCATCACACCTTCTCTGGCCAGCCTCTTCTACTGCCTCATGAGGGAGGTGATTCTACCTCTCTACTCTGCTATGGTGAGACCCCACCTGGACTACTATGTCCAGTTATGGAGTCCTCGACACAGCAAGGACTGAGTGAGTGTAGTGATAGGACAAGGGGCGATGCCTCAGAGCACAACACTGAAGATTCTAGATCTATTTTAAGAGTTTGATGTAATATCTGTTAGGAGTGCCCCCAGATTGAAAGTGCAAGGAAAACATTAGTGTTTGGTGTACTTGTGTAAAGCGTAAGAGAGTGGTTCTTGTCATGAGTGTTTTCATCCACGGGATGCCCTGTCCTGCCCACATGCTGTAAAGAAACAAGGCAGGCTGAAGTTGTAATGGAGAAAGTAACAGAGAGTGGTCAGACTCTGCTCTGCCTCTGTTGCTGTAAACCTCTTCATAGACAGGTGTGGCTGATGAGTTAATTAGTGGAAGTAGTGAGTATTAATGAGACTTGTCTAATCTGGCAGTATTTGCTAGGATACAAGACAGTATTCTAGATTTTAAATGTTGTGATGAAACAATTTTTTTTAGCTCCAAACTCCTTTTGAGGCTTGTCTCTCATTACTGCACATGTTCAGAAACACCAGTCTGCAGTGAGGTACCCAATCTGGTGGGTGGAGCTGCTCTACTGTCTCACACTCCATACACCTTTAAATCTCTAGCTTAAACTTGTTTTTTTGCCAGTGCATACTGTCAGATCGCTAACATCAGTGTAACAGGTGAAACTGGAGATACTAGAATGGGTTTTGGTGTGCTGGTTTCTTGGGTTGTTTTTTTTTGTTTGTTTTTGTTTGGTTGTTTGTTTTTGCAATGATCCAGCTATGCCACTTGAGTTGATGATGTTGGTAGCACCACCCATGTTTAACATGGGCCATGGTGCTCATCTGACCTCAGGGTAGGATTCCTGTGTGTTACTCGTGTTCAGTGTCTCAGTGTATGACCTCACTCTCTTCTAGAGAAAGCATCACTGTTAGAAGCACTGCAGCCCCTAACTGGGACAGTCAGGACCTGAACTGGTATTTACCCTTTGGGTGTCTCTGATTTATACACTCAGTGAGGGCTTGATACCCAGTGGCTTGGGCTAAATCTAGTTTGAGGTGAAAACATTGAACTGCATATTGTGTAGATGGGTTGTTGCTGACCTGCTCCTTGGGTTCAGTTAACTTACTCATGCAGGCCTGGCTTTTTAGCTTCTTACTCTGCCTCACAGAGGACCAGTGAGCACTGGTGTAAGAAAGAGTGAATGGGTGAGAGGGAGGGAGAGAAAGGGAAAGGCTTGTTCCAATCCAAGTTAAACTTGGTTGGCCTAACTAGTTGTGCCCTACTGCTTTATGTTCCTCACACTAGAGGTGCACATTGTGGCTTAGTCACAAGTGACATCTTTGAGGGCTGAAAGGGAGAGTGGTGCTCCATAGTGACTGGTTAGCAGCTGGGACATAATGCTGGGAATCCCTCTGTGGGGCACAATGAAGTTGAGTATTTGCTTGTTGAGAGCTGTGATGCTGCTGGTTTTACTTTTTCCTCACCTGGGAATGTTGATTTTTCCACAAGGTCTGTAAACAGCTTGATGCTACTCCTGCCTACGTGCTGCAGCCCAACTGCTCCAGAACCTAGATCCCTTCAGCCTGTTATTACTGCTTTTGCTTAGCCAACATCTATCAGGTTGGGGAATAAAGTGGCCAACTACGTGTTAGGAAGTTTAAAATACGAGGGTCAGATTGGTCTCTTCAGAAAAGCACAAGAATAACTTCCATGTGTGAAGTTAGGTGGCTTCCTATACTCTGCTTGAAAAACCATGCACACAGGTTTGCCACACTGAAGCACAGGTTTCAAATACATATTGTTTTTTAAAGGGAGAAGTGGCATGTTTTGGTTCTTGGAGTTGTTCTTCCTCATTAGAGCATTCTTATGTGCAGTAAGTCTGGAATTTTTAGCATTATTCTGCACAGAAATTCACTGTCTCTGAGATTTTAATATTAAATGTAATAATATTATAAGCATCTTTAGAGAACACAACCGTAGTTGAGCCGTTTTGAACACCTGAACTCTGCCAAGTAATTTAAATCAAGGAGAGGTCCAAGTTGAAAATGGAGTGAAATCTTTTAACATTCATACAAACCATTTATATTTCACTCTTCTTGTTTGTGTATCATATAGGTATAGGTGGAAAGAAGCTCTTTCTTAAAGAGAAGGTAAAAAGAAGTGATACAGAATATCTGATTTGAAAGCTGACTTTACTCAGTGTGTGTTATGACTCTGAACTTCATTTGCACTTTAAATGTGTGACTCGTATTGTTTTTGAAAAAAAAAACCCCAATCTTCCATTAATTGCATTCAAATCTATGTAGAAGTGCTAAGACCAGCAGGGACATGTTGATGATGTGCACGCTTTAGGGAAGAATTTTCCAGTGTGGTGCTTGTTTCAGCAATGAAATCAGGAGCTTTATCATGGAGAGGATCTGTCTTGATGGGTTTTTTTGCTTTGTAAAAGCAAAAAAACATCCAGAAAAGGACCTGGGGGTGCTGGTCGACGGGCGGCTGAACATGAGCCAGCAGTATGCCCAGGTGGCCAAAAGGGCCAATGGCATCCTGGCTTGTAT
>VZTM01006591.1:0-37043 GCA_013400555.1 Jacana jacana | reverse complement strand
CCCAAGGGTCTCTTCCAACCTAAATAATTCTATGTTCCCAGTGCTTTCTGTGGTTACAGAATCACGTGTGAATGCTATAGCAGTGGTGTATTTTAATTTCTTTTGGCTTCTTTTGCTCTAAAATGCCATACTTTAGGAGCCGTGTGTAATAAAATAGAGGTGTAATAATGCAGACCTGGCTTTTTAGCTCCTTGCCCTGGTTTCCTGAGGACCAGTGAACCTCTCTCCCTTCTAGGACAACGGGATGCAAACTTAGTTTCTGGCCACAGGTACAAATGCTGCTTCTCTGGCTTGTGGGCAGTGTTCTTGCTAACAGATAAGGTGTTAGTCCCTGGCTACTTACAGCACTGTGATCCCTGTGGGATTGCAATCCTCTTTGGGAAATGCTTATTTATTAACTGCTGAAGGGTTGCCTCTGTCTCTAGGCTTCTTTAACCAGCTTCTGCTTGTTCTCTGTGTAGATGCCGCTCAACCTTACGAATGCAGTGGCAACAGCGAGACAGCTCTTGGCGTACACTGTTGAAGCAGCAAATTTCTCTGATAAGATGGATGTGATTTTTGTGGCCGAAATGATAGAGAAATTTGGAAGATTTGCTGAAAAATACAAAGAGGTAACTGGATAATTTGCCATCACTTTAAAGATTCTCACAGTGTTGAAGTGTTTTGAGGCGTGAAACCTTCTCAGTGTTAGATGCAGGAGCTCAGTTAGTGGATTACCAGCTTCTATCCCATGTTTTTGTTTGTTTAGTAGGTCCCTGAAGTTGCTGACCCATGGTCACAGCCTTTGCATTCGCGCTGAGATGATCCAGCATTCACTGGACCTGTAATGTGAGTAACACCTCTGGTCAGCACTGGAGCAGGGAGATGGGTACAGTAAGTCTGTTTTTATTTAATATGGAGTGGGTCACGCAGGTTTTCATTAGTATGTTCTTACCTTAAAACTACAAATAATGAAAGCCTCAGAGATCCTCTCAATAATGAATAAAACAAGACTTATCTTCTCCCCTCCCACCATGGTAGGCTGTCTTTATTCAGTATTGAGCTGTATCTCTAAGGTTTTCACTATTCCTATATCTTGCAGGATATAAGACAAGACGTTAAAATAAAAATCTTAGAGAACGCTCAGTGTTGGAGAGAAAAAACTGCGAGTGGTTGAATGGTCCCACCAGTGGGTAGGAGCTCTCTGTTTCACTGCTGAACAGAGGTTATATTGCTCTCACTGTACAGTCCATCTTGGGAAGTTGGAGGCCACGATGCCTTAATTTTAAACTTGTGCCAAAGAAAAATAAAGCAAGCCAAATTTCCCCATCTACTCTCAGCAAACCGTAAATGCTGGTTGTAAATTCTTTGCAGAACTCCTTGGAGAGGAGAACTCCAAGAACTCCTGTTTTTACAGTCATAGCTTGGGTTTTCTTGGTGTATTTTGGAATTACACAAGCAGTTCATTAAATGGCTGGTTTTGTACCCAGTCAAAAATAGAGACATTTTTTAGATTGCTGCATGATTTGTTCCACTGCAAGGGTATTCTTTTCTCAGCTGTGATTTAGGGTCTGTAGGGTGACACAATCTGGCATTACTTTGCCATGTTTGAAGGTTATAAATGATAAGAAAAGATCTAAGTGAAATTCATAGGTAGCTTTTGTCTTAGGTGATTTATTTTTTAATTTCAATTGATTTTGATTTGAAGTCAACCTCAGATTGGCTGATATATTCAAGGAACACGAGTGCAATTTCATTTAGTAATTTTTGGAAGTTACTAAGAAGACAGTTATTTCTTATTAGGGTATTTTGCTACACAGCTGTATTAACTTACACCATCTTATTGTCTGTTCTTTAGTTTGTGGTACAGTGGCTAGTCTGAAAGATAAATACTATAAATTATGATGAGCTTTATTAATTGCTTTTTCATGTCAGAAGAAGAAACAAGTTGAAGACAAGTGTTGAGAAAGCTCTTGGCAGATTGTCTTAAGTTAAAATGCAGTTGGGAAAACCTTGTGCATACCTTGATAAGCAGGGGAAAACCTAAGGTGTAATGGTTAATACAAGTACAAAATATGAAACAACTTGGGTCCTGTGAAGGATATTTATACTGATAATTTATGGTGAAATCACCATTTGTTGGTGAGTAAAACATGTTACCAGTTCTCAAGTATTAGTAAGCCCTAGTAAGTGTCTTCAATCAGGTTAACTTTGATTCGTTTTGAGAATTCAGTGGAAAGGGCTGCAGCCTGCAGATGTGCTCAAGGCTCTGTGTTAGCTCCTAAGAGTGTTTATGGATTGTAGCTTCTGTCCTTAAGATACACCCCAGTTCTTAAAACAGTAAATGTTTTTATATTCCTAATCTTGCCTTCATTTTTAAATATTAAAAAAAAAAAGTATAAAAGAACAAACTATTGTATTTTCTCTATATTAGTAACGTTCTGAAAAGAAACTGGGAAACCTTGACGGTAAAGGAGATGTCTTCCCCACATCATCCTTCTCTCCCTTTTTATGCAGAAAATTCTAGTCCCTAAATTTGGGGACTGTGAATTGCGTTTCAGTCAATTCAATTAGAAAATGCAAAACCTTCAGTTTTGGTCCAGTATCTGTTAATGGTTATTAAATGTTGTGAAAATCCAGTGTAGGTCAATGTTGCCAGTGTAGGTGCTCATTAATTTTGACAGAGTTGTGGCCTAAATAAATGAATTCCCTTTATAGTTTGCATTTGTCTGTCAGGCACATTTTTAAATATTGAGTGTGAGCATAAACCTTACAACAACAAAATTGGTGGTTTGAAAGCAGCTTCTGGTACCTGTGGGTATTTGCTGTCCCTCTCCTGTGTAACCTGCCACCTAAACCAGTTCATGGCAAACGGAAGGCAAGCAAGGAAGGAATCAAGGAATAGGCAGTCACAGCGAAAGGAAGAGAAGCTGAAGAGCTGCATACTCATTTTTGCCTGCAATTCCTTTTTCTTGTTACCTTCCTCCATGTAGGCAAACTGTATTATTGCTGATTTATAGCATTTAAAAAAGTTTTATTTAGTTTAGGTTTAAAGCTGATTATAAACAGTTCTTTTAAATAACTAGAACAGTAGAATGTGGAGTATCGTGCCCTTTGCTTTGAATGGAATACCTGTTTTTCATGAGTTTTTGTTTCTTAAATATAACCTAAACAGACAAATGACATGGGCCTAACATTTTTCCTGGATGGAGGTAAAAAGTCTGAGTCAAAGCCTTTCAGTATCTCAACTTGACAAGTGGTGACTGAGATAGGAACAACCAATTTCCGTTTGCCTTTTTTATGCTGACGAGTGGCTCTGTATTCTCTGATAACCATCCTGCTCCGAGGAGGCCTTCAAAGGTATAAAGTGGTCTTCTTTCTCTTCCCTGCTAGCTTGGAGACGTGATGGTGGACATAGCCAGTAACATTATGTTGGCTGATGAGCGTGTTCTGTGGATGGCCCAAAGGGAAGCCAAGGCTTGCACTAGAATCGTGCAGTGCCTGCAGAAAATCCCCACGTATCGCCTTGCAAATGGAGCTCAAGTTTATTCCACTGTAAGTGTAAATGTATTTACTTAGGAGAGCGTTTTGCTGCCTCTCGAGTTTCAATAGCTTTTTATTTTTCTTAATAGATGTTGGCATTATCTGAAATGCTTACTATTTCTGTAGGGAGAAGAGAAATACTCTGAACAGATTTATCCTTGCCAGATAAACAGAAACAGTTTCCTGGGTGTTGGTTTTGTTGTTTTTTTTCCCCTTTTCTGGCAGAGAATCCCTCTAAGATTATTTTATTATTCTGCCTATGATGTGTTTAAAGTAATGTTTGATTTTTATTTTTTTTTCTGTCATTGCAGTATTCTCCAAATATTGCTCTTGAGGCTTATGTGATCAAGGCTGCTGGCTTCACTGGGATGACGTGCACTGTGTTTCAGAAAGTGGCCACATCGGACCGTACCGGACTCAGCGATTATGGGAGGAGAGATCCAGATGGAAATCTAGATAAACAATTAAGCTTTAAGTGCAATGTTTCAAATACACTGTCAAGTTTGGCTTTAAAGGTCAGATACTCGTCGTTTCCCTACCAACTTTGCTTTCCAGCTGATTTGTACTTAAGGTCTTATGACAAACTTATATTATTAATTTCTAGTGTTAAAATAGCATTTTTACGTCATGCAGAGTGACTGTGACAAGAGATAATTAAAGTGACAAAGGATAATAAAGCTAGATTATAGAATAATTTTTTAATGAGTAGGTGTGGTTTTCTATATTAAAACATCTGAAGTGCAAAGAGGCTTTCAGACCTTTTCATGAGGATGGAAATTAAAATGCTCCCTAGTTCATAGTAATACTTGGCTTTATTTTGCTGTATTTTCACCCTCATTACATATTGAATTGGATATTACCATAGCTGAAATATTCTGCACAGTGATACTGCAATTAAGAGTGAAGCAGAAAATGGACCTGAAAGGTTAATTTTACTTAAGTGTGTGGACACACACACACACCCCCCCGTGTGTGTGTATATATCTATATCTATAGGGGTGTGTATAGAATGGAAACCCTTCCTCGTGTTCCATCTGTAAAAGTAGTTTCTCAGTTAAATTTCCCTATGCACCAGTTTGCTTTCATCACTTAATGTGCTTGAATGTCACTGCAGGGTGGGCATTTGAAATTGTATTTATGCAATGCTGTGAAGTTACATGCATGCTTCCCTACCTAAGTATAATTTATATAGGAGTTACCAAAACTGGCTTGTGTGCAGTGTTTCAGTTTGAATGCTGCTAATGCTCAATTACAGCATTTCTCTTTGTCTGCTTCTCTTGGCTGTTGCTTCCAGTTACCAAGAGTTGAATCTGGAAAACTCTTGTCATAGTTTATTGATATCAGCTTCAACTTTACTCTCTGTAACAAGCCAGGTAATTACTGAAACTTCAATATTTTTTTCTCTTTAAAAACGTGTTAAGACTTTAATAACCTGATTCAATTCCTTCATCTTTAGTTATTTGAACTTGTCACAGAACATAGTCTGCTATAAACGCATTCATTTCTGACACTGTTCAGTTGGAGTTGCTAATTTAATCTCTGTAAAGATTTTCTTTTTAAAACTTTTATTTCTAGAACACGATTGTAGAGGCTTCCATCCAGTTGCCAGCTTCCCTTTTCACCCAAAGGCAGAAAAGAGAAATCAGACCAGCAGACGAGTCGGTCTACAAGCTCCAGCTTATTGCGTTTCGCAATGGGAAGCTTTTTCCAGCAACGGGAAATTCAACCAATCTGGCTGACGATGGGAAGCGTCGTACGGTGGTAACACCAGTTATTCTTACCAAGATAGGTTTGTTTTTTATAATTGCTTTTTATGATCTTTAAAATGAGAGCCACTTTTTGACTCCTCTGTCGTGACTGGCGTCTATCGAATGGAAGTTTTTTAGCGTCTAGTCACGTGTTGAGAAATTTATGTGCAAATCCATGTCTTTTGGAACAGATGGTTTAAGCCCAGCCAGTCACCACGCTCCCATAAACGTGACACTGCGGCGCATCGCGCACGGAGCAGATGCTGTGGCAGCTCAGTGGGACTTTGATCTGCTGAACGGACAAGGGGGATGGAAATCCGAGGGTTGTCGCATTCTTCTGTCCGATGAAAATATTACGACCATTCAGTGCTTCTCCCTCAGCAACTATGCAGTTTTAATGGTAGGATGCTTTAGAATCACACGTCTCTTTCTGCAGCTTCAAAATATTCCAGTAGAATTCTGCTTGGTTTTTTTCCTTATGTTAAAGAGAACGGTCGTTCCTGTGCTCCACTTCACATAAAACTAGCCATAAGAAATAATTTCAGTCTGTGTTGCTATAAAAGTTGCTGTAGTATTAAGTGGAAACCTGTCAAAGCGGAATTAATTGCTGAATATACCAAACACAACAAAGTTTTGTGTAAGGAAAGGACTATATTATAGAATCACGGAGTCATAGAATTGTGTGGGTTGGAAGGGACCTTTCACATCATGAAGTCCAACCATCATAGGAGGCTGCTTTCATGAGCTGGGTAATCAAATGGGCTTTTATGAATTTTAGTTTAATAATGACAGGGCTTTTCTTTTTTTTGACTGCTACCTTTATTTTAAACTGTTTTCTCAGTGTTAGATTAAATTTAGCTTCATCTGACAGGAATGCTTTCCTATTTTTCTTTCCATGATCAATAGCCAGAAATAGCTATTTCACTGCAAATCAGCTTTTGTTCCCTAGTCTGTTACCAGAAGACGCTGTCTGAAAAGGGAAACAAAACCAGTTACTATCCAAGATACTATTTTTTAAGCAATATTTCCAAAAATTATCTGAGCTCTAGTCTTAGCATATTGCTATCAATAAAATGGTTACCTGATTCTAAAATACAGTGATGGTTAAAGAAAAGGGAGTGAGACCTCTCTTTTTAGTGCTTTCTGGTTAGGAAGAAGGATTTTTTGACTGTTCCTGGAGCTCTTTCTTTCAGAATTTGGCCCTTTTTCCAGGTGGTGACCGTTACCTGGCTCATTAGTCATCGCCACAGATGCTAATTGATAAAATGTGATGCATCAGAATGGTAAGGTGTAAGGGAGCTGAGTGAAACAGGAAGAGGTTTAGGAAATACTGTTAACTGAGGTGTAACTTTTGATATGGATTTTGTTATAGCTAGCGTGCCCTGTGTGGAATTAAATATTTTTGTGGAATCATACGTGGAAGATGATTCCTTTCTGATGATCAGTGTGTAAGAAGTTGCTATTTTCGTTCTGCAACTCAAATTTTCAAAAATCTTCCTGTTAAGAAAATTAAGTAGTAGAATACCAAAAAGCTAAACATAAATAAAAGTAAGATTTACATGCCAAGCTTTTTAAAAAGAGCTCAAAGGGAGCAACTTTTCACTTTACCTCTGAAGGTACTATTTTAAATGATTTCATGCTGTTACAATCCTATAGTTCCCTTTTGATATTTTAAAAATATATAATCCTCTCCTGAAACATGACAGTGTTCTTCAGAATGGAATTAAACTTCATTTGTGTGTGTAGAATGCATGCAAAGAGAGAGTGTGCTTTAAATTGGTCACATTCCTGCCATCTGGAGGAAGCAAAATGAAGAGCACACTCAAATCTGCTGGTGTAACTGACTGTGTCTAAATTAATACATGGTAGGATTATAACCAGTATCTCATTGTAAGTTGTATAGAGAACTGTTGGCAATCAGAAATGAAAGAAGTCAGAGGAAGAGGCAGCTTTCTTCCTTTTCTGCCAATGGCTCTCATTCCTAAACACTGGTATTGCCCAAATGTTTAGCTACTTCCCAAAATATTAGGCTGCAGGGACTGGAGAGGAGAGGGTGGGTGGAGGAAAACAGTAATGTTCATCTGTTAGATGTTCCTTGCACACAGTTAATACACTCAAAAGCTCTTGATGTCTTGAGGAGCTGCTGGAAAAAGTTTTGATAACACCTATCCTGAATTTGGCTAAAAAAGCCATAATAGCTTATTTCTTTTGTAGACTCCTCTAGTGTGTGAAAATCTGAGTTCTGGTCCCAGACTCACAGGAAATTCTTCTAGAAGCTTGTCTTTTAAAGCAGTTGTCATTAACATCAAATAAACGAACAGTAGTGACAGGAGGGACTCCAGTGTGACATTCAGTCATCCTGGGTGGGTGGCAAATGACTTAACCAGAGTTATTTCACTCTTTTTTGGTCTAGTTCAGTACATCTGTGTTCAGTACCTGTATTGTCACAGAGTGTAATGTAAAGTCCTTTCTGATAAGGAAACCCATAACTGAGTGCCTAGTTTTATAATCTAGTGATTTAGTAAGATACCATTATAACATTCAGGATTTGTTTGGAAATAATTTTGACCACTGTTTAATAATACCCAACCAGGAGGCTTAGCCTGAATCTCATTATTCTAGGCCTGCAGCAGAGGAAAACAACTAGCAAAGGCAATTGAGAAGAATCAGGATTCTGCTGGTTGGCTATAAATGTCCCAATGTTCTTAATGTCATCTCTACTCTTATTTTACTGTCAATCTTTATTTTTATTAAACTACTATTTAGGATCAGTTTAGCTCACAAATAACATTTGTAGGTCTCCTTTGAGTAGGACTGATTAAAGTCAGTGCAGTCAGTAAGAATTCTATTGACCTAGGCTGGTCAAACTGGGTGTTCTTGGGTGTTTTAGAAGATTATTGTAAATCTTTCAACTCTGTAGCTCTTGTTCTCTAAGTTCACACCAGCACACGTGTGGCATCTTGTTACCTGCCACCAATCTGGAAGCAGCAACCAGTATTCTCCTGCGGTTTCCATTCTGTGATACTCACCAGCTGTAGGTGATGATATGTTCCCTCATGGTTGTAGCAGCAATGAGTTCCTGAGGATCTCCAGCTGGATGTCAACCAGGCCATGGGTAGCATTGAAGCCGTCTGACGCTGGCCGCCTGAGGCGTGGGATCATCCTATAATCTTTCCCAAGGTGTTTTTTCCAGGTGCCAAAGAAAACCAAATAAATAAAAATCAAACTGACAATCTGATTAAGTTATTTTGAAATGAGGTTGGTGAGTTAGTTAGGAATGACAAGTGCATATTCTGATGAAAGAACAATTGAAGGTGTGGTGAAGAGACTGTTGACTCTGATTTAATTGCAAGCCTCAATTCAAGAACTCTTCTCCTGTCCATGAAATCAGATTACCCTCCTTTAACTCTAAAAAGAGAGTGTGTATCACTGTGATTTTTCCTAAAACAAACTGAAGCTTCTTCCTAATGTTGTACCATTCCTTGTGAATGCCAAATTTGTTCTGCTTTCCCCCAGCACACTTCTGAACTTTGCCAACTATGGACATTTAAGAGTGATTCACTCAGAATTATAGGTGGGAGAAGCTTTTGTATCCTCTCTGTTGTGAAAAAATAATTTTAGTGGATTTTTCCACTGAACTTAGTTAAGCCAGTTTGGTTTATTTTGCACTGGAAGGGACTGAAGCGGTTTTTGGCAGGGTTGATTACCTTTATGGAAATGTAACTCTAGTAAACTGTAACTGCATCCAAACAGAATAATGTCTTCTTGCTATTCTTGTTAGTAAAGGAAAATGTCACTCCTTAGAAGTGATCATAGAATAACAGTCTGGTAGGAACATCTGGGTGCCTGCTCAAAGTTTCATCAGCTTCGAAGTCAGGTCATACTGCTCCAGGCCGTATTCAGTCCAGCTTTGAGTATCTCCAAGGGCACAGATTACACAGTCTCTCTGGACAGTGTGTGCCCACTTTCATCGCAGTTTGTTTTTCCTGTATCTAATCAGTATTTTCCATGTTACTGATAACGTCTGTTCCATGGTTCAGCTCCACGAAGAGTTTGAGTCTTCAATACAATAGTGAAACTTCTTTCATCTTCCTTTTAGAATCATAGAATGGTTTAGGTTGGAAGGGACCTTAAAGATCATCGTGTTCCAACCCCCCTGCCATGGGCAGGGACACCTCCCACCAGAACAAGTTGCTCAAAGCCCCATCCAGCCTGGCCTTAAACCCTATCAGGGACGGGGGAACCACAGCTTCTCTGGGCAACCTGTTCCAGTCTCTCACCACCCTCACAGGAAAGAATTTCTTTTTGATATCTAATCTAAATCTCCCTTCTTCCAGTTTAAAGCTGTTCCCTCTCATCCTATTGCTCCACTGCCTGATCAAGAGTCTCTCTCCACCTCTCGTGTTGACCCTTTCAGCTACTGGAAGGCCACTGTAAGCTTTTGCTGAAGCTTTCACTTCTCCAGGCTAACCAACCTCAACTCTCTCAGCCTTTTCTTCTTAAAGATGAACAAAGCCAGCTTTTTCAGCCTTGGACATTATGGCCTTCAGCTCATTAGTCATCCCAGTGATCTGTTAGGCTTCCTTCATCCAGTATGTACTGGATCCTTCCGTGTACTGGGGAGCCTCAAGCTGAAGACAGTTCTCCAGAGGTGCCCTCGTGGTGCTGTACGGAAGGGAACCATCAATTCACCCTGGTTTTGTGAAGTGTGGCCTTGGGCTGCAGGCTGCACTGCTGGCTGTTGGCAGCTTCAAGTGGTTCTTTGGTTGTGTTCTATTTTGTCCAGTGCCCAGCCTGTATTGTTGTGTGCTCAAGGTTATTCCATCCAGATGAAGATCTTTTGACATTTCCCTTTCAGAAATTCCATGATCTTTTATCAGCCCATTTCTCTGTCTCACCAACATCCCTCTGGATATCTTCCAGTCTATTGATCAGTCCCCCCAGTCCATAGCATCCTTGCAGACTTGCTGAGGGCACTTTCTCTAACCTTCTTTGGGTTGTTGCAGAAGACAGTAATAACTGCAACTCAGTTCTACGTGCTGTATGTGTGTTTTAAGAAGACAAAAGTGGTTTTAAGAAGAAAAATATGAAGCTGCTAACTTCTCTGTGTGTTCAAGCATGGATGAGATTTAAGGTACATGACTGCATCCATAAACATCAGCTGGAATAGTCAGTAGTTGTGGAAGAAAGCAAGGAACATCAGATGATAAATAATTGGAGGATTGTGTGTGGCAGGGAAAGGTTTATCTAGAAGGTTCCTGCTACTGCTTTGTTTTCTGTTTCCTCTGTCACTCCCCACCCCCCTTGCAAGATGAAGAGATAAGGCAGACTAATGTTAATTTTGTTTCTGTTGTCAGGACTTGACAGGAGCTGACTTATACACGCAGCCAGCAGATCTTTTGCATCCAGTCATTTATGCCACAGCCATGGTTTTGCTGATGTGCCTGTTGATGATCATAGTCAGTTACGTGTACCATCACAGGTGAGAATCACAATTGCTAGGCTTGAAAAAATGAGTTGTATTTTTGATAGAAACGTGATACAGTGATCTGCATTTGGAGGTTGGATGGGTTTTGGGGGGTTTGGTGGGGGTTTTTTTGCTGTAAAATTTGTTGATGCACACCAACAGTTAAGCAGGTGGCTATTTCAGCTGTTCTGGAGTATGACACCTCAGCTCTCCTAACTGTAATTCTTCACTTTTGCTTCACCGTGGAAGAAGAGACTACTCAAGAATGATGACAGAATTTAACAAACTGTTCAGCCTTTTACATTTCTATTGGTGGGAAATGTAAATTTTTTGAATCGGGGCCCCAAATAGTCGTATAAAGCCAGTTAATAGGAGGGTGGTTTAATTTCAACCAGAGATTGTATTTGATTACGAAGTATGTGGTAGTCAAACAATCATTAACAGTAATTATATCTCATTTATCACAAGTGAATCTTGCTAGTTTCTGACAGACAATAAGGCAGCTGTGTTTTACGTTGTCTTAATTTGTTTCTTTGAACAGTGTGATCAGGATCAGTGTGAAAAGCTGGCACATGCTGGTTAACCTGAGCTTTCATATTCTCCTGACGTGTGTGATGTTTATTGGAGGCGTAACTCAGACCAGGAATGCCAGCATTTGCCAAGCAGTAAGTAAACAGGCAAACCCTGGAAAGAATTAGCTGCTGGTTTCACACTCCTGCACGTGTGTATATGCAGAATGTAGAATTCAGTCCTTTCTTTTATCTTACCTTAAAGATTTCTTCTGTATTTTCATCCATCCATGAAGAGGAAACTGATTTGTTACTTGAAAATTGGAAAAGTACTTCAGAAGTACAACAGAATATTCTTTTTTTTGTGATAGCGTTTTGAGCCCAAAAGAAAAAAAAAAGTTGTACCTGTTAGTTTTATTTTTGAGAATTACTTATTACGG
Organism: Jacana jacana; assembly: GCA_013400555.1. Taxonomy (NCBI): domain Eukaryota; kingdom Metazoa; phylum Chordata; class Aves; order Charadriiformes; family Jacanidae; genus Jacana; species Jacana jacana. Next base: position 25,357 of record VZTM01006591.1, on the reverse strand, counting down.
CATTGGTTTACGGGCCTGTATTGCAGCCTTTACACGCCACGTGCAAACTGATTCCTGTAGGTATTAAAATACATTTTTCCACTTGCTGAGTATGTCCTGAAGGGGAGAGAAGTGTTTCAAGTCAACTTGTGCTTTCTCCAAACAAACATCACCAGCTTTATTGAGACTCCTCTTTTATAATGATAAGTTCTGCCGAGGTTTGGCCGTCTCTGATGGAGTTGCGGTGGAATAACAATTGCTGGTTTGGAGTGACATCAGCAGAATGGTTTTGCATATTTTCTTTCTTACATCCAGTGATACATAAAAGTTTTTAATCCCTCACCATAATACTCCAGAATGTGTTCTGTCTGAATTTACAGGAGTTATTGTTTGATTAGGGGGGATACATGGGGATTAAGGGATACATGGAACCAGCTTCTTCTGGTCACTTAAAGTCTCGGGATTGGCTTCTACGTAAGGAAATAGAGGGCAACCAGATTGGGCTTTGCCACAACAAAACTGCATGGACTCGGGAAGTCCTGGAGCTCTTTTTTTAAAGTAAATACTGTCCACTTCATAAAATTTTAAACATTTTAAAAAAACTAAATGTTTTAAATGTGTTTCATAAAATATGGTTTCCTCAAGTGTATTATCATTGTGTAACACTTGAAATGTTGGCCAGCAAAGTTCTTCCTGTCTTATTAAGGTTACCTCCCACTGCAGGAAACTGCATCTGTGTAACCTTTCCAGACTCACCTGACTGAGAGATGGGATTGATAACCTATTTTCCCTTTCTGAAAACCACAATGATTTGGATTTTTAGAACAGTTGTATTAAAATAAGAGGGTTTTTTCTTCTCTTGAACTGAGCCTCGGGCATAAAGCCTGAGAAAATTCAGGCTTTTATGCAAGTTGTGTGTTAAATAGTTAATTTGGTATAAAAGACACGTTTGGAAGGACACGTTTGGGGTTCATTTTTATTTTCCTTTTTTGAAGGTTGGGATCATTCTCCACTATTCCACCCTTGCGACAGTACTCTGGCTGGGAGTGACATCTCGTAATATTTACAAGCAAGTAACCAAAAAAGCAAAAAGATGTCAAGATCCTGATGAGCCACCTCCTCCACCCAGACCAATGCTGAGGTGAGCCTCTCCTTTGTGCCTGCAGCTCGGTATTTCCCAGCTCACTGCACTCATATGACCAGCAAATGTAATGGGTCACTACTGGTTTTCGCAAGTGCCTTTCATAGAAGATTTTCTTTCCAGGTCCATAAAGTCCTTTCTGTTCCTCAGCATTTTGTCAAGGAGGATGAGGTGAAGGAAGATCTGTCTTAGCAACTTGGTCTGGTGGGAGGTGTCCCCGCCCACGGCAGAGGAGTTGGAACCAGATGATCTTTAAGGTCTCTTCCAACCCAAACCCTTCTCTGATTCTGTATTACTGTTGTCACGTTGTGTTCCTGATTAGTAAATTAAGAAATTGGTAGTATTTCAGCAACGCTGCTGGGGCTTCGATTAGGGTTTTAGATAGCGACACTTCCCATTAAATTATCATCAAAAACCAGGGAGAAATGGATTATCACACAATTAAAAAACGCTGCAATTGAAGTGAATAAAGTTTAATACCTGTTTCTAAAGATGGCTTACCAAGTATTTGAAAAATAGGTGTCACTCATTAACAAATGAAAGTAGTGTTCTCTGTGAGGCATTCCTCTTAGATTCTTGGGGTTTTTTTTTAAATTTTATTTCTGAAATGGCACAAACAAATTATCTGTGGAATTCACCACCTGGGAAATATTTTTAGGAGAAAACATGAACCTACTTTGTTCATGTAGCTTACTGAGCCCTTGGGTGTTAATTAAAAACTGCTGAGCTGAATTTCTCCACCAGGTGGCAGAAGTTGATTAACTTTGATTAAGTTATAGGCAAATATTTAGAAAGGTTGATTTTGAAGTACAGATTCTGCAGAAAATGAGAAATGCTTTCCTGAGTGTCAGGATCTAAAATTTACAGTACTGCAAGCCTATAGAAATATTTAACAAGGTAGAAGGTTAATATTTACACCACTTCAGTGCTGGTCTTTGCCTTCCTTAACTTTTATTTTAGGAAAGAAATAAATGTTTGATTGACTGCAGGATGTCATGCCCATTGCCAGTGGTGTGCCTTCCAGCAGGGTACTGAGTACTCTTTGCAATGTCTCTTGGGATTTTTTTTTTTAATTTTTCATCCTTTGTCATGGAGTTCTTGCTTTGGAAAGTGTTACAGTAAAATTAGGCTAAATCACAGGCTCATCCCTGCATAAACATAAGCATGTGAGGACCTTTCCAGCTCTGGACACCTCATCTATGACAGTGGCAGTAACTGGAGATGAGTATCAAAACAGAGGAAAGATGCTTCATATTTTTCAGATTTTTCTCAGATATTCTTGCAGATAAGGCATTTTCTCCATCAGATGTGCAAGGTTTTTGCATGGAACAACCATAGGAGGATTTTGTTAGTATTTTGCATACAGTTGTCTTTTAAACTTACCTTCAAACCAAAACTACCTCCAGTAGTCCAGGGCAAAGAGTTTGGGCAAGAGTTTTCTGTTAGTTTGGAACCGGTCACCTGCTGTTGTTAGCAGCCACCCTGTTTCTTCAGTTTAAGGAGACAAAACAACTGATTCTCCTTTTGCCTCCACGCTGTTTGTACTTCTCCCTATGCCTTTCCTGAATCACAAAGGGTATTTTTGGAACAGAAAAATACCCCACTCTGTATGTAGATACACATTTTTCTCCTTATTTGCTCTATATACATTATTCTGCTTCATGTTCTTGTGGTTTGAAGAAGTCCACCATGCAGATGATAGGTAGACAGGCTTTTACACGGATCTTCCATTCCTGTAGGCACTTTATGAGGGTGGACTCCATACTTGGTAAGCTTCCTTCTCCTGTAGCACAGATAAGCTTTGCTCTTTCTTTTGGGAAAAGCATCGCATTTTAGATGATTTTGTTGGTGTTGATACTCTTTTGGTGTTAATGGGACTTTGTCCTTAACGAAGCGGAGAAAGACTTTGAAATGGATGTGGTGTTCTGCAGAACGCCGCTCTGGAGGATAGAGAAGGGATGTGCTGTGGCTTGCAGTAGCCGTGCTGGGGAGACAGTGCAACACGTGGCACTGCTTGGAATTTCTTGACTGTGGAAAAACTTCATGCCAGGTTCACTGCATTGCCGTGCCAGGCAAGAGGGTGGAAAGATAACAGAGGTCCCCAGCTGCCAGTTGTGAGAAGGAAATGGAGTTTGCCATGCAGAAATGGTATTTTCCTTGGCAGACCTCCAACCAAGACAAAGAAGAAACAGTTTCAATTCCTTTTTCTTTTGTTTTTTTTTTTTAAACAAAAGAACTGCTTCCTGGAGAACCTTGCTGAAGGTCTTAATAATGGGATATTTCATGTAAAGCATGAAATAAAATATGAATATTTGTATTTTTAAAATTTTTCTTTAAATAAATACAAATGTTTATATTTCTTTTATACAAATACTGGAGGACTGTTCTACTTACTACCCCAGTGTTTCACTATTTACACATTTTGGGTAACACCTCTTGTTTACCCGTGTTATTAGATTTGTTTTTCTTTTTGATCTGTCTTAAGAAGAAGTTTTAGCTTGTTGCAACATCCTGCCCCCAAATCTTGCTATTACTGCATCTCCTCTAGCATGCTTTATATATGGTTTTTAGTTACTATTCTGTTCATACAGCTCCTTGCTGCATGATAATTTGGGTTTCTAATTTGGGCTCTTAGGAATTGCTGAAGAGTTAAACGTGCTGATGGCTCTTTTTTCCCCCTTTTGTGTTGCTTCTTGGTACTTTGGTGTGGTTCAAGGCCCACTCTAAACATGTTCCTGCAATGCAGCAAACTGACCTGTGGCTGCAAACAGTCCATGCTGCTTCTCTCCCCCACCAGGACCTTGTGTAGAACCGGCTTCACCAGACTCTTCATGTGCACTTTTGAGACAGGTTTAATACTTGTAGTAGGGTAGAACCCTCCACAAGCATCTGTTCTATCTGGCCAGCTCCAGGTTGCTGCATCAAGATACAGAACAAACCAGTGTCAGGATTTGATCTTGGTAGGATTCAGCAACTATGTCATATATTTAGTGTACCTAGACTGCCCAGAAAGACTTAGTTTATTTTAGACTGTTATTTTGTGTCTCAGATGGAATGGCAGTAACTTCTAGGTGAATACTTTGAAATGCAGAGGGAAGGTCCAGGACCATTGGAGTAGGTGTCTCTTGTTGACTAAACCAGCTCCCCATCCATGTGTCACAGCAGTAGTTTTCACGGTGGGTTCTGAGCCGATTTTGGACTTGATTAACTTAATTAATGCAGGACAGAGTGCTATTAATTTGAGTGATTGTCAGCAATTACTGAGCTGCCACTAATTAATTCAGTGTGAATTCACAGAAATGGGAATGAAAAGTTTGATACTCCAACAGCATGTGCCCTCATCCTTGAGAAGGCAGAGAGTTTTTATTGCCACCACAGGGAAGCGGGAGGTATTTGCTATGAAATTATAGAGTCCACTAAAAATAAGTAAATCAAAACACCACCAACTCCACCCTCAAAATCTCTCCACAGACTAAAACTACCCAAGCCACAAGAGTTCTTATGGCTGATCTGAACATAGTGTCCATAATATCAGGAAAGGTCATCTCTGGAGCAAAGGACATACCACCTACTATTTCCATAGTCTTTTCCATCAGTTTTACAGCTTTTGGCTGCCAGCTTTTGCTTTTTCCCTTCTAACCGTGTGTGTGGCTCAGGGAGGTGAAGAGCTGTGACAGAAGTGGTTTACAACAGGAAGAAAAAAATTGTCATGAGGAAATCTTAGAAAAAAAATTATCTGCTCCTGCCAGAGCCCCAAAACTGATTCACCCCATTTATTTTCTTAAAGAGCTTGCATATTCCCAGAGTCCTGGAGAGCTCTCATTGCATTCCTGGTGACTGAATGAAATGCATTGCCATTAAGCATGTACTGGCTTTACCTTTTAGATTCTACCTTATTGGTGGAGGGATCCCCATCATAGTTTGTGGAATAACAGCAGCAGCAAACATCCGGAACTACGGCAGCAGACCTAACGCTCCTTAGTAAGTACCGCTCAACTGAGAGCTCTCTCTTCAGCAACCTGGTCTAGTGGGGGGTGTCCCTGCCCAGGGCAGGGCTTGAACTCTGCTGGTTTTTACAGTCCCTTCCAACTTAAACCATTCTGTGGTTCTGTGCTCTCATGGGTTTGCTTCTCTAAGTGCTCACTAGAATTAATTCTGATTTTTCCAGAAAATGTAACACAGTCAAGATCATTTCACACACATACACACCTTGAGTCTTGTGTCCAGTTCTGGGCACCTCAACACAAGGGAGATATTGAGGTGCTGGAGTGAGTACAGAGAAGGGCAATGAAGCTGGTGAGNGTAGGGGAGAACTTGTAGAGTAGGGCTGATGGTTGGACTTCATGATCCCCAAGGGTCTCTTCCAACCTAAATGATTCTATGATTCTATTTCAGAGTACCCTTACAAACAGATAAAGCTTAGAGTGACTTGTGAGCAGATGTTAATTTTGATTCTTTGATTTGTTTGTTTTCCAGTTGCTGGATGTCTTGGGAACCCAGCCTAGGAGCGTTTTACGGACCAGCGAGCTTTATCATTTTCATAAACTGTATGTATTTCCTCAGCATATTCGTACAACTGAAACGTCACCCTGAACGTAAGTACGAACTCAAGGAACCTGTTGAGGAGCAGCAGCGTCTGGCCACCAACGAACACGGGGAACTGGCTCACCAGGATTCCTTGTCGGTGTCACTGGTTTCCACGTCTGCTTTGGAGAACGAGCACAGCTTCCAGGCCCAGCTGCTGGGAGTGGGCCTTACTCTGCTTCTGTACGTCGCTCTGTGGATCTTTGGAGCTCTGTCGGTTTCCCTGTATTATCCCATGGACCTCATCTTCAGCTGTTTCTTTGGGGCAACCTGTTTAAGCCTCAGCGCCTTTCTGATGGTCCACCATTGCGTGAACAGGGAGGACGTCAGGCACGCCTGGATAGCCACCTGCTGCCCTGGCAGGAGCACCTACTCGGTGCAGGTGAACGTTCAGCCCTCCAGTTCCAGCGGAACCAACGGGGAGGCCCCCAAGTGCACCAACAGCAGCGCCGAGTCCTCCTGCACTAATAAAAGCGCGTCCAGCCTGAAGAATTCTTCCCCAGGCTGTAAACTGACGAACTTACAGGCCGCAGCGGCTCAGTGCCACCCTGCTTCTCTGCCGCTGAACACGGCTCCTCAGCTGGATAACAGTCTCACCGAGCATTCGGTGGATAACGATATCAAAATGCACGTGGCTCCCTTAGAGGTGCAGTTCCGGACCAACGGACACCCGAGCCGGCATCATAAGAACAGGAGCAAGGGCCACCGTGCCAGCAGGCTGGCCGTGCTGCGGGAATACGCCTACGACGTTCCCACCAGCGTGGAGGGCAGCGTGCAGAACGGCTTGCCTAAAAGTCGGCCGAGCAACAGTGAAGGGCACTCGAGGAGCCGAAGGGCCTATTTGGCCTATAGGGAACGCCAGTACAACCAGTCCCAGCAGGACAGCAGCGACGCTTGCAGCACGCTTCCAAAAAGTGGCAGAAATACTGAAAAAACACTACCTGCCAACAACAAAAAAGAGATTCTAAGGAAACCCATAGCGGTTGAACTTGAAAACCAACACAAATCTTACGGTTTGAATTTAGCCAGCCAGAACGGACCGCTTAAAAGCAGCGGGCAGGACGGCCCCTTGCTCACTGCGGACAGTACTGGGAATATTAGAACTGGGTTGTGGAAACACGAGACTACTGTGTAGCGGCGTCATTCACTGCGGGAGGAATCCACCCGAACTGTGATCCCACATTCCTTAAAGCTATTAACACTTTGAAAGACTGTTTACAAGCTCTAGGTACTTTATGCAGGGAGGGAGCAAAGCCAATCTGCCCAGCAAAAGGTGGTATTGGTTGTAATTTTTGCTGTTCTTACAACGATGAACTTTTTGGGATTTTGTGAAATGTCCTGAGAGACGCGGGACGTAACTTTGTACCTTTGATTTTTTTTTTACCTGTAACCCTGCAGATGTGTCCACAGTGCATTTCAAATTTGTATTTAAATGTATAATAAATAGTATTTTCCCCGGCAGCTCCGTGTTGCAACGGTTTGTTGGCCTTTTTTAAAAGATGATTGCACTGAATGTCATCTTGATTTTACTACTTGACAATCTGAAACTTGGGAGTTGCAGTTACTAAAGAAAATATTTGGTGTCTGAAATAGAGGACTCAACTATCTCAGGCCTTCATTACAGAGTGTTTTGAGGTGTAAATTAACTTTTCCTCAGCTGGATGTGGCAATTTGCAAAACAATCTTCTCCAATACCATAGAGCACCTGTGTTTAAAAAACAAAAAGGAAACATTTCAGGACCAGAGCTAAATTAATAAGGTTAACAGCTTTAAAAAGCATGTAAATTCCTGCAGTAGAAATAGCTAAAACATGCAACCTTTTGCAATAATGTAAATCTTGAAAAATAAGCATTGTAGTAAAATTGAACCCTTAATTTAAACATCACTAAAGAAGGTCAAAATACTTTATGTAAAGGGAAATATTATAGAATAGATGAATTGCCAATTATGAGTATAGTTTTCTGTACTTGAGATCTTGACACTTCAATGTAAACCAGACTGTATTTTGTGCCCTCCTGCTGCTGTGACAAATTTGAGGTTGTATTTATGGAGTAATGCTTAGAGCTTCCTCTGCTGCTGGTACTGATACCCAGGTTGCTAAAACCATGTGTTTTAAACAGCAAAAACAACAGGGGAAAAAAAAGGTTCTGTGTTGATCTAGTGTCGATATCACCACTTGGTTTTGAGGAAGAAATGGAATGGAGTTGTGTATAGTGTCTGATTTGGGTAACCAAGCAGCCTTGTCACAGTTGAGTAGTGCAGTGAAGTGTGTCTGTGTGAATCCAGGTACAGCTGTAACATTCTCAGTACTGAAATGTTGTGTACAATAATTTATCATGTGAGGACTTCGTGCAGGTGTGTTTAATTACTTCTTGCCAGGTGTATGGCACCCTCTACTCATCGGTTTGATAGTCTGCACTAACCTTGGATGCGTTATACCAACTTCTCCAGCAGGACAGTTGTTCACATTTGGATTCTGGTTTTACTTCTTGTGAGCAGTTGCCATTTAAGAATTATTAATCTGATGAGCATATGACTCAGTTTTGATTGCTGTTCTATTTTACTGGCTTCCAGAGAGCTTACAGCTACCCTATGGATAGGAACTCAGAAAAAGGTAATTTATAGGCATTACCAAAGAAAATAATTTAAATATCTCATGTGTAAAATATTTACATTTTGAGCTATTGGACGAGATATTTAAGCATCACAGACAACTCACTGGTTTGTAATAGCAAAAAAAAAAGTTGTCTCTGAGTTGTTACTTGGTGTTGGGGGAGTTTGTCTTGGTGGCAGAAATACTTTTTGGACCTAGATGTCAAAACAAGTGACTTGATCCTGTTCCCTTCCAGATGCTGCGAGTGTGTCTGCTGAAGGAAAACCGAATGGCAGCCGGTCAGTTGCCACAGCACGTGTGAAGAGAAGCGAGCGCTCGTCTCGTCTCTCAGCTGAATTCAGGGCTTGTGCACAACAATTGGGCAGCAGTATCCTCACTGAGACCCCTTCACACATGCTTTGTCTCCCCAAACCCTGGTAGTTTTAGATTAGATTGTATTTAATCAGGAACATGTAGTGTGCTGGTGTTCTTTAAATTTATTAACAAGTGTATGTAGCAATGTAAGTGCTTTAACACCTACCTTGTGTTTCCTTTAAAATTATAGATCTGGGAAAATGAAATCCATATACAATGGGGGAAACATCCAAATAGTTTGCAGGTTATTTCTAATTATTTGAACAAGGTGTGACGGTGATTTAAGATAGAAGAACCCATTTGCCCTTTGCTTTTAGACTTGATACCTTTTGCACAGGTTTGGAATTTGGAATTCCCAGAAAGAGTGGTCAGACCCTGGAATAGGCTGCCCAGGAAGGTGGTGGAGTCCCCATCCCTGACTGTTTAGATTGGATGTGGTGTTGAGGGATCTGGTGTAGGGGAGAACTTTGTAGAGTGGGGCTGATATTTGGACTTGATTCCAAATGAACCAAATGATTCTGTGATAATGCTGGAGTTTGATTGCTGAGATCTGATGGTGCTGATCCAGCCACCACTGGACTTAATTTTTGAAGCTTTTGTCTGCAAACAGGCAGGCAGACCTGGGAGGTCACAAAAAAACCATCAGAACTCTTTGGAGTGAGGTTCTGCTCTAGAAATACCACAGCAATTAATGGCCAGAGCTGTCCAAGGGGGGTGACCTGTGTTCCTGAAATATCTTGGTTTAGAACAGTGTAATTATCCCGGTCCTGGGGTAAAGTTCTTTCCTTCCTGCTGTCGGGCAGCTTGTGCTCAACTTGAAGAGGTACCTGATGGGTGTTTTTTTCCCTTCTTCTCCTAAGAGGAGCCATGGCTGCCCAGAGAGGTGGTGGGGTCTCTGTCTCTGGAAGACATTCAAAACCTCCCTGGACACATTCCTGTGCAACCTGCTCGGGCAGGGATGTGGGACTAGATGATCTCTGGAGCAGACTAGATGATCATCCCATGATTCTCAACGTACTTCTCCTTTTTGTTCCTAAAGGTGTGAACTGTAATGAGCCAAACCCCCCAAATCCCACCCCACTTCCCCTGCACAGCCTTTCCCCCAGGAGTACTGGTTTCTGCCACAGGGTGGCTTTATTTAACCAGGAAGGGGATTTTCTTTTATTCACCATTACGGAGATGAAAGCAGAGATGATGCACTTCTGCAAGGCCACAGGACACCCTGTGAGACAGTAACTGTTCACCCTGTAAAGCAAAGGGGCCCTGTGGTGGCGCAACATCATTATTAATCCGGATCAGAAACGTGAAAGGTTGCCTGGAGGTGCTGTTAAGAGCTGCTGTAAAATTCCTTTGGGTTTCTGCTTTTCACCAAGTATCACCTTAGCCTTGTCTTCTCAAGAGAATGCTAAATCATTACTCTTAATGCCCGGGGGAATGCTTAAGGGACTAAAAAGCCCAACCCTTTTATTTCTGAAAGCAGGTGACAGGTTCTACATTTATGCCTCCTTGTCAATGGGGCTTTAAAAAGCCTGCTTGATATAGCTTTATTTTTAAAAAAGACTTAAGGAAATAGTTTTTTCCTTTCAAACTATGGCTGCTGAAAAGATCCATGTGAGCGTTAAGGGTGTATTTTTTACATTAAGACAAGCTTTTCAGTGATGGAATAGGTGTCCAGAGCCACAAAGCTAATAGTGAATTAATGCCCACAGGTCGTCCCTCGAGCTCTGCTGTTCCTATTGCCTGCTCCGTTACGGAGGAAATCAAAGCTGAGGTGTTGTTGGGCACTGGTTTGGAGGGGAAACGGCCTGTGCCCTCTGGTAATGAGGCCAAATCTTGGTGAATCAGTGCTCTTTCACGAGCCATGAGCAGTTCTACCCTCAGCAGTCAGAGATACCTGCTAACTCTTAAGTTATCCCTCACCTTCACTACTGTGCTATATAAAAATTCAGCAGGAGGAAAGTGTGTGTTCCCTTCCAAAACAGAGCCTGCCCCACTGACCACCCCCCCATATAACAGTTGGAGGGAACAAACCTGTTTTTGCTCTGGAAAAGCTGTCTCTGGGAGAGCCCTTGCTGTAGCCCCATCACCTGGAAGCCCTCAGCCCCCAGGGGAATTACAGACAGATTTGGAAATCATTCAAACTGTAAACAATAAACATAATGAAAAAGAAACAGCATGTGTTGGATATCATAGAGTCATAGAATGGTTTGGGTTGGAAGGGACCTTAAAGACCATCCAGTTCCAACCCCCCTGCCCTGGGCAGGGACACCTCCCACCAGAGCAGGCTGCTCCAAGCCCCATCCAGCCTGGCCTTGAACCCCTACAGGGATGGGGCAGCCACAGCTTCTCTGGGCAACCTATTCCAGTGTCTCACCATCCTCACAGCAATGAACTTCCTCCTGAGATCTAATCCAAATCTCCCCTTTTTCAGTTTAATACTATTCCCCCTCATCCTATCACTCCACTCCCTCATTAAGAGTCCCTCCCTGTCTTTCCTGTAGCCCCTTTGGGTGCTGGAAGGCTGTTAGAAGGTATCCCCAGAGCCTTCTCTTCTCTAGGTTGAACAGTCCCAACTCTTTTGGCCTGTCTTCATACCAACCAAACTGCTTACACAACGAGGAATTTAAATATTGGGAGCAAAATTGTTGATCCCTTTTTTAATACCAAGAGCATAGTATAGAGTCCTGTGCTTCATCTGTCTCAACTCTTATTTTATCCAGAAGTGTGAGCTTCAGTGGCTTCCGTGCAAAGAAAGAGAACTGCCCCATCCAGGTGAGGAAGAAGGCAGCGACACTTTCACTTTTTCCCACATATTTCTGTGGGCTTTGAATGACAGCAGACTGTCTCAGACCTGGGAGAGCAGCTCGGGATACAGGAAGTCAGGAGAGCTCGTGGTGTCAACGTATTGATTTTGAAGAGCAAAGAATTGAACCAAGGCTACAGGGAAAATGTTTCATTCTCTGTGTGTAGCCTTTGTTTTAAGGAAGTTTGCTATTGAAAAAAATCCCCACCAAACAGCCCTTAATCGTGCAAATACTCCCTTCTTCACTTCAAGGGCACATTTAAAGCTAGTGTGTTTCCAGTTACAAGTTCTGTTTTCTTTGTTCAGACTTTTTTTTTCAGTGTACCTCTATTTGAGAGAGGGGAGACAAAAATTCCTCAGAATCATAGAATCATAGGTTGGAAGAGACCCTTGGGATCATCAAGTCCAACCATCAGCCCTACTCTACAAGTTCTCCCCTACACCAGATCCCTCAACACCACATCTAATCTACTCTTAAACACAGTCAGGGAGGGTGACTCCACCACCTCCCTGGGCAGCTGATTCCACTGACTGACCACTCCTTCTGTGAAAAACTTTTTCCTAATGTCCAGCCTAAACCTACCCTGCTGCAGCTTGCAGCCATTCCCTCTTGTCCTGTCGCTCATTGCCCGTGAGAAGAGACCAGCACCAACCTCTCTCCAATGCCCTTTCAAGCAGTTGTAGAGAGGGATGANTCCAAGTCCCTCTGTAGAGCATCCCTGCCCTCAAGCAGATCAACACTCCCACCCAACTTGGTGTCATCTGCAAACTTACTGATAGTGTTTTCTATATCCCCATCGACATCATCAATGAAGATATTAAAAAGGAAAGGCCTCAGTACTGAGCCCTGAGGAACCACTTGTGACCGGCCGCCAGCTGGATTGAACTCCATTGAGCACCATTTAACTCCTTTGAGCACCAGCTTATTGTCCCACTTATTCATGTAAAAGCAAGCAGAGAGCAAAGGAACATAAAAGGGTGGATGAAATGAGAATGAAAACGGCCATGGAAGAAGAAAATGTGAAGGAAGAGGCAGTTCATGGAAAGTTTTTATATTTAGACCAGGCTATGGCTGGGAGGGTGGTCAGTGCCGCCAGGCCTGGACTCCATTGTCTTCTGCTGCTGCTGCTCCCCACCGCTCCCACATCTCCCAGCAGTCTGGGACTGCAGAAATAACTTCCAGGGCCTGAAAGGAGCCCAGGAAGGAAGATTTGAGGAGTAAGGAGGAAAAAAAAAAGGTTAAAAGAAATGTATAAATATATTGTAACCCAGCATTGGGCAAAATAAGGGAATGGGGATTCATCACCAACGTACGTCATCGCAAACGTGTGGAAGCGCAGTAATAATAAACACTGTGGAGTAGTGGTGTGATAATAGCAGAGGGGTAGGAATTCAGTGCAAGGCTGTCACAATAGAGGGTTTGGGTCCTGGAGAGAGTGTTGCCATGGATTTCAATAGGGAGCAGGCTTTCAGAATGGCCTGCTGTCACACTGAAACGGGAAAAGTTGCCAAATGAGAGCAGGCTCAAGATCATCTCCAGAAACGAATCCCCGCTTCCCTCACAGTGAGGGCAGAGAAGACAGGGCACGGTGCAGCTGTGATAAGAAGCAGAGGACGCAGAAAAGTGGCGGGTAATACTGCATATTCATAAATTAATACTTTTTTTCTGGTCTTCATATTATTATCAGCTCCTCAGAATCTTGCACTACCCCACTGCCCACCGCTGCACACCTCTTCTGAACCTTAACCAGTACAAGAAAAGAAGAAGGCTTCAAACAAACCAGTTTCCCCCCTGTCCAAAATGCCAAAGGTTTTGCTTTTGGGTTCTTATAGACATCCTATTAGAACAACAACGTACCTGCATTCCCAAAGCAATAATTGCATTATTTCATGGATTATTTATTAAATGACTCCGATGCTTTCATTGATTCCCCTATAAAGTAAGTAAACTATAAACTCCAAATACTTCCAGGGTCTGGTTGTGAGTCCCAGATGCAGAGAACAGCTTTGCTTCCCCAGCCCTGGCCAAATGCACTCATGGAGTCGGGAAACTGATTTATGGTAAGTGACGTCTGGCTCTTGCGTGTGCATTTTCTGTGTTAAGAACTCAGCCAGGGAGTTAAATAGATGAGGGTGATTCACAGTCAGTGTAAGCCAGCATTGCCTGAACGGGTACAAAACCACTGAAGATAAAGCTGTAGGAAACAGGTAACAAAGCTTAAGTTTGGTTCCAGTGTAAATACCAGCAAAATGCAGAATCACAGAACTACAGAATGATACGGGGTTGGAAGGGACCTCTGGAGATCATCTAGTCCAACCCACTGGTTGGACCGTGTCTCTCTATCAAGAAACAAGAAATATAGTATTCCCCACAAAGGGTGTCTGCAGGAGAGAGTGGGAAGAACTCCTTTGTCAGGGAGGGGGTACATAGGACAAGGGGGAACAGTACTAAACTGAAAGAGGGGAGATGTGGATTAGATCTCAGGAGGAAATTCATTGCTGTGAGGGTGGTGAGACACTGGAACAGGTTGCCCAGAGAAGCTGTGGCTGCCCCATCCCTGGAGGGGTTCAAGGCCAGGCTGGATGGGGCTTTGAGCAACCTGGTCTGGTGGGAGGTGTCTCTGCCCATGGCAGGGGGGTTGGAACTCAATGTTCTTTAAGGTCCCTTCCAACTCTAACCATTCTATGGTTCTATCAACTGATACTGAGTTGCCTAAAGCACAAAAACAGGAGTTTCCAATATTCATTGCATGAATAACATCAAAGAGTAATTTTGCAGCATTATCTTACGAATGCAAAAGTTACATATATATATATGTTCTCTATCCCCATCTCGGGGGACTCATGACATACTTGTATAAGTGATGGACTCCGGTGGTTCCCCAGGTCCTACGGTGGTGGTGGTGAAAGCATACTCTTGTTCAGCTCTCCTTAAGGACCACTGAAACTTGAATCAGAAAATAAGGAGGGAAACACAGAAGTAGGAGCAAAACATAAACCAGCCTTCTGCATCAAGGAAATATTTGCTGGTTTTCTTGTTTGCTGAACAGGGCCTTTATTTAGGCTAAGGGTAAAGAACAGGCGCTGGGGTCCAGTCTAACAAAGGTCGTCCTTGTTCATGGATGTCAGAAATGAACCCAAACTCTCTGGGTAATTCTGCTCATTCTAGACTCTTTGCTAATTTCCTAGCATTTGTTGCAAATCAAAACAGGGGTTGGGTGTGTGCATGCCTGTGTGTGGGTGTGTGCATTAAATAAATCAAGCTTCACCCTCTTCCAAACATCCCCTGGTAGTTAATTAAAGAATGTACAATTTCCTCTGGATATTTTCAGAAGATCCCAGGTGAACCAATAAATTACTTTCACAGAGATCTTTGCTTCTGCCTCAAAATCCACATTGGAAAATCCCATCTCGCATTCATGTGTTTCGAGTTTTTTTTAAATTTTTATAAGGAGTCATCGTGGTTTTCATTTGCTGCTGCTTTTGGTTTTTTTTTGTTATAAAATCTAATTTACCACGTTGGCAACTGTCTCTCATTTCTTCCCCAGAAGATGAAAATGGCTGCAGAGGCCGTAATGCCTGTTTTTCCAGCATAAAATCCTTTCCTGTATGATCTATCGGAGGCAGCTGAGCCGGAGGGATTTGCAGTCACTATGGAAGGATTTCCAAGGGTGCAGTTCTTTGGTTTGCCCCAGTGGCCTTTCCTGCAAAGTCCACGTGAATCTTCCTGTAGCTTGTGGGGGAGATGTGGGGCTGGGGGGAGCTGTGCTTACCCCACCTTCACTAACTGAGTCTGTCTTCCTCCTGCTGTAACATGGTATAAAGAGTTCTTGANGATGATGAAGGGAGTGGAGCATCTCCCATAGGAGGAAAGGCTGAGGGAGCTGGGTCTCTTGAGCTTGGAGAAGAGGAGGCTGAGGGGTGACCTCATTAATGTTTATAAATATGTAAAGGGTGAGTGTCAGGAGGATGGAGCCAGGCTCTTCTCAGTGACATCCAATGATAGGACAAGGGGCAATGGGTGCAAGCTGGAACAGAGGAGGTTCCACTTAAAGATGAGAAAAAAACTTCTTCAGGGTGAGGCTGAGGGAACACTGGAAGGGGCTGCCCAGGGAGGTTGTGGAGTCTCCTTCTCTGGAGACATTCCAAACCCACCTGGACGCATTCCTGAGTGACCTGCTCTAGGTGTTCCTGCTCCAGCAGGGGGATTGGACTGGATGATCTTTCAAGGTTCCTTCTGACCCCTGATATTCTGTGATTCTTTTTATACCTCTCATCCCTAAACCATTAACAAAATGCATCCTGCTACTTGCCTAATCAGAAGGGGCAATGGGGAGGAGAGAAACTTCATTTGCCTTGGCAAAACAGGATTTTCTCTCACCTCCAGCCCATGCCCTAGAAGTCAAAAATATGATCTCACACTGTGATTGTCCCAATTTGAATTGCTTCAAGAAAAGAGCTGGCACTGAGCAAGCTGAACCACAGGACTAGGTCAGGGAATGCAGGAATTACAGTAAAGCAGCAACAGTTAACTCTCTATTTCCAAAACTTTGTCATAAATACCCTGGTTTTCTCAATAGGTCTGGGGTTTTCACTTTCATTTCCTGTTCATTTACATTTATCTAGGAGCAACAATGGCAATTCTAGGATTTATTACTATTACAAAAATCAGTTTTGATAGAAATTGTGTGATGGATTCAGCCCTTAAAAGTGCCGCCGCTTCACTTGGTGTTGTGGCAGTCGGGGTCACGTTACAGATGGATAAAGGAGCATGACATTCATTGAATACGAATTCGTACCTCATTGCACTGCAATAATAATAATCATGAAATTAATGAGCATTTTGCATCCAGGCTGATGATTAAACTGTTCCCCAAGCAAATTAATATCACACTCCTTCTGCTGGAGGAAGGAGCTCTTAGAGGTTCGATGGCAACTTGTATCTCTAAACTTCTGTTTGTTATCTGCAAGCTCTGTGGGAAGGGGCTGTTAGTTTGCTGAGAAGGTTCAGCAGATGGACACAGCACTGGAGAGACCTTCAGAGGTTTTCCCTGTCATCTGGTGCTATGGGCACGTCACAGCAATGTCTCTCCCCGGGTAGTGCTCCATTTGGTGTCATTTAGTGATGGGATGAAGGATAATGGTTTTAAATTGAAAGAGGGAAGATTTAGATGAGATCTCAGGAGGAAACTCTTTGCTGTGAGGGTGGTGAGACACTGGAACAGGTTGCCCAGAGAAGCTGTGGCTGCCCCGTTCCTGGAGGGGTTTGGGGCCAGGCTGGACGGGGCTTTGAGCAACCTGGTCTGGTGGGAGGTGTCCATGGAATGGTGGGTATCTACCTACACCTTCCATTTCATGTTTGCATGGAACATCCAGGCTTGTTTTTTTTTTAATTTCAGGTTTTCACACACAAGTGCTTGCTAGACAAATTCTTTTCTACTTCGGCAAGTTTGTATTCAAAACACCCACATGTTTTTACCAGACAACAATTCCCTGAGGTGACACTAATTCCCTCCTCTTTGCAGTCAGCACCATCATATGAGCCAACTGAGCAGTTCCTCCTCCTGCATCACACACACAGACAAGGAGGTCAGTGCATTGAACACTAATTTTTACTCACTTATTTTTCCATAGACATTTACATGAGCAGATAAACAAACCATCACAAATATACCTTTCATCCCTAGGTATCTACAAATAACCAGCTGCATGAATTACAACTAAGTTGTTTTCCAGGGCGATCAAAAAAGGGAATTATCCCCACCAAAACAGGACTGCAGGGGGGAGACAAAGGAAGGGGCTGAAACGTGGCGAGTTTGGGGCTCTATTTTTATTCCCCTTACACAAAAGAGAGAGGCAAAAATAAACAGTGCTGTTATTTGTGGAAGGCACATGGGGGGTGCAGAAAAATAATTCATAGGACTCAAATCCGAAAGAGATAAATTATCTTTGTGTTTATTTTGTTAGGGCGTAAAATTATAGTGTAGTTATATTCCATGATAGCAATTTAATTCACCTTTCTCAATCAATTTTTAGATACAGAGAGACTCTCAAGTAACTTTAAAAACAGCAGGTTTAAGTCCTTGCGTCAGCAAGGCAATGATCCATAAACTGTTGTCCATTAGAAAGATTTGATGACAAACTGAAACACACTCAGAAAAAACCATGAGCAGATACTCAAAGAATTTGAACACACACACACACACACACACCTCACCACGGCTGTAGTGGCTGATGCCAGGCTATCAGCGAGCCTAACACATTTTAGTAGCACACTCTGAAGGGCTTAGAGGGAAGATTTAGATGAGATCTCAGGAGGAAATTCATTGCTTTGAGGGTGGTGAGACACTGTTCTAGTGTCTGTGGCTGCCCTGTCCCTGGAGGTGTTCAAGGCCGGGCTGGATGGGGCTTGGAGCAATCTGGTCTGGTGGGAGGTGTCCCTGCCCATGGCAGAAGGGTTGGAACTCAATGATCTTTGAGGTCTCTTCCAACTCTAACCATTCTATGACCCTGTAATAGCGCTGCAGTTCAGTAGAAGCAGATTCATGGCACTCAGACAATCGTAAACCACACTTAAAAGCACACCCTGGGCAAACAGCACGGGTTATCAAGTCAGGGAATCGAGCTGGGCAAAATACTCACAGCAAAACAGAATCAGAGCAGAAGCTCTGGAAATTCTGATTGTTATATATTTGAAGACTCCAAGTTTAGGCTTGTTGAAAATTTGTGAGCCTTCCAGAGAAGCCTTGGTCTCAGGTCAGGCTGAAGCAGGGTTGGTTGATAGATAACCCAGACCTAAAGAAAAGCAACAGCAAAGAAAGAAAAGGTACCTTTTGCCAGGTTTCCTCGGGCAATGTGTCTTACATTATGACATTCTCTCTTCATTTCACAGAATCACAGATTATCAGGTGTTGGAAGGGACCTTGAAAGATCATTCCTGCCAGAGCAGGAACACCTAGAGCAGGTCACACAGGAACGCGTCCAGGCAGGTTTTGAATGTCTCCAGAGAAGGAGACTCCACAACCTCCCTGGGCAGCCCCTTCCAGTGTTCTGTCACCCTCACCGTGAAGAAGCGTTGTCTCATAGTTAAGTGGAACCTCCTCTGTTCCAGCTTGCACCCACTGCCCCTTGTCCTGTCATTGGGTGTCACTGAGAAGAGCCTGGCTCCATCCTCCTGACACTCACCCTTTACATATTTATAAACATTAATGATGTCACCCCTCAGCCTCCTCTTCTCCAAGCTCAAGAGACCCAGCTCCCTCAGCCTTTCCTCCAATGGGAGATGCTCCACTCCCTTCATCATCTTGGTAGCCCTGCCCTGGACTCTCTCAAGCAGTTCCCTGTCCAATTTTATTGCAAACCCCTCTTTGACACTTGGCTGTTTCAGCTCTGCTTAAAGAGGGATAAATGTCTCAGAAGATGGTGAATTTTTGGGTTGTATAGACAAAATCAGCCAACATAATGCAGCTGCTGAGGCCAGGCTGTCACTGTAGTGAAACCAAGAAATAGCCCAACAACCTGGAAACCTCCTCAGAACTTTATTTTTCTATGTTCAAGCTTTGTTTAAGAACTAATTTGGTTTTCAAGGTTACAGCAAAACCTCTGTAGCATCATACACTTGTTTTTTTTAGGAGCTGGCAAACATCTGTTGAGACCAACGGGCTGATTTGGGATCGGGGCAGGGCGGGGAAGTATTGCTGAAGGTGCCATCAGACACATCACGTTGCATCAGCTGAGTGAAAGCATTCTCTTCCAAGCCAAGTTAAACAACAAAACCAAAGTTCCACCCCTCTCGTTTAACCCTTAAAAACTCCCAGAGTTTACCAGCTGTGCCAGGAACTGCTTCTGCAAAATCCAGTGAGACTCCAACCACCTGCCTGTGTCCCGTGTAAACGTGTATGGGATCGTGGGGAAGGAGCAAAGGTGACCACAGCGAATGGATTGGCAAGAACCAGAGGGAAGGGGAGAAAGGAGTCACAGATTTACCACTTTGGGCAAAGCAGTTGGGCTGAGACACAGCCAAGCAGATGTTGCACTGGGCAGGTGTGGTTCCACTGGGCAGATGTGGTTCCACTGGGCCGGCAGATGTGGTGCAGCAGGGCTAGAGAGATCAGTTACAGCACCCAGTGAGTGCTCTCACTCCTCTGCTGAGCCTATAAACCAGATCTCAAGCCTCCTCCTGGTTTGTTTCAGTGGAAGGTGGCTTTAAATCATCCAAGGATGATCAGGCAAGGATTTCAGGTGCATTTTCATAGATACAGTCAACTGAAATGCTCTGTTCCCCTCTTCAGTGCATTTGTTCCCCATCTTTTCCTATTCTCTATTTTGGTATGCAGAGTTCTCCAAGTTTAAACTCTCAGGATGCACCTATAGCCAAAAAAAACCCAGAGGTTTTGGTATTGAAACCTATTTCTCATAACTTAGGCTGTAGATAGGCAGGCTTCTAAGTCAAATTCTGTTGTGCAACTCGCTTCAACTCTTCTTCCCTAAGTCAGTTTTGTTGAATTCAGACACTTGTCATGATGATGAACCACTGAGTAATGGTGAAGTCTGCAGTCTCCAGCTGCTAATTCCAGGGAAAAAAAATGCAGCAAATATAATGTCAAAAACACAGCAAAAGATGTGGAATGAGCGCTTGTTCTGTTCATTACTTTCACAAGCCTCCCACGCAGTGAATTCTTGATGTGTGTGAAGAAGTCATCTTTAACATATGTCACTGGGTAGCCTTTAAGAGTTGCCTCGTAACCAGTAACTGTGGAGAGATGGGAAGCTAATGCCATGTATTTTAGCACAGTGACAGTCTGACAGCCTGGCTATGATGGGTTTAACCCAGGCGGCCGTGACCGGAGGAATCAGAGAGGACCAGCCCAGCCACAATTCTAGTTGATGAATGGTGGCAGAGCACCTACTCATCTTGCCACACCTGAAACCCATGGGAGGTACAAAGATACCCTTCCCCTGCCAGATCCTGCCGTGTAGCCCGGGCAGAGAGCGGCCAATGGAAATCAATTGTAAAAATAAGCAAACAAACCTGAAGCTGATAGCAAGGAAAGGCAGAGAGAAGTAGCAGAGACTGGGCTTCAACAAGGCCAAGTGCTAGGCCCCATGCATCACTACAGGCTTGGGGAAGTGTGGCTGGAGCTGCCTGCCAGAAAAGGACCTGGGGGTGCTGGTCAAAAAGTGGCTGAACAAGAGCCAGCCGTGTGCCCAGGTGGCCAAGAAGGCCAATGGCATCCTGGCTTGTATCAGAGATAGTGTGACCAGCAGAAGTAGGGAGGTGATTGTCCCCCTGTGCTCAGCACTGGTGAGGCCACCCCTTGAGTATTGTGTCCAGTTCTGAGCACCTCAGCACAAGAGAGATCTGGAGGTGCTGGAGCAAGAGCAGAGGGGGGACATGGAGCTAGTGAAGCGCCTGGGGCATAAATCTTATAAGGATCGATTGAGGGAGCTGGGGCTGTTTAGTTTGAGGAAGAGGAGGCTGAGGGGAGACCTCATCACTCTCTACAACTGCTTGAAAAGACATTGTAGAGAGGTTGGTGCTGGTCTCTTCTCACAGGGAATTAGCGATAGAACAAGAGGGAATGGCTGCAAGCTGCAGCAGGGCAGGGTTAGGCTGGACATTAGGAAAGAATTCTTCCCAGAAAGAGTGGTCAGACCCTGGAATGGGCTGCCCAGGTGGAGTCACCATCCCTGACTGCGTTTAAGAGTAGATTAGCTGTGGTGTTGAGGGATCTGGTGTAGGGGAGAACTTGTAGTGTAGGGCTGATGGTTGGACTTGATGATCCCACGGATCTGTTCCAACCTGAATGATTCTATGATTCTATGACTTTGAGTCTGCTCCCTAAGAAAGTTGGTGACACTCAGTCACCAACACCCGAGGCCACCCTTGGGGCAGGTGATGTTTATTTCTTCTAAATGTTGATGTTAACCTGCGTGTAAGGGTTTTGGCAAAGACAATTTAGTCTTTGAAAACCTTGTTTATTACTAAGATGGAACTGTAGGGATTATTTAAATCAAGTAAAATTCAGTAAGTTTGCGGGGAGCAGAGGGGAATGAGAAGGGGAATGTCATGACCCTATAAACCTTGGTAAATTTGAATGACTCTATTGCTATGTTGTCCTTTAAATAAAAATATCTTTTGTTTTCCGATTTAAAGAGATTTAGAGGTCCAGAAGAGCAACACAGCCTGAATAAAATTGGAATTAGTGCTGTGGGACACAAAAGGCAGAATTTTTAGTCACTACTGGATTAGCTAGACAGCAATATTTTTTTGCTCAGAAAACAGATTTAGATTTTTTTTTTCCAGCTTCCAGCTGACCTTTGATAATTCCCTTTGATGAATTGCATAAAGGGATTTGACTTAATCTCTGAAAATCAAGGCAGAGTCTCAGCGCACCTTTCGGTAAGTAACTGTCTGAAAGGAAGTGTATTGACAAAGACTGCTGTGCAGGACCCTGCTCTTGTAAACTCTTAGCCTGAGTATTCAGTAACTCAACCAGTTTGGAACACTGTGCCCAGTTCTGGGCTCCCCAGTTCCAGAAGGACAGGGAACTGCTGGAGAGGGTACAGCAGACGACCACAAAGATGATGAGGGGCCTGGAGGATCTCTTTTACAAGGCAAGGCTCAGGGACTAGGGTCTTTTTAGTCTGGAGAAGAGAAGACCAAGGTGGGTGTCAGAAGGAAGGGGCCAGTCTTTTCTCAGTGATGCCCAGAGACAGGACAAGATAAAATGGGCACAAATTTGAACATAAAAAGTTCTGTCTAAACATGATGAGGAACTTCTTTACTTGGAGGGTGGCAGAGCCTGGAAACAGGCTGCCCAGAGAGGTGGTGGGGTCTCTGTCTCTGGAGACATTCAAAACCCACCTGGAGGTGTTCCTCTGCAACCTGCTCTAGGAGAACCTGCTCTGGCAGGGCGGTTGGACTAGATCATCTCCAGTTGTGAAACTCTTTCAAACTATTGCTTGACAGTGTTTTTTAGATGTCATTTGCTGCTGCTGTACTTGGAGAGGTGCTCACAGTATTTGCAATGATCTTGGTATGAAAGAAGAAATTTTCACCATGGCTGAAAGAGGGAGTTATTTCTGAAAGAGAGCTTTGAGGTATCTTTTAGAACTTTTGACATCCACCAAGTCCATTTGCAGGTGTAGTTGCATTCCTCACACAGGAATTCCACAAGCCTGAGTAACATGGTCAATTCCTTTTTGAAAAATTTGAGTTCTGGACAGTAAAAGCATTAAGTAAGTCCCATGCTGTCTACCACTACAATAAGATTAGTGTACATTGTCACTTCTGGCTTTAAATGGGCACAGAAATCCATTACTGAGCGGACAATGATTTCTGGTCTCAGCAACAAGGAGCTTGATTAAGAGAGCATGTGCTGTAATTTTAAAAAGTCTCAAATGAGAGTCAAGAGATTTCTCTACTGGAACCTGATTAAACATTATATCATTTTTATGGATTCCAAATACTATTTAGAGATCGCAGATGGGAAAATCAGTTTCAGTTGGAAAGTGATGAGATTGTTTTACGACATTATCTTTTGTTAGCCATTAAAGTTTATTAAAAATACCATAAGCTACATTGTTCCTCCTCTATTTGCAATTTCTGGTGGATGTGCCAGCATGATACACTAGAGCAGGAAATGTTATTTTAAAGAAAACTAGCTATAAATGGATAAAGGCCATGCAGAAGTTGAATACTAATCTTGCTTGCTGCTTAACATGTCTCTCTTAACACTTCTCAAGAGGTGGTATTTGATAATACAGTTCCAAAAAAGAACTTACTTCCTTGAATATAACTTAAGAGACTTTTATTACTTCTACCAATTAATCTGTGAGCAATGCAGTTTCGGTTTTGGCAATCACTGTAGTTCTGCACAAAGCACAGGCCCCAAACTCCCAAACCTTTCTCAGTCCTGATATTCCTGTGCCCTGTTAGGATCCACAGAGATCAGACATTTCCCCACGTCATCTTAGCTATGTCTTCCTACAGGATTCCCCAGATACGCATCTATTGTACTGGAATAAAACCCCCAAGACTCTGTTCCTTCCCTTCAGAAGGTGACCACGGCCAGCAAAGAGTCCTTCTGTGCAGTGAGCGACCATATAAAACACTTAGGATGTGGCAAAACCCTTTCATTCCCTCAGGTCCGTAGCCAGGCAGTACATACACCCCTGATTTCCTGATGCACCACAGTGATGGGGGCCCCAACTCCCCTCTGCTGAAGCTATTTCATTTGGAGAAGCAAAATTAAAGTAAAAAACTGTAAATATAATAACAGAAAAAAATACCCTGATTCGGGGCAATGGAACTATGGCTTTTTCATGGTTAAGGTGTTCTCACATGGAAAGGGGCACTATTTTCCCATTTCTGATTAAGCAAACAATAAAAACAGTGGCTAATTGTGCTGTGGGGTGGCTTTTTGGATTGTTTGGAGTTTTGGGGGTTTGGTGTTTTGTTTTTGTTTTTTTTTTTACTTTAAATCCTGATTCTTGCAAAATTATCCTCAAATAATTTGTTGACTTCATGAAATCAACTCAGATCTGTATTCTGTGAGATAAGCATTTAAGGTAGGATGACGATGTAAGTCTTGATTACAGTAATGTCTTTTTAATATGTGAGGGGTTTTGTTTTAGNCAGTTTTAAATATCCAAACATCTCAACTGGATGCTTAAGATTAGGTACATTAACAACATTTAAAGTAATTTCTGCCTCACAATATATTTCTGGACTACATTATTAAGCCCTTTGCCTTGGCAAAGATGAGGGTAGTCTTTGTTCCTTTTGGCCCAGATGGCTCTTTACCAGGTTGTTCCCATCAACTACATTACTCCAATAGGGATCTGGTATTTCTTTGGTTCCCTTTATTTCCTCACAGAGCAAACACGTTGTATCTTCATTCCCAGATCAACACTGGTTTCCCTCTGTGGAGCTTTCTGAAGAGAGAGAAAGCTCAGACTTCCCCTGAACTCTGTGCAAAGCCCACGAGGAACATGTCACTTCTTCACACAGATACTGGAATCAGTGCTTTATCCGGCCCCGCTTTCTTAATTGCCTCCTGTGATACCCATCGCTGTCAAACAGTTCCATCCATGAAGACCACTAATCTTGAAGAGCATCCCTTTTACTTTCCTCGGTTTAGTTCTTGCTAAAGAGATGCTTAAGCTGAGATCACAATGGCTTATTTGGGCTATTATGAAATAGAGAAGAATTTTCCCCTCTCTAGAAGGCAATTAGCTCAGCATATACATTGCACATGAGGAAAACTTAATTAATAGAGGCTGTCATCCGGGAAAAGTAATTGATTTGAGCTACTAAGGGTAGAGACACGAGGTTCAGAGGGCAGAGAAACTTAAGCTGGTTTTGACACTTGCTGTTTCCCATTAATTTCCCAGCTTGCTACTTCTGGAAGAGAACAGGGTAGATAAGAGGATATTTGGTGTTAAAATTATTTGAGCAAGTTTCACAATAGGATTTGTCAGTTGTCCTATAAGGGCAGCAATTCTCGTTGGCATTAAGTAGCAGACACAAAGGCATAAGAAACAAAGAAGCCAGTTTCACTTGCTGTGATGCTGACATTGGCTTTAACTCCAGTAACTTAATACTAATTTTGTCTTAAGAAGGTCCAGGCTATGTCATTATAAACCGATGCAAACCTACTATTCTTCCCAAATTTGTGGACAAAAGAAGATTCACGGGGCTGGCACATTAGAGATGCATCAAGTTATTAATGAGAATGATTTGAAGAGCTTTACACTACGTATTTAATACAAGCATCAT
Source organism: Jacana jacana (assembly GCA_013400555.1). Lineage (NCBI taxonomy): Eukaryota > Metazoa > Chordata > Aves > Charadriiformes > Jacanidae > Jacana > Jacana jacana. The sequence goes on along the minus strand of VZTM01006591.1, from coordinate 99 downwards.
GGTGACATGAGGACGAAAGATGTAACTTCCTAAAAGAAGGATGCACAAAACACAAGGAAGTGACTGTTACTTGAGTCCAACACCACCTAGAGTTAGGAA
>VZTM01006589.1:394528-422332 GCA_013400555.1 Jacana jacana | reverse complement strand
AAAAAAAGAATTAAAACAATTCTGTCTGACTTAATTCTCCCTTTTGTTTCAATACACTTTTTATGTTAAAAGAAACAGACAGTTCCATCCATTTAAAATTAACACTGGGGATTAGGAGCTGTTACTAATCAGGTCCCAGGATGGAAACACACTATTTCACACCACGCTCCAGATATTTTTGTTGGCTGTTTTCTTACCTCCGTCTCCTTCTTCCTCTCCTTCATTTAAAACAAGAATACAGATATGTTTCCTCAGCTGACGTGGGTTGGAGAACTTTCGATTGCATTTCCTACATTCCAAGCTCCCTGGTGAGACTTCAGACAGTTCTGGACCTTCTTCTGTCCCAGGTGGAGCTTCTTCACTCGGAACAGGATTATTTTCCACCGCATCTTCATCCACACAAAACTTTTTAGTTGACCCTTTTGGTCTGCCCCTTTTCCTCTTCACTACAAGAAGCTCTAGAAAAGAAAAAAAGTTGAAATTAAATAGAAGTAATAATTAAATTCCACATTCATCATTCCACAATGATCATCGAATATCCAGCTGATTTTTGAAAAATAGGAATATTAAATAAAGTTTGTGAGACAGCATCCCTAATGCTTAACACAAAGGTCAGCTTCACACAAACTTATTTTTCAGCAATGGTGTTTGTTGAGATTTCTGCTGGCTGCAAAGAGAAGCACTTGTGTTACTGAGATCAGCAGATGTCCAAGTGCCATGTGTTATCAGAAATTACACTGCAAGCACTCTTTTACATTGTTGTGTAAGTGTAGCAGCACACATCTTCTGCTAAGTTGCTGTGCTGTGTTCTGGCACTCTACAAAGAGCTTTTTTAATTTAAAATCACTCTGGAAAAAACTGCTTGAGTAGGGACACGTATTCAGAGAAAAACACTTTATGTTTTAAAACCAAAAGCTCATTGTCCCTTTAATCAATTAAATCTTTTCTCTCTAATATTTCCTGTGGTTCTTTCTCATTAGCACTTTCTAGACAAAAGCTGTATTAAAAATTGTTGCCAGCAAATGAATTCCAGAAGTCATGCAAAAAATGTTTCCTCCATGAGTATTTCAAATAATCAAAATCAGAAATAATCCACAATTCTTAATAAATACACCGTAACTTTACATTTCCATGATTCTGCAGAGGAAACTGATAAAATCAGTGAAATGTAGTAAATACAAATTCATGACAACATAAAAAACTTCACACTCATATTTCCTGCTTAAATTTCTCTCATCACTGCTGCAGTCAGTTCAAGATAACTTGCTGTCACCAGCTCACAGGGGGAACTGTCAGAGTTCAACCAAACCAACTAGATCCCCCAAAAACTTTTAGTCAACAAAAGCAGATACTTAGAGGGAAGGGGGGAATTTTCCAGATGGTGATCAGGTGATTTTAGGAGATTCCAGCCTAGCTACAAGTTCTTTCCATCTAATAGTTTAATCCAATGAAAAGAATCAGTCTCTATCATTCTCTGTCTTTCTGGTTAATCTCAGGGATTGATTGCTTGTTGGTTCTGGTTCTTTATACTGTGGCTCTTGAGGAATAATCCCATTGTTACTGTATAACTTTTAGTTATTTACTTGGAAGCTGCTCTTTTGCAAGAAACTGCCAGTTCACAAAGCACTGTGGTATTTAAATGATCTTTTAAAGTCTGAGCAGACACATCTGGAGAAGTATCAGATCTATTCTGTGCATTTGCATAAAGATACATAGCTCTGAGAAGGAACAACTACAGTCCATCTAGAAGAGCTTGCCTGACAGTGTGTGGAGAAACAGGACACAGCCAGGCTTCTTACGGGCTTTTAGGACTCATTTTATCTCATGTTAGACACTTGCAGGCCCAAATTAGTTAATATTTGTCTTCTATATTGAAGGAACGGAGGAACTAGTCTCCAGAGTGCAGTTCAGACCACGGAAGGGTTGAATCATCTCTGGAGCCCAGGGTTCCCTGTTTAAGAACCTTCAGTTATGTGTAGTGAATTCCAGCTTTGAGAATGAAAAGATGGAAGAGCTTGATATAGTCTTCCTAATTGAAAAAAAATAAAACAAAACCCAACCAAAACAACAACAGAGTATAATGTGCATGAAACTGTGCTCCTGTCAGCCACCATCTCTGTATCAGAGGGAAAGACCCCAGACTGGTACTTATTTAAAGTTTTGTGAAGAATTCTGGGTTTAGTGCTCAGGAAAAAACAAGCAAATGTAAATCTGGCACCACACTTCCTCTCACAGTGGTCAGAGCAGGGAGGTCCCTTGAAGTTTTCTTACCCTACAGTATTTCCAAATCTTCAGGCTTGTGCAGCAATAAAAATAAAAATATTCTCCTTGGAAATTCATACTCTTACTGATGGTTTGGGGTTTTTTGCACAGCACAAATGGGAGAAGTATGAAATCTGTTTCTGGATTAAGAGAGAAATGCCCAGTAATTAAGCAAGTGCTGCAGTTCCAAAGCCTCGAAAATACCTTGAGATTATCCAAGCTGAAACAGACTGGCAGTGCTGCACATAAATTGTGCCTTTTAGGAGAAACTCACATTTCTATTGCTCTCATATCACAAACTTTCACCAAAACCAGGGTATATAAAGAGCAAAGATTAAGAATTGTCTAAAGCTTTTTATCAAGTTTTCATCAAGTCAGTAGTCTCCCTTCTGCCTGATAAATTAAGAATGACAATATAGAAGGCTGAAAAATCATGAAAGGAGAAAATATTTTAAAAACCTCACATCTGAGTAATTGTCAAATACATGAGCTAAAAGACTTTACTAAATTGTAAATTTAGAGCATATGGGGGAAAAATGACCTTAGGGAAGATGATGTAAGAGAGCAGGAGGTGGTGGCAGCACCTTATTTGAAATCTGTTGAGTATTTCCCTGAAGTATTCCAGGCAGACAAAACCCCCCACATGGAGCCCACAGCTTTGAGTTAATCATGCAATTGATATCAAGTGAAAAAGAAAGGATTCTGTCTTGTTAGAGGAGTGATGAAGTACCTGCCTGCTTAAATACCATGTAAAAAGAATACTAAAAGCCTTGTTATGAACAAGCAAAAAAGCACCTTTTCACACAAATGTTGCCACCCTCCATCAGGAGCGTTCTGAATTTCAGTGCCACTGCTCTCCCGTGAAAGTACTTTGGTCAATCATCAGCCAAAAGAGAAGAGTGATTTCAGTGCTCTCAAAACTTCTCTTCGCTTCATATACTGTTGATAACCATCAGTTGCCGCAATCAGTATTTGGTGCCTTAAGCTAAAGCAATTACCATGCAATTAAAACAAGCAAACAAGTAACATTTGTCTTCATGTCAGGCAGTAAAAAGGTCACAGATTGCCAAAGGGTCAATCACAAGATGAGGAATACAGACGTGGAGTCTGCACAGGAATCTAGAAAATAATTAAATCCCAGGATTTGAAGAGTCAATGCAACCACCTGTAAACGATATTCTTCCCAGTCTTTTACAATCCTCAGACTACCCAACATGTTACCCAAAAAGAAATGAAGCAGAATAAGGCAAAAGAGCTTCTTCTTGACTGTTTTAAATATAAACTCAATGAAAAACAGATCAGCACATTCACATTATGATAGAAACTGAAACAAAATCTTGTCTGCAAGTGGAAATGTGAAAACTGCTCCTTGAGGAGGTTGGTGGTAGATCCCCTTCTGTAGCCTACGGAACTGTAGTCCTTATCATTGGACTTCTGATTGTCCAGCAAACATCTAAAGAACGTGTAAATATTGTGTCTGTTTGTAATTGAGCCTCCCAGTAGGAGAATTCTCAGTAGTTCTCAGCCATTTCAAAAGGCCTGGTGGCAAGCACTGTGTAGCAACATACACAGGAATAGCATAACTCATACAGACAACTGATACATCACCACAATTTCTGAGCTTATGACAGTCACAGAATCACAAAGAATCACAGAATATCAGGGATTGGAAGGGACCTTGAAAGCTCATCTAGTCCAATCCCCCTGCTGGAGCAGGAACACCTAGAGCAGGTCACAGAGGAACGCCTCCGGGCGAGTTTTGAATGTCTCCAGAGAAGGAGACTCCACCACCTCCCTGGGCAGCCCCTGCCAGTGTTCAGTCACCCTCACTGTGAAGAGGTTTTCCTCATATTTAAGTGGAACCTCCTCTGTTCCAGCTTGCACCCAATGCCCCTTGTCCTATCATTGGACATCACTGAGAAGAGCCTGGCTCCATCCTGGCTCATCCAGTCATTTCATTTCCTTGCTCCTTGTTTTCTTCTATCCAGGACCAAACATGTCACAAGCTGCTCTGAACGACCAATGCCAGACTTCAGTTTTTAAAAATGAAATCCCAGCTGTCTTCTCTCTACCCAGTGAGCCATTCACGTTGTGCTGTACTCAAAGTTCAAAGCACCATCTAAGATTACCAAAAATCACTAATTGACTACTTGTATTTTGCCATTCCTCTGTTAGCACATAACCAAATCCATCAGAAACACCACTGCTTGCTAAAAAATATTATCTCTGTATCTGCTTACTGCTAAAAATAGCTTATTAAATAAATAAAATCCCCACTTATTTCAAGGATGCTTAGGCAGAAGTTTTGAAGTGGTCATTAAAAAACATTTTAAAAGTAAGATCTGTTCCCTCAAGGATATCAAGTATTACACACTCATCACAGACTCACTGGACTCATCTTCACATCGACTGGTACTGGATGCGCAACGGCAATACTCTGGGAAGACACTCGGTGCCATGCTACGTAATGATGCACTCAAGGACATGAAAAAAGGCACTTCAAAAAGCAAATAATGAAATAGGCTACATGTCTATTTTTATACTGTTCCTTCAAAGGAATTATTATCACATAAGCTTCTCCAAATTGGTCCATTTAATACCCAATTGTCTCAAAAATATTCAGAACATGAGTAACAAGGAGCATTTCCATTTATCAGGCCTTCATATTATTACAGAGCAGAATTATATTTAATTAATCCCTTCTGATTTAGCTAAGCTATAGATTTATATATATATATATATAAAGATGATTCTGTGAGTGGAGATTTAGGCTGGACATTAGGAAAAAAATTCTTCCCAGAAAGAGTAGACAGTCACTGGAATGGGCTGCCCAGGGAGGGGATGGAGTCCCCATCCCTGACTGTGTTTGAGAGTAGATTGGATGTGGTGTTGAGGGATCTGGTGTAGGGGAGAACTTTGTAGAGGAGGGCTGATGGTTGGACTCAATGATCCCAAGGGTCTCTTCCAACCTAAATGACTCTATGACTGCTGTTGTTAATTACTTGTGTAGGATCATGCTACATGAAGAGCCCCAACCAGACCTCCAGAGCACTAGGGTCTACACAACGTTATTTTAAAGTTTATTTTTAAAATAAACAAAGTTGGATAGTCTCAAACATAAAATTATAGTAACAGTAACTTCCCTGATGACAATTTTAAACTCTTCATAGATTAGACCAAGCAGATCCCAACACGGCAACACTGTGGATTCCACTGGGCTTAATGATCCTCAGTACAATGTCTGCCTCAAACCCAGGCTTTGTCAAATTTTGTTCATTAAAGGACAACACCCTTAGAGGGTAGGGTTTTCCAAAGTTACTTTATTACATACAGTAAAAATGCAATAAATTGATAAGATCATAGGCTGTAAGTACATAATGGGTTTTTCTCCTCTGGTTTTCTAACCCAAAGCCTTAACTATAGGTGTATAACTCAATTTACACATGTAAAAAACATCTTTAGTAAACAAACCATTTTATTAGTGTAACAGGGCAAACATCTCTGACTCTGGAAGAGTAGGTGTAGGCAATCCCTAGCAAACAGCCTTTTTTCTCCAAACCTGTGCAAGTAGCTCAACAGAGTCCCACACTGCCAGCTGCAGCACAATTCACACATTCTGTCAGAGGTCACAAAACACTTGTGCAACTGTTCACTTAAACACTCTGCCCAAGTTTTAACAGCTAGATGCTTTATGCAACATAAATCCCTCCTTAAGTGTCGGTACAAAAAGCTTCTATTTTATTTATCAATTGAATATCTTTTAAAAGGGTAGAAAGGAGGACTCTGGGAACTACCAGCCTGTCAGCCTTGCCTCTATGCCTAGTAAGATTGTGGAGCAGATCCTTTGAAGTTTTAATCCTTAGTTTTAAGCTAAAAGAAGGTACATTTGGATTAAACAGAAGGACGAATTATGTTTTTTACACTGACAGTGGTGAAAACACTGGCCCAGGTTGCCCAGAGAAGTGGTAGATGCCCCAGCCCTGGAAACATTTCAAGGTCAGGTTGGACAGGGCTCTGAGCAACCTGATGTAGTTGAAGATGGCCCTGCTGATTGCATGGAGTGGGACCAGGTGACCTTTAAAGGTCTCTTTCAACCCAAACTATTCCATGATTCCATGAGCAGTAGATGGTTGCATTCACAATCTCCTGCACAAGGTGTCATACAAACTATGTGCAAGTGAATCTCATCCCCAGCTTTGATTTTACTGTTGCCTGTCCATATCATGGCACCTAGGAACACCTCTTATCCCCCAAGCCTGAATGCATATTCTAGTTGCATTCTGAGTTCAAGTACAGATGAGGCTGAGGCACAAATCATCATTTTAAGTGACCTTAACAAACTAAGCTTCTTGGAGAAAATTGCACAAACTGGGATATACAGACTGTAACTGGAGACTGGGCTGCCAAGAGCATGCTTTCCATAATGCAGACATAGCCTAAAACAAGCAACAATCCATCAGGGAATAATATTATGAATAGATGAAGCTAGGGCCATTGATGCTGTCCCTCAATCCACCATTACCAATCTGACAAAGGAGAAGCAAAGAAATAAAAGCAGAGAGTTTTGACAAACACTTTGACCAAGATCACTACGAAAGGAAATCCCCGTGCAAACGTGGAGTAGGAGTGATCACTTTAAACAAGTAAATAACTGTCATTTCCCAAACAAAGATGTCACACTCCAACACTGGACAAAATGTGAACTATGAATAATTCCTGCAACAGCAACATCTGCCTGGTACCCTGGGTTCCATTTGATAAAAACTGCTAACCAAAATGGTTAAGACAAATCAACTCTAAATATATCAGGACAACCACAGGAAAGTGGCATGACTAAATAAAATTCAGCAGCCAGCACTGCCAATAGAATACCAGTAGATTAATAACCACATATTACTTGCCTAGCGTTTTAGTAGTTCCCAGTGCTTATAAGATAACCAATTTATTACTTGGGAACAACACAGAGTTATCTTAACAACTCGACATCCAGTGGTCTATACCAGTTCTGGGACTGGACCACGGGAAATTCTGTTTGAACACTAAGAAAACTTTGGGGTGAGGACACCAGAGCCCTGGAAGAGGCTGCCCAGAGAGGGTGTGCAGTCTCCTTCTCTGGAGATATTCCAAACCCACTCGCATCGTTCCTGTCCAACCTGCTCTGGGTGATCTCGCTTTGACTGGGGGGGGGTGGGGGGTTGGACTAGATCATCTCTGAAGGTCCCTCCCAAGCCCTGTCACTCTGGGTTTCACTACATTGTTTACCAATACTTGGAAGAGAAACTATGGTTTCAAGGGACAAAAAGATGTTAATCTCTCATTCAATGAGCACTACAAGGAAGTTGTGATTTCTAGACTGTCATGCATCCACCACTTCTCCTTGTAGTGACAACACTGAATTACTACAAAGAAGTAGTAACTTCTGAGAAAAGTTACTGAGAAACTGTAACACTAAAGGAAAACTTATCTATTATAAACCTTCAAAGTTTTTTTCTGTTGAGGACTCCATACCAGGAGACAAATAATGGTGCCTTGAAAGATGAACTCTTCAAATCCCTATATTCAACTGTGAAATACCCTATTTCTTCAAAAAGGACCCGGGAAATACTTGAATAAGACCTCACAACAGACTGCCCTCTTCTCCAATCAACCTGTGTGATGGGAAAGAAGTAACATTAAATTATGTTTAGAATACAAATTGAAATCTATAGTAATCTCTCTTGACATTCTTACTGACAGCAGACAGCAAAGATTTTGGTTCATCTCAAAAAGCTGGCACCGTATGATCGCGTCAGATGATAAGCATTCACCAAGAATAATGAAAAAGGTAACTAATGAATATGTAACTTCACAAAGGAATGTTTTATTTTTACATAATGAGATTAACAAAGTTATTTTCTTAAAAGCTGCTTCTAACTGTTGCAGCTTCAGATCATAGTGGTTAATTACACACTACTCTCATAAATGCACAACGTGTGTTTAACAACATTTAACACAGAAAGTGAAGGCAGTCCCTGACACAAATGTAAAAAGTTTACAGAAGAGCCTTTTTACTAAAAGAAATTAGGATGTTACAAGACCCCAGTCTGCCTGTGCTCAGAAATACAGTTTAGCAAAGGGCTAACAGGAAAGAAAGATTTAAGAAATAGATGTGTTCTGCATGCCTGAGAAATTCCTTCTGTAGAATTAAAATGAGGTTGGAAAGGCACTGTGAAACTTGATTTAAGTTTGGTATTTATTCATCTTCTTCTGATGCACTGTTAATCTGAGGCATTGTGTGAAATTATAATCAGGTGCAATTTTTCCTCACCAGCCATCCGAGGAGACAGCAGCTCCTGGGGAACAGCACATGCCCATTATTACAAATACCTTCTTATATTGATGAAGTTAATGTAACCATTGACTCTCTGATGGTAAATAAATGAAGAAATACCACTTGCATGCTTTTAAATACGATAGTAGAGGGTTTTTTTATTCATAAGCACATACTTTTTAAAATCCAGAAATCAAAATGACTGAAAAATTCTAGTAGTTGTGTTAAGAGGCCTGCCAGCAACATAAATCTGTTGCTCAATAAGGGTCTAAAAGAAGACCTAATGATGAGGTCTGAATTATTTTGAACCCATTGCTAATATTACAAAGAACTGCAACTATAATCAGTTAAAAATGGAATTAAGAGACTTTCTTCCACTGCAGAGCAAAACTGTTCTGTATAAACAATTCAACCTTTGACTACCAGATTACTTTATTTTGATATTGGCATTAGTAAATAGAGTTATAAATTATTAATCATGCCATTTCCTTTTTAGAATAGAATTATTAGTATTATCCACAACACAGTAAGAAATAACTTTGGCAACTCAAAGCATAGCACCATTCCTCAGCCTCAAGCCCCCCGTCCATGGTGTCCTGGTTGCTTTCTACTCTCATCACACAATCTTCCCACTGCTATGACACAGCTTCCAGTTAGAGCTGTGGGAAGCAGACGTAGCTCCACTTGACATTTAAAGTTAAAGGACGGATGTCATCATCCCCTGTCACACGCTGAGTTTATCCACATCTGTCCTCCGGTCTCCTCCAAACAAACTCCAGGCTGGCAGTTGTACTGTGGCCATTGCAAACACAAGCTATGGAAATCATTCCACAGACAATGCAGAATCATCACACCACAGGTTCTGTTAAAAAAAACACCTAAATTCCTTTGAAAATCACATCGCTCTCAATTTCTGACTGTACCTTCAGCATCTTTGTTTACGTTGGTGGGTACCGTTAGAGGCTGGAGGGGAATAACGATGTCATCCACGTTGGTCCCTTCTTCTGTGTGCTTCTCAGAGACATGAGACAACAGCTCAGACTGGTTTGGTGAAAATAAGTTACAAAGCTTGCACATGAAGATGGAGTTGATGCCTGAAAGGTAAGTTTGAAAAGATGAGTTACTATTTCCACATTTCTTTGTTTAAATTAACACTATTTATTGAGATTTTGGCTCAGCTAACACAGTAACTATCAGCTAACTTAATACACTTAACTGGCAGTAATGACCCGAGATAAAGAATGTTACACCATTAAATGAAGACATTCATAATAAATCCCAAAATTAATTAATTCAAGAAAGGGGTAAACTTCTAACCAGATCCTCACAAGGCAAAAAAATCTCTTCTGGCTCAAATCTTAGAAATAACAAGACCCAAAGGGAAGCAGGAACACCTTTGTTTCCCTTCCAGCCTCAGATGTCACAATTTTATACTTCTTTAAACAGCTGATACAACGATAGCAGACATGAAGTCATTGTCCAGATTTGATGTGTATCACCTTGGTATAAATCATTTTATCCTTTACAAAAGTAGTTCTTAGATACAGAGAAGGTGGGCCCCAAATCCTAACTGACGTTCACAGACCACACTGCTCTTTCCTACATCTACTTCGACCTTTCTACTTATCTCACCTAAGAAAGTCTAATTTGTTAATTAGCTTGTATAAGTACTGCAAACAATATAAGGAAGAATTAAAAACCCCAAAAGGAAGGAAACTTTTCCTTCCCTATAGTAACATTTGTCAGAAAATAAGTATGTTTCATAAACATCAGAGGCGATATTGACACCTGACTTTAAGAAAAAAATCTACTATTTCATACAATTTGGCATACCAATTCTTCTGAAAACATCCTGTTGATTCCAAAAAAAAAACCCTCCCCAGACTAAAAACTTGTGAAGAAGCAGGAAATGAAGAATTTCATGAAAATTTTCATTGTTTAATGATTTAACTAGAAATTTTACTTTGAATAGAACTTTTTAGACAAAATTTCGTGGGTTTGTTGGGTTCTTTTAATTCACAGGTACTAGAGGTGTGATGTGAAAGAAAAGCTAGAAGAGAGTAAATAACAAAAAAGGGTTAATAAAAAGTTAATAAATCAGAAAAATCCTGATAAAAAACCCAAACCCTCAGGAACTTTTGGCAGAGGCTTAATTCAGTGGACTTTATTTGCTTTCTGAAAGTGTTGCCATTTGTTTTAATGGTTTGATTTTCCAGCAGTCCCTGCTGCCCTCAGTGTCCAATGAATTCTAACAACAACCAGTGACCAATTTTAAGAGTTCACTGGTTCCTCAGCAACATCCATGAACTCCTGGCCCAGAAACTGGTTTCAATTGCTCCTCTCCCCTCTGCCTCCCTAAGGAAAATTAGGGGGACACGCTCACTGAAATCAAACTTTAATGGCCAATGTTATCTGAGGTACAAACCAAACCACAGATTAGCCAGGAAAGCACAGAAATAAATTGGTATTTTGTGAACTTTGAGATGAATCTCGGGGAAAAAGGAGAGAGAAGCTGTATTTTGGGACCTGCTTTCAAACCAATCCCAAGCAAAGATCACTACCCCATCCAATGTTATTCCCCCCCCACTTTATGACACAGTAATAAAGCAGTTCACCCCACTCAAGAAAAATCCATCTTTAAGGCATCTGGAGTGTTAAAACTGGCAGAGCTGGCTCTCTTTTAGAGTTACATGCACCTGAAACTATAACAGAAACATCCTCATCTTCAGAAATAATACAACTACCTCAAAACTATATGGGAGAGTATGCTTTCATCTCTTTAAAAGCATCTCTGAAGAACAACTCAAATACTGTTTCTGTTGTTTGAAATATACTTTATGTTACACCCACAAGCAGCTATGTAAAATGTAAAATGCATAATACACTCAACGTGCTCGGTAGGGCTCCTTCTCAGGCATTCTGCTGGCTTGAGCTCACACAAATTTCTATTTTGACTGCAGTATGTTCCTAATGGAAGTGTTCCTTTCAGTCAGTTCCTTTGAACTAGCTCTGCTCTAGTTAGTATTATTATTATTTTACCTGAAAAAAACCTAAAACCAAAACCTGAATGAAGCCTGTTACCAACCTAGTGGGTAACAACTGGTCTCTCTAAACGTAAATGCATGTTTAAGATTGGTGCTATAAACCCTATAAGGATCTACCTAAATGTTTAACTAGTACTGAACATTGATTTAGCTGAAAATACCATTTTGAGGTTTTACTTGCCCCTGTTTCTTCTTCCTCACCTAGTTGTTTTCCCTAAAAGTTCCTGCTCACTGTCTCCTCTCTCCTCCTTCAACACGTCATCAGGACCCAGGCACCACTTTCTCTCTGCCTCCTCCCACTGAGGACTTGGAGATGGTCAGAAGAGCAAGAACAATCCCCTAAAGTCTATGAGGTTGTTTGAAGTTTCTGATTCCACGCACTGTCAAAGAGAAGTAAAGCTGGAACAAAACCAGTAGTGAAGGAACCAGGGGGCGGCGTGTCAGGAAAGGTGCTTCGGAAGAACATGCCGAAGATGCACGTGTTTCGCTCAGAGGTGAGACGGAAAGAAAACTGAGTTAAGGAATCATTTTAGGAAGAATGCCCGGCAAAGGAGGTCAGATCACAAAGAATCACAGAATATCAGGGATTGGAAGGGACCTTGAAAGATCATACAGTCCAATCCCCCTGCCAGAGCAGGAACACCCAGAGCAGGTCACATAGGAACACCTCCAGGCAAGTTTTGAATGTCTCCAGAGAAGGAGACTCCACAACTTCCCTGGGCAGCCCCTTCCAGTGTTCCCTCACCCTCACTGTGAAGAAGTTTTTCCTCAAATTTAACTGAAATCTCTTATGTTCCAGCTTGCATGCATTACCCCTTGTCCTATCATTGGATGTCACTGAGAAGAGCCTGGCTCCATCCTCCTGACACTCACCCTTTACATATTTCTAAACATTAATAAGGTCACCCCTCAGTCTCCTCTTCTCCAAGCTCAAGAGACTCAGCTCCCTCAGCCTTTCCTCCTCTGGGAGATGCTCCACTCCCTTCATCATCTTGGTAGCCCTGCCCTGGACTCTCTCCAGCAGTTCCCTGTCCTTCTTCAATGGAGGGGCCCAGAACTGGCCACAGTATTCCAGATGGGGTCTCACCAGGATAGAGCAGAGGGAGAGGAGAACCTCAGATAGCAGAGAATAAACCATGCTGACCGCAGGCCTCAACGAGATCAGGAATAAGCAACAAAGTAATTGATTAACCAGTTGCTAATTAGGCCGTGTAGCAACAGAGCAATGAATTATAGTCAATTAAGCATAAAAATCAAATAAGCAATAAGTTAATTAACTATACAGGGAATCAATGATTAATTAGTGAATAATTAATTATGTAGGAAATCAACAGACCAATTAATTAGACAGCAATTAAATGTGCAGAGATAGAAAGGAACAGTAATCAGGTATGCAGGTAAACAAACAAGGGGAATTTCAGCCAAACCCAATTTGGAACATTCTGTTCACTAAACACGCTCCGTGTTACTTCTTATCTTCAGTTTGCCCATAAAAACTGCTCTGGGTCCACTGAAATAAATCATACCAGCTCTCCTCTTCTTAAATGGAAAAGTAGAACATAAGGCTATACTGCAAGCGAAGAAATTTCAATATTTTTTTAATTCTTCCCAGGATCTCGGTATATTCCTAAATTAATCATTATTTTTTTTCGTTATACTGAGCCTGTGTACAGCGAAGGAAGGTTAAAAAATGGATTGCTAAAAACAAACAGCAAGTTGCAAACCAGAAAGAAGTCTCCTTTCTTCCCAACTCCCTTCACAAAGCATAAAATAGTACCTGTGCTGTTTTTCTTTGAAGCTGGGAAGAGAGTAGGGGGGGAGAAAGAAGCACTTCTCTTGGAAAAAAATCACTGAAATTAACAGTATTTGAGGAAATACAGACAATATATTTTGTCTTATATACTTCTGATCCTAGAACCTAATCTAGAGTTAATTTTCGCTAAACAAAAGCTCTCGTTTTGCACAAGAGGTAGGTCAGGGGTTGGATATAGTTTTATTTTTAAATAACTAATTTCACAAGAAACACAGAGCAAGGGAACAAATCTGTATTTACATGCCATAAATCATTCCAATGTATCCAAAACTTTCCATCGCTCTTTTCCACAGAGGCAGCAGTTAAAAACTTCTGTAACACTGCAACTGTTGAAAGGAACTAGAACTCAATAGTCAAAAAGTCATTAGAAGTCACCGGGTATCTGTTGGCCTGAGGAATAACACGGTTGATAGAATGCACACGTCTGGTCAACCTAAAATACACAGCAATAAAGTTCAGAGTTTGAGTTACTACTTAGTTCCTTCTAAACTTACAACAGAGCTGAAACCGAGGTGCTGCCCCATCACCATCAAAACCTTAACAAGAAGGACTTTCTGCAATTAAAATTCCTTTATGTCATGGGACTTTGTCCTGGTGGGGTTTTTTCTCAGGTGTTTCTTTTTCTTTAATGACCATTAGGTACTTATGACTGCATTGTAATTAGTAATGGGAATTACTAGAATCAAGTACATGAAATCTAAAAGGTTTTCTTCCATCTTCAGCATGTGTAATAGAAACTTTGGTCTTAAATTGCCAGCTCCTTTATCTCAAGTTATACTTCTTCCAATTCTTCCCCCTCCCCAACTTCTTATCGTGCATTTTTAACCTTCCCCTTTCAGTCTCCTACGTCCCTCACACCGTGCTTTCTACCACACTGTTCCTTCTCTCTCCCTACTCCTTATTACCCACTTCCAAGCTTTCAACTGACATTAACTGGTGCTTCCAGCCTCCCTTTTCCATCCAGCTACAGGAACTTTTCCTTTCTCTGCTGCAGCCTGGTTGGAATCCAACAATACCCATTCTTGGCTTAAAGTCTTAAAGGTAAAGACAGCTTCCAGGTTGAACAACATTTAGACAGGTGAGATCTAAAGCTACCACAGTGTTCACTGGGCATATTACACCATCCTGGACACTGTCCTACTGAATCCTGCTGGAAGATTCAGGTAGTCTTAATTCAGGGCTAACACCCAGTTACATCACAGAGAAAACCAGTAAGTCTCTTCTCCAGCATTACTTTTTCCTGGTAAAGACACAACTTTAGTCACTCACTTGCCATTTTCTACCCCAAGGATCTCCACCTACTTAGCCACAGGTATGGTTCCTCATATCCTTGGATCCCAAACTCCTTTGCTTCTCTCTTCCTATCTACAGGGTTTGCAAAGGCAGGCTCTGTGGTGACATTAGTTCCTTTACAGAATCCACTAGAATTATTAGAAAAACACATGCCTTCAGTTCAAAATCTCTCCCTCAGGTTTATTCTCCTTCTAGTTCCACACCACTGGCTGCTTCTCCAGTGCCTGGCTGAGCTTCCAATTTGTTGTGTATCAGTTAACTCCCTGTTCTAGTTCACGGGGCAGCTCAGCATGAGCCAAGATGGAGCAAACAGCAGCCTCGACGCTCCATCACTTCACCTCATGTGCAGGTCCCCAGAACCACTGACTGCTCTCCACTGAGGTTCTCCAACTCTGCAGTAAGTCACGTCACAGCACACGCCGCTTGTNTCTCACCAGCTTTGTTGCCCTCCTCTGTACTCGCTCCAGCACCTCGATATCTCTCTTGTGCTGAGGTGCCCAGAACTGGACACAATACTCAAGGTGTGGCCTCACCAGTGCTGAGCACAGGGGGACAATCACCTCCCTACTTCTGCTGGTCACACTATTCTTTATGCAAGCCAGGATGCCATTGGCCTTCTTGGCCACCTGGGCACACTGCTGGCTCATGTTTAGCCTCCTGTCGACCAGCACCCCCAGGTCCTTTTCTGCCAGGCAGCTCCAGCCGCACTTCCCCCAGCCTGTAGCGATGCATGGGGTTGTTGTGGCCCAAGTGCAGGACCCGGCACTTGGCCTCGTTGAAGGCCATGCCATTAACATTGGCCCATCTATCCAGTCTATCCAAGTCCCTCTGTAGAGCATCCCTGTCCTCAAGCAGATCAACACTCCCACCCAACTTAGTGTCATAAGTGTTCTTTGCTGAAAAGTTTATTTTGGGGTTTTTTTTGTAACATTCTTTATATGAAAGGTCTTAAAAACAACTGTATGAAAGTCCTTCTTCTATTGCATATCCAAGAGTACAGCCAGGAAACAGAATGTAGTGAGCCAAGAATGAGAAGAGAAACATCAACTTCTTAAATAAAGACTTTAGTCTTTTTTTTGTCGTTTATAAGGGCATGTGGAAGGTGAAGGCTGGAAGCCTTCATTAAGGCTATCTGATCAAGAATACTTTCCATGCAAAGGAGGTCAGTAAGTTAATGGGATAAATGATGAGCAAGAATACACAAACCTGGCAAAGAGACAAGAAGGGCAATGTCAAGGACCAAAAGTCTCCAGTTACTAATGGATAGGACAGCAAGAAACTTCAGGCACAGCTTTGGAGAAAGCCACTTGGACTTCATAACTGGTGAGATAAGGAAAACAAGAGGATCAGGAAGTTTTGGAATACTTTAGGAGTATCTGTGGGACTATGTGGACTCATTTTACATGACAAGGTTTTGGTAGTAGAGGGGAGGCTGCAGGGGTGCTTCTATGAGAAGACACCAGAAGCTGCCCCATGTCAAACAGAGCCAGATTCAGACAGCTCCAAGATGGACCAACCACTTCCCAAAGCTGCCCCCATCAGTGATGTTGGCAGTGTCTCTGGGATAACATATTTAGGAAAGGGTAAAAAATGCTACGCAGCAGATGGGAGAGAGGAGTGAGAAAAATGTGAGAGAAACAGCCCTGCAGACACCAAGATCGGAATAGGAGGAGGGGGAGGAAGAGCTCCAAGCACTGGAGCAGGGATTCTCCTGCAGCCTGTGCAGGCAGGCTGAGGCAGGCTGTCCACCTGCAGCCCATGGAGGACCCCACGCTGGAGCAAGCAGATGTGCCCTGAAGGAAGCTGCAACACATGGAGAAGAGACCATGCAGGAGCAGGCTCCCGAGCCACAGCCCATGAGAGGAAGCCCAAACAGGAGCAGGTTTTCTGGCAGGGCCCGTGGAGGACCCACACTGGAACAGTCTGTTCCTGAAGGACTGCACCCTGGGGAAAAAAGACCCATGCTGAAGAAGTTTGTGAAGACCCGCAGCCCATGGGAAGGACCCATGCTGGAGCAGCTCCTGAAAGACTGTCTCCCATGGGAGACACCTGGGAGACCTGTGAATGTGCATGTGCAACTAGAGAGTGCTGTGTGTGCTTTCACTACTGACCTTCAACCTCTACCAGCCACAGAGGGGAACTTGGCTGTCTCTGCTTGTGTTTTATGTGAGACCTGTCCCTAGGTGCTGTTGGAGGTGGTGTCCCCCCGTGTTGGTGTGCATGCAGTGTCTCAGGGACACTGGCACGGATTTGCCGCTGGTTCAATCTGCAACTGGGAAAGCACCAGCCACGTCCATCAGCCTGGGACAGGGACTGCCCCAGTATACACCCCAGAATGCTCTCTCTCATCTTTTTTTCCAAGTTTTGCTTCCTTAAGGTGTGCTACTCTCAAACCTCCAAGCCCAAACCTATAAAAACAGCTAAGCTTGAGGACCAAGTGAAAAGAAATCTCATGGCCCCACCCAGCACCGACTACATTACAAGATAACTCCCTAAAATCTGCCATAATTTCAAAATATTCCTAAAGCAATTACTTATTCTTGTCAAAACTCGCAATAGCTAACACTTTAACAATGTCTACAATGAGCTAACACAAATGTTACACTACAATTGGAAACAAAACTAGGTTACACTGGTGTCTGTGAATGCTTCCATAAATAAACTAAATCAAACAAAATCTATACAATACAAATATACTAGCACAGAGAAAACAAAAGCAGGGGAACAATGCACTAGTTAAGGTGCCTGGGACATGCATGCATGGTGTGTGTGAGCAGCACTCAACTGCTGGTTTTCTATCATAGAATCATTGAATCATTTAGGTTGGAAGAGACCCTTGGGATCATCAAGTCCAACCACCAGCCCTACTCTACAAGTTCTCCCCTACACCAGATCCCTCAACACCACATCCAATCTGCTCTTAAACACAGTCAGGGAGGGTGACTCCACCACCTCCCTGGGCAGCTGATTCCACTGACTGACCACTCTCTCCGTGAAAAATTTTTTCCTCATGTCCAGCCTAACCCTACCCTGCTGCAGCTTGCAGCCATTCCCTCTCCTTCTATCGCTCACTGCCCGTGAGAAGAGACAAGCACCAATCTCTCTACAGTGCCCTTTCAAGCAGTTGTAGAGAGTGATGAGGTCTCCCCTCAGCCTCCTCTTCCTCAGACTAAACAACCCCAACTCCCTCAATCGATCCTCATAAGCCTTATTCTCNGTCCCTCTGTAGAGCTTCCCTGTCCTCAAGCAGATCAACACTCCCACCCAACTTAGTGTCATCTGCAAACTTACTAATAGTGTTTTCTATGTCCTTATCTATATCATCAATGAAGATATTAATAAGGAAAGGCCCCAATACTGAGCCCTGAGGAACCACTTGTGACCGGCTGCCTATATGCATAAGGAAACATTAAAAGTTGAAAAAACCAATAATACAGAGGAACATCAGACTCCATCCAACCCAAAATGTAAAGAGGTTACAAAAATGTTTTTAAATTAAAGACTGAATGGTTGGTGACAAGTAAGAGAACACCTGAGGACTGAAACACCCCGTTGTACAGGAAAGCAGTGTTGGGACTCCATGAGCAACAGCCTGACCACCATGGTAAGAATGACTGCGACACACTGAAGGGGGTAAAAGAGGTCACAAAGACAGAAACCACAGTATATTGTTGTTACCCTTATGCAGATTGGTTGAATGTCAGGTCAGGACAGGATGCCAAGATTAAATGTTTAAACAATACTTTAGAATTACTTCGGAATGACTGCTTCACCCAGCAAGCAATCCGGGAAACCACAGGAGGAGAAAGGTCTTGACTTTATCTGAAGTATAATAGAGGACAGTACTCAAAGTGCCACTACTTGAGAGTCACTGCAAATGTGCTTAAAAAAAGCACTCAAAAATCCTTTGAAAGACTTCTATAAAGCCAAATGTTTGTGTTTAACACAACTTGCACTACACAGAGATAAAAAGCAACTTTAAGAAACAAAAGCAAAAAACAAACTTTAACAAAACAAACTACCAAAAGGCCTAAAAAGGTTCAAATAGGAGTTCAATCCTTGAAAGCAGCACCAAGACTATTTAAAAGCATCATATTTGATGTTAATCATCAAAGAAGATTTTAGAAAGGGGAAGAAAAAAACATAGTCTGGCACAGCTAAGCAGCAGTGAAAGCGGTTTTAGTAGAAGAAAACATCTTTATGGAAGATAAAGTTGTTAAATGAGGATAACAACAACAAAAAGATTGTAATGTCAATCTTAAGAATGTCAAATTGCATGTAAAAACACAGCAAGGGAGGACAATAAGCACAATTTTACCAACTTGAAAAAGAAAAATCAGCACAAAGCAATTCTTTTGAAAACACCTCAGCAGTACCTACCAGGCCTGCCTAAGAACCTGTGGAATGACAAGTGATCTGTGCCCAAAAAAAACCCTCCAAAAGATGATGAGCCCAGAGCAAAAACCAGCTTTTCCATTTGCTGTATCTCTGTAAGGGTTTGGAGAAGTTTTCTCTGAAAGATCTCTCCATTCCAGCAAACGCTTTACAGACAGTCTCAAAACAAGGCTAAGAAGGGCACTACTCAAAACCAAAGCCTTGCAGTTACAGTGAGTCCTGTAAAACAGATGGTCCTAGAACACACAGGCCTATGAAAACCAGAAAAGACCACTGATGCAGAAGGCCAAACTGGGCTTAAATCTTTGGATATCCTTCATCTAACTTGAAAAAATTAAAACTCTAAATAACAACAACAACAACGACAATATCCTTAAAAATGAAAAAGGTAAGGAGAATCAGTAACAGCACAGCTCCTCACGAGAGGCAGTTAAATTGGGATTTTTCAGCATGGAAAGGATGGGGCTGAGGGGTTGAGAAAAGACAAAGAGTAAAATGAAGAACTATGAAGTCAGGCGTGTTGGTCAGCAAACGATCCCTCTGGAACTACCATCCGCTCTCTTCAGCTGATCTCTCCCTGCAGCTGCACCAGGAGAAGCAGAGAACATTAAAGAAGGCAGTTGTCACACAAGAAAGGCACATGTCCTGTTGGTGTTAATAATTCTTTGAAGCAAAGTCCATCAAGAGCTGGTAAGTGGTCAGACACTACTCGGGTCTCAGCGAGTCCGTGAGAAAGCCTAAGAGAGTATTGTGGACAAATACCACTGTGCTTGGCCTGTTCTTACAGTTCTCTATCTAGATATTTAGAACTGCCAGAATTGGCCTTTGATAGATCAATTTTAGATGGTTAACTTGAGTTCCTGGAATAGGATAATGGAAGATAGTGGATACCTAAGTATCCAGGTTACGGAATCATGGAATTCTCAGAGTTGGAAGGGACCTCTAGAGATCATCTGGTCCAACTCCTCTCCTAGAGCAGGACTGCCCACAGCACATCACTCAGGACTGCATCCAGGAGGGGCTTAAGGTCTCCAGAGAAGGGGACTCCACACCCTCCCTGGGCAGCCTGTGCCAGGGCTCTGCCACCCTCACCAGAAAAGAAGCTTTTTCTCATCATATTTGAATGAACCTTCCTGTGTTCCAGCTTGTGCCTTCTGCCCTTCATCCTGTCACTGGCAACCACTCAAAAGAGTCTGGCTCCATCCTCCTTCAACCCACCCTTCAGATACTTATAAGCAGGAAGAAGGTCTCCCCCTCAGCCTTCTCTTCTCCAAGCTCAAGTCCCAGCTCTCTCAGCCTTTCCTCACCAGGGAGATGCTCCAATCCCTCAATCATCTTTGTTGCCCTATGCTGGACTCTCTCCAGTACTTCCCCATCTCTCTTGAACTGGGCAGCCCAGAACTGGATGCAGTATTCCAGTTGTGGCCTCACCAGTGTTGAGTAGAGGGGGAGAATGACCTCCCCTCAACCTACTGGCCACACTGGTCCCTATGCAGCCCAGGATTCCATTGTCACTCTTGGCAGCAAGGGCACATTGCTGGCTCATGGACAGTTTACTATCTACCATACATCGACATGCATTAGAGTTGTCTAAGATATCACCAGAAACCAGACCCTGCCCCGTGCCACTTGCTGAAACACTCGCCCCAACAAGTAAAATGGCACAAGGTTCTTACCTGCCTTCTTTGTCTGAAGCATGGCCTCACACTCTAACCATAACCAAATGTATTTTATTTAACTCATCCGTCACTGGATTTGTTAACAGAAGCTTGGGAGTTTAAAACTACTTAAGTTTAACCACTGACAGCAAATAAAAACATGTTTTACTTTTACACACATCTTTTTCACAAAGCTTTACAAACTCTCCTGGAAATAAGTTAACTGAAGTTCTTCATGAGGAGACACCTGCACGTGCACACTTGTTTAGCATTCACAAAATTCAAAAGCTGGATTAAAAAGGATGCTCTAATAACTAGGAAATGAAATTATTTGCAGCAGTTGAGAATAATCAGTTTATCAAACATATAAGCAAGGTAGCTTCTCTATCATTAGGGGGAAAAAAAAGCTGTATAAATGTGGTTTTAGGAAGATTTCATCTTTTTTTAATGCTCTAAGATCGCCCTCATGTGGTTAAAAGCAGCACTGCTGAGGCTGCCACTAAAACACAGTTGTACAATATCCTGTAAGCCATGCTACTGGAGATACCAAAACCATCAGAAAATGATGAAAGCCCTCAGGAACGATGTGATCAGCCACAGACTTCAGGATGCCCTGAGTGAAACGCCCCGAACCCGAGTTTTGGAAGGACACAGAAGAGAAATGCATCCGAAGTCAGACACAGTTCTGCAGCTGCAGCATCAAACACGTCGGACTCTTGTGACTGTTCCGGCTTCAACCACCCTCAGAACACATTTTATTAAGATAAAGCTTGAATGAATACCCATTTACTAACAGCAACAGTAGTAGGAGAGTTAATTTGTCGTCTAAAGTTGGATCAGAGAATACAAAGCAGTCCTGGAATGCTTTTGCAAGAGTACTTAGTAACAAAGCACCTGACACAACCTATCCTGGCTGTGATCCTTTCACACAAAACCTTCTCTGAGTTGCAAACTACTTGCCTGTAAGCAGCTCTGCAGGCCTGCTAGAAACACCTTCGGATTCTAAAAACTGCAATGTCCTGTCAGGGAATGACAACCAAAAGCCAGATTTGAGGTAATTAACTAGCGTTAAGTTATTGTGACATCCCAAACTTGGCGGGGAACAAACGCCCGGGGACTGTGAAACGCAGAACACGCGTGTGCAATGTCCCCACGGCTGCATGGATTTACTCACAGGCGCGACCTCCAGGGAAGCCAGGCCAATATAAGGCACGTAAAGAGCAGAGGTGACAATGCAGTGGAAGCCGCTAACTTGAACTTGTTATCCCCTTTCTGCACCTTTAGGTTCTTGCACTAAAACTGTTGACACGGGCTGTCACAGGAGAGCACGAGTGTTTAAAAACCCAGATGCGCAGCAGTTCAATACAAACAGCAGGCAGCCCGGCAGCTCCTCCAGCCCAGGTCTCTTCCTCAGGCAGCCGGGGGACTCTAGGACCGCCCCAGCCTTTCGGCGACCTCCCGGCCACCACCCGGAACTACCAGCGGCGGTCCCACGGCTACCCGGCCTTCGCCCGGGCCCAGAGCCTGGGCCGCCGCCGCCACAGAGATCTCGCTGGGGCCGCCCCGGCGCCTCCCCACAGGCACATGGCGGACTTCCCTCCCCTCCGTGAGGCGACCCGGCTCCAAAACCCCCCAAGGCCGCCCGGCAACCCCCGTCCCACCCCCTATTTTGCCGCCAGCGGAGGGGCGATGACAGCCGGGGCGGAGAGAGCCGCTAAGGGAACTACTTCTCGTGCGGGCGCAGCGTGACGACAGACGCTCGCCGGCACTACTTTCGCTGTCTCCCACCGTAAGAGGATTCCTACGCACTCCCCCCGCCCGCACCGGCCCCGCACCGCCTCGCTCNGCTGAGCGGCGGCCGTTGGGAGGTGCCTGCGGAGCCGCCGTGAAGCGCCCGCTCCCCTCAGCGGCCGCCCGGGCTCCTCGGGTTCTGTAGGGTCTGCTCAAGGGCCGGGATCCCGCGGGGAGAGGAGCTGGATACGCGGAGACGATGCGGGATTCTCCTCCGGTCACCGGCTCTTGCTCGCTGAGGTGAAGTCTCCCCGCCCCTCGGCACCGCGCGGGCCGGGAGCAGCCTCATCCCAGCCCCAGGGCCCTCAGGAGGATGGGGCTTAATGTCACGGCTCTGAGGAGAGACTCCATACTGACACAGCCCTTCCCTACCGAAGCCGGTTTAATTCGCTGCCAACGATTACAAGCGTGTGACTTGATTAAGCTGCTTGTTTACTACAAGATAATTGGACAAGTTTGGGGGAAAACACGATTTCCACCGTAGTAACCAGTCTGTGAACGTCTGATGTGGGTCGGGGGGATATTTCGCCTCACAGTTAAGACCACGGCTGTTCTATAAGCTTATTTCTAGCTGAGGGCACTTTGGAAGTTTTACATTTTTTCTCAGCAAACCTTTACATCAGCGTGTTTGAACATGGTAATTTTTTTTATTTTATCCAGCTCCTCATTTATGAATTTGGGGTATTGAATTATTTCTTTAGGATTTTATTTTTTTTAATAGGAGCTTGCAGACAGGTACTTCTGTGGCACAGCACAACCTGTCCCACCAGAATCCAGCTCACTTCTTCATGCTTTCCTCTTAGAATCATAGAATCATTTAGGTTGGAAGAGACCCTTGGGATCATCCAGTCCAACCATCAGCCCCACTCTACAAGTTCTCCCCTACACCAGATTCCTCAACACCACATCCAATCTACTCTGAAACACAGTCAGGGATGGGGACTCCACCACCTCCCTGGGCAGCTGATTCCACTGACTGACCACTCTCTCTGGGAAAAACTTTTTCCTCATGTCCAGCCTAACCCTCCCCTGCTGCAGCTTGCAGCCATTCCCTCTTGTCCTGTCGCTCATTGCCCGTGAGAAGAGACCAGCACCAACCTCTCTGCAATGCCCTTTCAAGCAGCTGTAGAGAGGGATGAGGTCTCCCCTCAGCCTCCTCTTCCTCAAACTAAACAATCCCAACTCCCTCAATCGATCCTCATAAGCCTTGTTCTCCAGGCCTCTCACCAGCTTTGTTGCCCTCCTCTGTACTCGCTCCAGCACCTCGATATCTCTCTTGTGCTGAGGTGCCCAGAACTGGACACAATACTCAAGGTGCGGCCTCACCAGTGCTGAGCACAGGGGGACAATCACCTCCCTACTTCTGCTGGTCACACTATTCTTTATGCAAGCCAGGATGCCCTTGGCCTTCTTGGCCACCTGGGCACACTGCTGGCTCATGTTCAGCCTCCTGTCACCCAGCACCCCCAGGTCCTTTTCTGCCAGGCAGCTCTCCAGCCACACTGCCCCAAGCCTGTAGCATTCTGGTGCTTTTCTCTTTGGGTTCTTCACTACCAACCGCTGGGTACCAGCTTTACCACTTTCACTCTTAAATCACCCTCAGCGCTGCTCTCATTCAATATTACTGTATTTAATGCTGAACTCCATAGTGTCTGTTCCTGTGGTTCATTTCAGTACAAATGACTGCCTAGGAATCTCATTATCCTTCCTAAATATTAACAGTATTACATTATTTTTTTTGTCCTACTGCAGATGTACTCAATTAAGGGTAAAGAGTAGAACTTGTGAAAGCAAGAATTCATTTCAGTATTAGTTACAGTAATAAACCTAAATAATTTCCTTTTGCAAGAGTAAAAAATGTGTACATCCTAACTGGGAAACAGCTTATAAAACTATTTTTAAACATCGCTGTTTATATCTTATTGTGACAAGTAAAATTCAGCCCCAGGCAGAAAGCCACAACACCCATATCGTCCCCATCCCTGACTGTGTTTAAGAGCAGATTAGATGTGGTGTTGAGGGATCTGGTGTAGGGGAGAACTTGTAGAGTAGGGCTGATGGTTGGACTCCATGATCCCAGGGGTCTCTTCCAACCTAAATGATTCTATGATTCTATATATTTCTTAGTCCAAAAAACCTCATTTTTTAACCTAGGAAACATTTATATGATAATCCACAGCATAAACGTTCACTGCAGAGCCCCAAACCTGGCTCACCACAGCCCTGGGGCTGAGCCACCTCTGCCATCGCTTGGCCATTTTCTGACCATTTCTACTGTATTCCAGTTGGCAGTTTTCCTTTTTTTTTTCAGTTTTTCCCCTAACCTTCTCTCCCAGATGGTGAAATAACTGGGACCTGACAGCCAGCCTCACTGTTTTACCTCTTCCTTTATCCTTCTAAGAGTCTTTTGGCCTGGGCAGAAGAATCCATCACGTACAAGGGCTCAGTGAGGCACATACCCTTAAACCAGACATGAAAGATGACAGCACACGAACTACAGCTTACACCAATGACAGGGTGAGTGTCAGGAAGCCAGATCATTTGTGTGTAAAATGATGCTGCCCTCTGCTAGCCAGTGTCACATTCTGTTACACTGCTCACTGGTCTTCTCTTGAGTTTTGCTCCCTTAGTTGCTACAGATGCAGATTGAAAGTACAAAGAAAGGTTTCACTCTCAAGGAGAGCTTGGCTGGAACCAGCCTGAGTGCTGGGCCCCAGCAGAAAGGCTTTGGCCTTGGCAGCTGTACTCTAACCAGTGTTCACCCCACCAGTACTCCTCTTGCTCACAGAATCACGGAACAATAAGGGCTTGGAAAGGACTTCTGGAGATCATCTAGTCCAACCCCCCTGCCAAAGCAGGTCGACCTAGAGCAAGTTGCACAGAAACATGTCCAAGCAGGTTTTGAATGTCTCCAGAGATGGAGACTCCACCACCTCTCTTGGGCAGCCTGTTCCAGTGCTCTGCCACCCTCCCAGTGAAGAAGTTCCTCCTCATGTTTAGATGGAACTTCTTATATTCAAGATTTTGCCTATTTCCTCTTATCTCTTGCTCAGAAGACTTGTGTGAGACAGCCGATACAGAGACGGGTTCTTGAGAATTTTTGTTGGGACCTGAATACAAGGCAGAAGAGAAGAAAGGACAGATCTTTTCAGAGGCTGTGGTCACAGAATCACAGAATCTCAGGGATTGGAAGGGACCTTGAAAGATCATCTAGTCCAATCTCCCTGCTGGAGCAGGAACACCCAGAGGAGGTCACTCAGGAACGTGTCCAGGCGAGTTTTGAATGTCTCCAGAGAAGGAGACTCCACAACCTCCCTGGGCAGCCCCTTCCAATGTTCAGTCACCCTCACCCTGAAAAAAATTTTACTCNAACCACCCCCCTTCTAATCCACCCCAGGAGGCCATTGGCCTTCTTGGCCATGAGGGCACAGTGCTGGCTCATGGTCATCCTGCTGCCCACCAGGACCCCCAGGTCCCTTTCCCCTACGCTGCTCTCCAACAGGTCATTTCCCAACCTCTACTGGTACCTGGGGTTGTTCTTGCCCAGATGCCAGACTCTACCCTTGTCCTTGTTCTATTTCATTAAATTTCTCCCCACCCAACTCTCCAGCCTGTCCAGGTCCTGCTGAATGGCCTCTGCTGATTTACTTAATTGGTCTCCTCTGACCTGAGTGACAGAGCAACATTACAACAGTCACGCATGGGTATCCTGACCTGATGAGAAGGAAAATTTAGGAGTCTGCCTTGGTGTTTTACTCTCTTGACTCACCTTCATCACCTTCTTTGAGGGTGACAGAGCCCAGAGAGGGTGTGGAATCTTCTCTGGAGATACTCACAACCCCGCCTGGACGCGTTCCTGTCCAACCTGCTGTGGGTGAACCTGCTTTGTTTGGGGGTTGGAATAGCTGATTTCTAAAGGTCCCTTTCAACCCCTACCCCTGCCTTACTCTCTTCTTGCTCCTCTTCTCAACCCTGCTCACTACTGCACCTACCATCTTCTGGAGAATATTCCCTACTAGGAGCAACAATGACAGAAACACATGCCTGCTCAGGCACTCACCACCAAGAAAGGAAAGGTTTGTGCTCTTTTTAGGACATGACTAATATTCATCCTTACCTTGGCATTGAAAGGACATTCTGTGGTCCTTGAGTCACCGACCCCCACAAGAGTAAGTAGGGATGATTCTCCTGCCAGGAAAAGTGCTTGTCCCAAATCTTTCACAGTTAGAACTGCTGGTTGAGCATCAATATGCCACGTGGTTTGTTGCTTGTTTATGTAGTTTTTTCATATACTTCTGCTTTGCACAATCACAAGCTTGTGTAAAAGGCCACGTTGATAAAGGCTTGTTCTTTACCAAAGACAAAAGAAAATACAGAGGTTGAATCTCCGAGCTTTGGTATCTGGCTTCGTCAGAATGTGCCGGGAGGTGTGTCTGCCCGAGGTGAGAGCAGCTCTCACTGGCTGGGGTGCCTGGCCAGGGCACAGAGCCAAGTTAAAGCAGAGTCTTTGCAACTCTGAATCACAGTTTCCACAGCTTAAACAAAAATACCCTCAAGTTCTTCCAGAAACTCCACCACATTAAAGCCCACGTAACTCCTCACCGAGGTGAGACCATGCTGCATCAGCAGCACACAGGACAGCTGATCCAGCCAACAGGAGCACTAGCATCCATTGCAAGTGCCCTCTCAAAGCAGACAGTGGAAGATGCCAAGACACAAAGGAGTTTCAGTGGTATCTTCTAAAAGCAGAGTAGTTGTGAAACTCGAGTCACACTCCTGAAGGCAGCGTGGTCTCTGCACACTTGTCCCTTCCCTCACCTCAAGAGGGAATCTGATCCTCGTCTGTTTATTCACAGAATCATAGAATCATTGAGGTTGGAAGAGACCCTTGGGATCATCAAGTCCAACCATCAGCCCTACTCTACAAGTTCTCCCCTACACCGGATCCCTCAACACCACATCCAATCTACTCTGAAACACAGTCAGGGATGGGGACTCCACCACCTCCCTGGGCAGCTGATTCCACTGACTGACCACTCTTGCTGGGAAAAACTTTTTCCTAATGTCCAGCCTAAACCCAGTGCCCTTTCAAGCAGTTGTAGAGAGTGATGAGGTCATGTCCAGCCTAACCCTACCCTGCTGCAGCTTGCACCCATTCCCTCTTGTTCTATCACTCATTGCCTGTGAGAAGAGACCAGCACCAACCTCTCTACAATGCCCTTTCAAGCAGTTGTAGAG
>VZTM01006589.1:362325-387767 GCA_013400555.1 Jacana jacana | reverse complement strand
ATGATTCTATGATTCTATGATTCTATGATTGCAGCTTCCACAGTCACCACAGCCTGACAATTCACTCTTCGACATAGGAAATGTTGACTGCAGAAAAAAAAAACCATTAAAAACAGAAAAGCTGTAAATAAATCCTTTTTCAGCCTAATGTTGCCTGACTAGCAAAAAGGTCTATCACCACCTATTCAGTCTTTACCCCTTCAGGAAGGAAAGCACATGCACTGTGTAGTGTTTGTGGAAATTTTAACCAAAACCCCTCCCTCTCTCTTACAGATGAACCTTGAAGGTCGTATAGAAATTACATCACAGCATGTTTTTTTAAGGAAAATTTACAGTTTTACAGTTTTCCTACAATCACAAATATTGCTCCTCTTTTGAATACTCCAGCTACTCAAATGCACTGATAACAACACTGGATTGTCTACAGGAAGTCCACAGAAGAGAAGATGCCTTGGTTCCTCTAAACTCCATCTAGAGGCTAAAGGTAAACTCTTTGATTGGCATAAGCTGTTTGAATTCCCTTTTTTATCACTCCTGCAGTTCAAGCTGGTCTCTTCATGGTTCATTCTGTAATATCTCAAAAGATACTGTGTGTTGTGTCTGGGATTGTTCCCCTGGCCACGCTACCAGGGTTTACCTGGTCAATGAATGGTGATT
This sequence comes from Jacana jacana, assembly GCA_013400555.1. NCBI lineage: Eukaryota > Metazoa > Chordata > Aves > Charadriiformes > Jacanidae > Jacana > Jacana jacana. Next base: position 387,110 of record VZTM01006589.1, on the reverse strand, counting down.
TTTCCCTCCTCTCTGATAAAAACTTGTTGAATGTGTTTAATCTGTAACCGTAGGGCTCTAATGAGGTAATTGTTCAAATTGGAAGGTAAAAGAAAATCAGTTTTGTAGCTTGCACACCCAAATACTTCCCCTATTTTGGGGGAAATTACCTTCAGGTAATTTTCTGTTTTATTTTAACAATGAGTGAAAAAATTAAGCTGTGAAGGTTTAGCTCTTCTTTCTTCGTTCTGCCTCACTGCTCTGTCTCTGGAAGCACATCACAGTTGCATAACACGTGAAGTGCAGTCCCTAAAAGCCATCTGCTCAGTCTGCTCTCGTTAGTACATCACGTCGAGGGGTTTGGGGGTTTGTGTTTTATTTTGGTAACACAGACACCACAACTTAAATGACAAATAAAAATACAGGAGTTGAGTTTCCATGTCCATACAGGGAAGCTAATGCTAATGAATTACTCATCCCTGTCACATCTCTGCTGTTGATTTTGCAAAGCTTGTTTATGATTAAACCCACTTATATATTGCCTACACTTCACATGCTTTACATGACTGTTTACACTTGCTCATATTTATCTCCAGATATATTCTGAACCATAACTGAAGCCTCATTATAGTCACATTCATATTAATGAAAGCCAGGCTAAAACACCTTGGAAATCAGTGAAGTCACCCAGATGTAATGGAATTTAATGGAGAGAGAATCTGGCCTTTAGTCACAACTAGAGGTTGATTAAATGCTCTCAAGTCAGCGCTGCTCCTCTGCAGTAAAAGCAACCATCAAATCTAATTAACAGATGGGAGCTATCACTGAGCACAAGGCATGGGAAGCCATTAGTTCAGTGTGACCTCACTTACCTGTTTTTCTAGCAGAAATGCTGCAGCTCAAGTGAAAACTCAGGGAAGTTTCATACTCCTGGATTTTCCAGTATCCCGTCTGGATGCTTTGGAGGACTTGTGTCCAAGGAGCAGCAAAACCTCCACGTACCTTGCAATTCCCACGTATGCAGCTCATGTTTGCAAGAGCCTCAGTACTGAAGCTCTCAGTGAAAGGTCAGAGCTTGCCACAATGCAAACCTCCACATGCCCACTGTCACACAGAAATACAAATGTCGGGCCTCTCCCTGACTCCTGGAGGAAAGCTTCTCTTCCCTATCACTGGGAAAGCCCAGGTAGAATCTTTTGTCCATAAGGTTAAACTGAAGCCTGGCATCTATGGCTTTGGGGAAGGAGTGAGATATTTACAGGTCCTACGGGAAACAGCTGAGGGAACTGGGGTTGTCCAGCCTGGAGAAAAGGAGGCTGAGGAGAGACCTGAAAGGAGGTTGTAGCCAGGTGGGGTTTGGTGTCTTAGCCCAAGTGATAACCAAGAGGACAAGAAAAAACAGCCTCAAGCTGTGCCAGGGAATATTTAGAAGGCATATTGGGATTTTTTTTTTACATGGAAAGGGTTATTAAGCATTGGAACAGGCTGCCCAGGGAAGTGGTGGAATCATCTTCCCTGGAGGGATTTAAAAGATGGGTAGATATAGTGCTTAGAGGTATGGTTTAGTGATGGTTTTGTCAGTGTTAGCTTGATGGTTGGACTTGATGACCTGAAAGGTCCCTTCCAAACAATTCTATGACTCTATGATATCACTGTTTCTGTCTCTCCCCTTGCCCCCAAAAAGAGCTGATGCTTACCTAAAATTACCAGTCTGGCAACAAAGGTCTGTAGCCCTTTCTGTCCTATCTTGTTTGTCTCACCCACACACTCCTTACCCCCTCTGACACATGCTTCCTTCCCCCAACAATCAGTTTGGAACTCTGGAAGCCCAGCTTTTCTTTCCACCATCTACAAGCCCATACATATCCCTGGACAACCTTTCTCAGTCACCTTTCACAAAATATATGTAATGCCCTAGAGTTTCTCCTGTTCCTCTACTCCTGTAGGAACGCAGCACCATCAGCAGACCTGGGGAGAGCTGTAACATAGATTCATAGAATCATTCAGGTTGGAAGAGGCCCTTGGGATCATCGAGTCCAACCATCTGCCCTACTCTACAAGTTCTCCCCTACACCAGGTCCCTCAACACCACATCTGGCTGTGGAGAAGGCATTGCCCTCATTCACCGAGATGTGTCAGAGAGTACAGCAAGCAGCTGTTTTCCCCAGTGCCTCTACATTGAGGTACGATGATGACTACAACCATGGACACAACTAGGATACACTGGTGGCAAGACAGGAGGGCTGAATGGCACAATTAGTGGAAGGAGGGCAAAAGCCAGGCCATGGCAAAGCTGATGTAGGGCTGATGGTTGGACTCGATGATCCCAAGGGTCTCTTCCAACCTGAATGATTCTGTGATCCATACAAATCTGAGAGTCCAGTGGGATTCCACTCAGTCTGACCAGCAGCTGCCCCAGAACAGCCCCTTAACCCCACGAACCCTCAACCTCTGTGGGTCTGACACAAAGAGAGAGGTTTTAAAGGAAGGTTTCGTAGGGGAAGGAGTTCATTTGTAACAGATGTTCAGAAGGAGCGACCCCGAAGAGCAGCTGTGCTCAGGACAGTGGCAGGAAATAGACAGCATTATACAGATGGGCCGTATGGGGATGATGTCACATTGTGATATACTGGAAAATAAAGACAGTTTCAGTTTGGGCATGAAGCTCTCTTTTTTGGGGAAGAGAGCCAATTTTTGCCATTTTTAGTTATTGTGGTTTAAAAGAAATGGGCAATGAAATTCTACCACTGATGTTTTTTGTTTTTTTTTCTTTAGTGTACTTATATTTAATATATTTCAGTAAAGCTACGCCCCATTTTTGGTTGAGAAAAATCAGGTATGGTCAAATATCGATTCTTAGCTATCTTTAAGTTTTATTCCATTTCACAGTAAAGGGATATATTACTTGGTCTCTCCCTGCCAACTCTGTGTGTAAGTATTGCCAGCCAACAGAAGTTTAATTAGCTAAAAAATATAATTCTCAGGGTTAAAATTACTGAGGGTGCAATTTAAATTACTCCTACTCAAAATCCATAGAAAATGTTGAAGTGTTTTTGTAACATTGAGAATAAATTAGGAGCACATTTCCCTGCACTCCTCGATTTACCAGTCAGTTGAGTAAGTCTGTTTCTCAGTGGGATATTCTCACTTTCATCTTTTTCATTTTTATCTTTATTTGATTCATAATCTCCAAAAGTGTGGAATCTTGCACTCTTGTGAAGTTTTCCAGTTCTACATAAAATGTGGAGACTGATCCCCATGTTTCCAGAACCCTCTGAGCTTGGCCTCTGTCCTGTGTGATGTTTGTTAGGACGGTTCAGTTCTCAGATGTGGAGGGTTTATTTTCAGAATATCAATCAAGCTTCCAGACCTTCCCAAAAGCCTTCTCCAAATCAGCAGATTTGGTGAATCCTCTTTCCTTGGATAGCCCCACCTGTAAGACTTGCCTGGTGTGGCACCTCAGGTGGCACCTGAGAAAAGTCCGTCTGCTGAACACCCTAGAAGACACCTGTGTGAAATATTCCCAGCTGAGACTAACCCTGACAGTGCAAATTCCTTAAACCATGTGATACTCCCTACTCTCTGCAGTCACAGCTCAGAGTGAAGAGCAGGCTCTCTTTAAGGCAGTGAAAAAATTCCTATTCCACCTGGATGCACACAAGTCTATGGGACCGGATGGGTTACACCCAAGAGTGCTGCAAGAGATGGCAGAATCATAGAATCATAGAATCATTTAGGTTGGAAGAGGCCCCTGGGATCATCAAGTCCAACCATCAGCCCTACTCTACAAGTTCTCCCCTACACCAGATCCCTCAACACCACATCTAATCTGCTCTTAAACACAGTCAGGGAGGCTGACTCCACCACCTCCCTGTGCTTGCTGAGCCTCTTTCCATCATTTTCCTTAAGTCATGGCTGACTGGAAAGGTCCCAATGGACTGGAAGGTGGTGAATGTAACTCCCATCTACAAGAAGGGCAAAAGGGCANAATGGGCTGCCCAGGGAGGTAGTGGAGTCCCCATCCCTGACTGTGTTTCGAAGTAGATTGGATGTGATGTTGGGGGATCTGGTGTAGGGGAGAACTTGTAGAGTAGGGCTGATGGTTGGACTCCATGATCCCAAGGGTCTCTTCCAACCAAAATGATTCTATGATTCTAAGATCCAAGCGAAGAGAGCCTGAACTTACTCAACCCTTGGAGATCAAGATGGTCCCTCAATAACCCTTGTTATAACCCACAGTGGCTCTTCCAAGCGGTGTCTAACAAATGTAACTACCAAACAAAAAGCCACCTTCCATAAAATTCAAAAGGAAGTCCACGGGAACATTTCTGGTCCCTCGTGGACATTCTTTAGCGAAGCTGGTTCACTGGAGAATCCCTTCTTTGCTTACTGTCTGCAAATAAGATTTGTACCTGGCAAACAAAGTTCCTTCGTATCTCGGTCTTTGTTAAACTCAGAGGATTCACTCCTCCCTTTCCTGTATTCCCAGACTAAGACACTTATCTCTGCTTTTGCCTTCCTGGCACTTGCTTCTCTGCTGTCTTTCCTTCGGCAGGAGAACTCTTCCTTCACTTCTGCAGAGACGAGTAGGAGTGAGAGATGATGAGCTCCTTTATTGCAGTTAAAGGAACCCTCCATTTCCTTTAATCTGAAAGGAACCAACCAAAGGAACACTCTGTGATTTCTAAGTTCAGACAACTCTCTGGATTAAAATTCTCCCTACTCTGCTCTGGTAAGACCCCACCTGAGTCTAGCTCTGGAGCCCTGAGCACAGGAAGGACATGGACCTGTTGGAGTGACCCCAGAGGAGGCCACCAAGATGATGAGAGGGCTGGAGCACCTCTGCTGGGAGGGAGGCCAAGTTGAGTTGGGGTTTTTCAGCCTGGAGAAGAGAAGGCTCAGGGGAGACCTTACTGTGGCCTTTCAGTACCTGAAGGGGGGGTTATATGGAAGATGGGGACAGACCTTTTAGCAGGGGCCTGTTGCAATAGGACAAAGGGTAATGGCTTTAAACTAAAAAAGGGGAGATTCAGACTAGATAGAAGGAAGAAATGTTCTATGATGAGGGTGGTAAAAACACTGGCCCAGGTTGCCCAGAGAGGTGGTAGATCCCTCATCCCTGGAAACATTCCATGTCAGGTTGGACAGGGCTCTGAGCAACCTGATCTAGTTGAAGAAGGCCCTGCTGATGGTGGGGGGGCTGGACTAGATGGCCTTTAAATGTCCCTTTCAACCAAACTAGTCTATGATTCTTGGTTTTGAAAGCACGTATTCTAGTAGTTAAAAATCCCCAGCTTCAGCTCCACATGAGAAAATGAGTATCTTGTTCCCGTTTATCTTCAAACACTCTCACTTGTTCTGGCACAAATGCTTATCGAATTAAACTGGAGCCATTTTTGGAACCAAAGTTCAACATAAAGCACAATGTACAAGTGAAATAATGGAAAATGTTCTTATCATGCTGCCACCCACATCTTCTCTGGCAGCAGACGCCACACAAACTGTGGGATTTAGGCACTGGGAATGGAAAAAGAAAGACTATATATGGCAAAACTCAGCAAAACTAAAGATGTTTCTGTATTTTAATGTCATCCCAAGAAGTTAAGACAAAAGCAGAATTCCAGTCCTGCTCTCCCTGGAGCCTGAACTGCCTTCAGGAGCTGTGTTTCCATCCAGAACAGACTAATATTTATAAATCCCACTTCCACATAAGTTATCCCTTGAATCACAGAATGTCAGGGACTGGAAGGGACCTTGAAAGATCATACAGTCCAATCCCCCTGCCAGAGCAGGAACACCCAGACCAGGTCACTGAGGAAGATGTCGAGGTGAGTTTTGAATGTCTCCAGAGAAGGAGACTCCACAACCTCCCTGGGCAGCCCCTGCCAGTGTTCCCTCACACTCACTGTGAAGAAATTTTTCCTCATATTTAACTGGAATCTCCTCTGTTCCAGCTTGTATCCATTACCCCTTGTCCTGTCATTGGATGTCACTGAGAAGAGCCTGGCTCCATCCTCCTGACACTCACNTTAAATTTCTCCCTGCCCAACTCTCCAGCCTGTCCAGGTCTTGCTGGATGCCAACACGGCCTGCTGGCTTGTCAGCCACTCCTCCCGGTTTGGTGTCATCATCTTGAAGAAAACAAGAATCTCTCCCATTCTTTGGAATTGGAATTATAATCAACCTGTTTTAAGAATAAAAAGTTGAAGTTTCATAACGTGCATCTGAACGAGCGTAACTTTTTTGTCATCTCTGATGCAAACCAAGCGTTGTAAGGATTGACCATGAGGAGTTTCCCAATGCTGTGGTGTAACCACGGAGGTGTGGTGACAAACAGTACTTTTCCAGTACAGAAATCTCACTTTTCTAGTAAAGAAATCTCGTTACGTTTAAAAATGACAGGGTTCTCTTTTTTTTTTGGATTATTTTTGGTGATGTTCTTTGATTTTTAATCAGCTTGAGCAACTAAAAATGGGAAGGGATAGTAAATATAAGATACCCAGGAGAATACCTCAGTGTTCGGAAAGAGAACAGGTTATTTCAGGTAAGACAGATATTTGGGGATGATTTTTTTTTTTTCCCTTTTTCAGCTTTTCACAGAAAAATGAAGAAGTGATTTTTCAGAGTGTGGATCCCAGCCGTACCTGCACTTTTCACTTCACTTACTTCGGCGCCTTGAAGCAGAAGCCAACAGATGTTCTCTTGGATCTGGCCTCTGGCGCCACCACCACGCACACACCGGTGCCTCTGACCTGGAAACTCTGTTAAATTACCTTTTTTGTCTTCCTCCTCCTCATGAAGACCATGTTTTCTGATGACACCCAGTTTGCTTTGTGTTTTCCTGCCTCAAGACCAGTGTTTCTCTCCAGGCTGCAGTTTCATGCAGGAAGGGGTAGGGGACGTTTCTCTGTTTAAGAGCAGAAGCCGGGCCTCATTACCGCTCATCCAAAGGAGGTTGTAGGTTGTGTGTGGGACAGTTGTGCCTCCTGCTGACACAGCCAGACCAGTAAAACCCTCGGCGTGTGATGACATGGAAAACCTCCCAGGACTGGAGAAACCAGAGAAGCTGGGAAAGCAGAATCATAGAGTCATAGAATCATTCGGGTTGAAGAAACGCTTGGGATCATCGAGTCCAACAATCTGCCCCACTCTCCAAGTTCTCCNTGCCCAGAACTGGACACCAGACTCAAGGTGCGGCCTCACCAGTGCTGAGCACAGGGGGACAATCACCTCCCTGCTGCTGCTGGTCACACTATTCTTTATACAAGCCAGGATGCCCTTGGCCTCCTTGGCCACCTGGGCACACTGCTGGCTCATGTTCAGCCCCTCATCACCCAGCACCCCCGGCAAGAGTGGTCAGAGCCTGGAATGGGCTGCCCAGGGAGGGGGTGGAGTCCCCATCCCTGACTGTGTTTCAGAGTAGATTAGATGTGGTGTTGAAGGATCTGGTGTAGGGGAGAACTTGTAAAGTGGGGCTGATGGTTGGACTCCATGATCCCAAGGGTCTCTTCCAACCTGAATGAGTCTATGATTTCTTGCATGTGCTTGTTCTGCAAATGGAGATGGCCTCCTTGGTTTGGAAGCAAAGATAAAACCACAGAAAACTGAGCTGTAGTAAAAAGCGCCCCCGTATGTGAGTTGAGAGGAGGAAAAAATCCTCTTGATCCTCGAAATGGAAATACGTTAGGAAAACTGAGGAATTTCACATCTCAATCTGGGCCTTTCACTTCCTGACGGGGATACAGGAGTGTGGAGACAATCCCCAAGAGAGCAGGTTGTGCTTCGCTGTGAAGATGAATCTCACCTCCTTCGCTCTTCCATTCCAATAAAACTATCTGAGCTCTTTTATTTCTAAGTTAAACTTGGTTCTGAGTGTTCTCCGAATGCTGGAGCTGCGCTTTATTGACCAACGCAGAACCGGGAGCAGGAAGGGGATTCCAGGAGAAGACCCGAGGCAAAAAGAGCTGAGGGAAGCAAAAGGTGCTCGTCTCCTTCCTTCTCTCCTGGCCAGATTTTCCCCATCAAAATGAGATTATTCTCATTGTATCAGACATAAAAGGCAAGAGGAATGGTTAAATCTTAGTACTTTTAATGACTTTTTAAGTACTTTTCCTACTTTAATGATCGCTTTGGAGTTGTTTTATTTTTCCCCAGCACTACCCAGTGTACCTATTCCTCTTTTGAGGATCAGCAAGTAGATAAGAAGGGATAAATCCCCGCTGCAATTGAGAATTGACCACTCAGTATCAGATCCGAGATGATTTCTCCATTGTCAGGGTACCCCGGGGGAATGAGGGACGTCAGAAGTTACTCATCAGGACAAAGACGGGTCATCGGAGTTTATTTGCAATTAAAACACAAGATACAGATTCCATCAGTGAAAGACCCTTCGCAATGAACACGCCTTTTACCTAGTCAACATAAACAATTGATTTGGAGCATGAAGGCATTTCTGGAAATACACAGCACTTGCCCAGAAATGGGAGCATTTGAGATACAAGCAGCTCCTTCGAACGCTACTGGAAACACAGCGTCCTGGTCTCGCCACCACGTCCCTCGGTCACCGAGGAGAAGCTGCCTTTCCAAGTCAGTTGAAGTAAACATCCACCCCCCAGCCCTGCCACTTGTTATAGCTGAGTGTAGGATGTTTACAGGAACTAAAAATTAGTTTTAACAACCTAAACACAGCACTGGCTTTTGAGATATCCAAAAAAAAATAAAATAAAAAGAAGCTGCACAGACAGATTTCCACCTATTTTTGTGAGCTACAATTTGGGCAACTCTTAAGGCAGAGGCAACACCAATGAAGCCTTACTAACCTTGCCAAGTGGGCACACCAAGTTTGAACAGTTCATGCTCTATCAGGAGAGGGTAACACACACATCCTGGGAGGGGTGGGAGAAGGAAGACTCTGGCAGCCCGTGGAGATGAGCGTTCTGGCGCACTTACCTGCCAAAGCCCTTCCTGCTCAGAGCAGACACCCTCCACAGATCTCAAATTCAGGTCATTTTCAAAATAGATCTATCTATTTGGGAGGTGAATGGGGTGGTACAAAGCAGGTAACAGTCCTCAAAGATGTCCATCTCAAACCATTTATGCAAAAAAAAACCCTGAGCCCCTCAGTTCAAGGACAGGGAACTGCTGGAGAGAGTCCAGGGCAGGGCTACCAAGATGATGGAGTGGAGCATCTCCCATAGGAGGAAAGGCTGAGGGAGCTGGGTCTCTTGAGCTTGGAGAAGAGGAGACTGAGGGGTGACCTTATTAATGTTTATAAATATGTAAAGGGTGAGTGTCAGGAGGATGGAGCCAGGCTCTTCTCAGTAACATCCAATGATAGGACAAGGGGCAATGGGTGCAAGCTGGAACAGAGGAGATTCCACTTAAATATGAGGAAGAACTTCACAGTGAGGGTGAGGAAACACTGGAAGGGGCTGCCCAGGGAGGTTGTGGAGTCTCTAGAGACATTCCAAACCCTCCTGGAGGCGTTCCTGAGTGACCTGCTCTAGGTGTTCCTGCTCCAGCAGGGGGATTGGACTGGCTGAGCTTTCAAGGTCCCTTCCAATCCCTGAGATTCTGTGAACATTTCAAGTGTTTCCTCAGCGTGCCAAGCTCTACAGCTTTTGGTCTTACAATTGTACATCTTCCTGGTTGTGTTCTGTTTTCTTCAACTAATTCTTATTCCTCCTCCAGAACTTTTTCAAGATACTCTGATTATGTCAATCTTTTTTATTTCCTCTTTTCTTGCACGTGGACGTTGTAACTCAGAAATCCAAGTCATTATCACAGCAGGAGAGATATCACTTTGGCTTCCAGCTCCAAACTTTGATTCCACAGGTATGTTTAATTTAATGTCTCAAACAAAGAAAATCTCAGCAGTCCAGCAGAAGAATGCTTCAATAAACTCAATCAGCCAAGAGGCCAAACCTCAGCCTTCCCAAAGCTCTTGTCTGAGCAGGTGTTTTTGCAGATTTACTGGGGAGCAGGACCCACAGACGCAGATTATTTCATACACAGAGAGCAGAGGGGGGAGCCCTCCAAATATTTAACAGATGTTCTTTGTGTGAAGAAAAACAAGACTTCAAGCATTTCTGCCAAATGCAGCTGGAAGTTCACAGCAAGGGAAGACAGTGCTGCACAGAGGCCAGCCTGGAGTCACTGAGAACTTCATTGTGTTGCTTTCAAGCAGTCATAAAAATCATCCAGAGGAAAAATCACAGGCAACTAACCCGCACCCCAGACACTGGTCTTCACAGACACTCCACTCCCTCGGCAAGTGAGGATCTCTGTCATCTTCTGGGCTTCCATCTCTAAAGGAAACCGGAGGTTGCACCTGGAGATACAGCAAACAACAGACTGGTCTCCACACCACCAGCCTGGTCTTCATTCAGGTCTTTTCCCCCACGTCTGAAATCAGTGCACTGCACTCATCAGAGACCGAGCCAGGGCTCCGTATAATCCAAGCCACAGTCCCAGGCTTGATGTTAACGAGATGGGGAAACTTGGTGATGTGACAAATCTTCCTCTTCTGTTCTCAGAACTCACTGTTACAGTTGGGGACCTGGGCCACCTCATTCTGCAACGGTGGCTTCAACTCCTCCTTCCCACCAGCAGAGCGTGGGGAGTTCCCACCATCCCTTCCCAGCAACCCCAGTGCTGCCCCCCAGCCTGCATGACTTTAACAGACCCCACGTTCTTCAGGTGCAAACAGCCACGTCCCAGATGGGTGAAGGCATTTGGTACTCTGTATTTCAGGTATAGTAAAGGGAGAGCCTTGGATTTCTAACAGTTCTGCAAAAAAACATCTCAAACAAAACAAAAATGCAGTGTGGGTTTTAAAATTCATTTATTTCCTGCAGTTACAAGCTCCTTTGGTTTGTTTTCACATGAAGACATAAAACAGCCGTGCCTGAGAACAGCTATGAGACACCAGTGCAACAGAAGTGTGCAAATAACAGCTCCCCAAGCCTGGACTCACAAACTGCACCAAACTGGGCTCTTCACAAAAGCCAAGCCCCAGCCCCAGACCACACTGCTGTGACCTGGTGGGTGGACGGGCCAGGACAGCTCTCACCAAAACGGCTGCCAGGCTAATGACGAGATAATGTGGTTGCTGTGGTCATTCACAGGAGCCTGTTACCACAGAACACGTCCTTTCCAAATCCAAATTCTACACAGCACCAGGAAATGTTCAATATTTACAGCAAAAAAATAAGAGAAAAAGTTGGAAAACAACTAGCAGCACCTTTGGGTTTGTTTTTTTTTTTCCAAATAATCAAGATTCTGTGTCCAAGTCCTTTTTATAAATAAACCTACACGAATTATTAAGCCAAATATAATATTTGTAATAAAAGTTATATGATTGTCCCCCTGTCCTTAGCACTGGTGAGGCCACACCTTGAGTCTTGTGTCCAGTTCTGGGCACCTCAGCACAAGAGAGATCTGGAGGGGCTGGAGCGAGTGCAGAGGAGGGACACGGAGCTGGGAAAGGGCCTGGAGAATAAGGCTTATGAGGATCGATTGAGGGATCTGGGAGCGTTTAGCTGGAGGAAGAGGAGGCTGAGGGGAGACCTCATCCCTCTCTAGAACTGCTTGGAAGGACATTGCAGAGAGGTTGGTGCTGGTCTCTTCTCATGGGCAATGAAAGAGAGGGAATGGCTGCAAGCTGCAGCAGGGTAGGGTTAGGCTGGACATTAGGAAAGGATTTTTCCCAGCAAGAGTGGTCAGAGTCTGGAATGGGCTGCCCAGGGAAGTGGTGGAGTCCCCGTCCCTGACTGTGTTTCTGAGTTGATGAGATGTGGTGTTGAGGGATATGGTGCAGGGGAGAACTTTGTAGAGTAGGGCTGATGGTTGGACTCAATGATCCCAAGGGTCTCTGCCAACCTGAATGATTCTGTGATTCTATTCTAAATCCCCACAATTTTAACTGAGATTGTATTAAGTGTGCCAGCTGCTTTAGAAAACCAAACCAAACCAAACCTGCATAGAGGTGCTGGCCATGGGTTGGGCCAACAAATAAGTTGAGCACCTTCCATTACCACAGGCAGAACACTCGGGAGCTACAGTCAGGGGAGCATCCCAGAAGAAGACCATCTGTCCTTGGTTCACTCCTTGAAGGTGTGGCCTCACCAGTGCTGAGTACAGGGGGACAATCTTATCAATTTTATCACAAATATTATGTTTGGCTTAATAATTCATGTAGGTATATTTATAAAAAAGGACTTGGACACAGAATCTTGAGTATTTAAAAAAACAAAGGACCAAGGACCACCTGGTGAAGACCACCTGTCCTTGGTCACTCACCACCTGCCTGAAATCATTACCTTTCCAGTGCTTATTAGTCCAGCTTTCCCAGGACTAAGAAGTCCTAAGAGTTTTCATTCTGGTTTCTGAGCATTTGTATATTTGGACGTAATCTTTTACAGAATCATTAGAGCAAAGTTGAACAAATGGCACCCACTATCAAATAAATTGAACAAAGTCTGTCTTTTAAGTGTTAGAGAAGGAAGAAAACATTTTGGGAGGGGGAAGAATGGAGAGCTGAAATAGTGTAAGAAGATTTTCTGTCTCAGCAGTGGCAGAAGTGACTCACCGAAGCCATTCCTGAAGCTTCCTTCTCAGAGAGCTCTTCCTGTGGCTTTAAGTCCTTTGGGAACCGAATCACTGGAGAGTTAATTCTGAAGATGGACTTTCAAAAGGCATTATTTACATGAAAAATAAAACCACTGCAGTGCCCATGGTGGGGGGTAGCACAGACCAAGATGACCACACCACAGCCAAGTGCATACACTAAGCACCGTAAGTGCAAGAATACATCCTCTGTCATATCTTTAACCTTTCATTTGGCCTTAGGGCATATCCAAGCTCACAAACAATAAAAGCACCCCCAACTCACAGGGAGAGACAACAAAAAGCAAGGCACATCAAATAAAATGCCTGCTAACTATTTGACAGAAGTCATAATAATTTTTCCTAAGAGTCCCAAGTAACAGAAGCTGCTAAACCAGACAATTCACAAAGCAAATCCAGTTTATGGATAACTGTGTAAGAAATTTCCCCACCACGTGCCATTATGTCCCAGCAAAGCCCAATTCCATGGCTCATACCACAGTGCAGAGAGGAACCGTGCTCCGAGCCACTGCAGGCCAGGCTTCGAGAAAATCACCCCTACACCATTAAATCAGGTCAGTCCTTTTCGGAGACAATTCAACTTTTATCTATAGAAATAGTGTTAAAAATATACATATGCACATTTATGAGAGGTTGATGCTTCTGCTGCTGCCCAAGGATAGCCAGGTGCAGCAAACATCTGACTGAAAGCTAGACCTGGTACAGCTTCCAGTCGGGGATGTTTACAGCAACAGACCACTACGCATCGCTGCGGCTCTCCAACAGCCCGGGGCGGCCCAGCACCTTCAGAGGAGGGGAAATAAAAAAAGAGAAGATTTAAGACACATTCCTGTAACACTCCAGTCAATTACTGTTTCAGCTAATCCCAAAGAAAGCCCTTTATTCACATTTGGTAACAAACCCCAAAGCTCTAGATTCTCAACTTAAAGTCACAGAGTTTCTAAATGCAGCATTAGATTCCCAGTTCTAACAGACCTTGTGCTTCAACTGTATTGATGTATCTATTTCCCTTACTTGTTTCAGTGACATGGGTTAGTGATGGTTTGTTGTCAAGAGTGAGGTTGATGGTTGGACTTCTCTCAAAGGGTCCCTTCCAACCCCAACAACTCTGTGATTGACAAAAGCAATAATCAGCTTTGTTTCTATATGTTTTAAAAGGTCCCTTTAGTTGCTTTCCTATATCCTCATTCCTGGCCTCCCAAAAATAAACAGACTTCCACTTTGTACATCCTCTGAATATTGCAGGTCACCATCCTTTCATAGATAGTTATATTAAGTAAAGCTATAAGCAAAATTAAAGACAGCAGCAAAACAAACCATGTTCACCATAAAGAAAATACCAGAAACACAAGCTAGAGGGAACTCTGAAAACATTGACTTTCAGTGTCAGAAACCCCCCTGGTCAGTTTAGAGCTCCATTACAACCAACTAAGTCAAAAGAAAGGAAAAAAAAGCACAAAACCAACCCCAAACCCCAACCCCCTTCTCTTTGGGTGAGCAGTGAGAGGAGAGGGACAGGGTGGGAGGGAAAATAAGAACAGCCTCAGGATGGAACCATTCCACTCCCCACCTTCAAGGAGTTACAATGGGAACTACCACCAGACTGCATTCTGTCCTGCAACCAGCAGTTCCCTCCAAGGTTAAAGGAGCCTCCATGGTATTAAAAATTAGTATTTACAGTGTGTAACACTTGAAGAGGATATAATTTCATTTACACCCAAGTAATACATGAAGTGCACTGCCCTGAATTAGATGATATGAGTTCTCCTGATGCTTCGGTTCCCCACTGCTGTGCACAGAAGAAACCTCAGAAGTCCCAATTCAAAGGACCCCTGAGGGGCTCCTGCTGTTGCAAAAGCTCCCCCTGTCTTTGTGACGGATGTGGAGGCTCCAAAACTCCTGTCAGATTTTTTTGACAAACAACATATAATTCTGGCTTGATGAAATTCCCATACCCTGATACGCCTTAACTTTGCAGTTTGGAGCAGAATGTCTCCCTTGGCTAACTAAACTGCAAGCAGATGGACACACTCCTCTTTAGCAGTCCTTAGCCCTCTAGAAAGAAAAGAATTTTGCAAGTTTTCTCCTGGCAGATGATCTGCAGACTTCAGCAGCTTTAAGGGTGCTTCTCCTGGGGGGTTCTGCTTAGCCCTTCACAGGAAGTCATTAAAAAAATTTAAATGATACATTACACAGAATCACAGAATCTCAGGGACTGGAAGGGACCTTGAAAGATCATATAGTCCAATCCCCCTGCTGGAGCAGGAACACCTAGAGCAGGTCACTCAGGAACGCGTCCAGGTGAGTTTTGAATGTCTCCAGAGAAGGAGACTCCACAACCTCCCTGGGCAGCCCCTGCCAGTGGTCCCTCACACTCACTGTGAAGAAATTTTTCCTCATATTTAACTGGAATCTCCTTTGTTCCAGCTTGCATCCACTACCCCTTGTCCTATCATTGGATGTCACTGAGAAGAGCCTGGCTCCATCCTCCTGACACTCACCCTTTACAGNCTCTACACTTGTCTTTGTTCTATTTCATTAAATTTCTCCCTGCCCAACTCTCCAGCCTGTCCAGGTCCCGCTGAATGGCAGCACGGCCTTCTGGCGGGTCAGCCACTCCTCCCAGTCTGGTGTCATCAGCAAACTTGCTGATAGTACACTCTACTCCCTCATCCAAGTCATTCATGAATATATTGAACAGCACCGGTCCCAGTACTGAGCCCTGAGGGACTCCACTAGACACAGGCCTCCAAGTAGATTCTGTCCCCTTGACCACCACTCTCTAGCTTCTATCCTTCAGCCAGTTCACAACCCACCTTTACTACCCTATCATCCAGGCCACACTTCCTCAGTGTAGCTACAAGGATGCTGTGGGAGACTGTGTCACACAGGAACACGTTCAGGAGGGGGTTGAATGTCTCCAGAGAAGGAGACTCCACAGCCCCCTCCAGTGTTCCCTCACCCTCACTGTGAAGAGGTTTTTCCTCATATTTAAGTGGACAGAGAGCTTGAAAGTGAAGAAAACCCACAGTAATCGAGATCAGTGTTACCAAAAAACCCAGTCACAGCCGGTTTTCAAAGAAAGGATTCCTCCCGTGACAGGAAAAGTTGTTAGCAGTGAGGGAGTGTGGTTACAGAGCAGCAGGCCCAGATTAACGAGGAACCCGCACGCAGCCCCTATGGCCACACCACGCTCACCTTCTTTATCTTTGAGAAGAAATAGTTAAAAAGCCAGTGGTCATTTGCAACAAAAGCCTCTTCAGGCTGGTCCAAAACTGAAAATTCCTATTTCTCACTGGAAAGAAACAAGCTATTTCATGCCGAGGTGGGCACATGGTATTTGACTAATTAGGCTGCTGAGCATTAAGTTGCACTGAACCATTTCTTCTACTGGTTTCCTTTCACTCTCACTTCTTGGGGAATAATGAAGGTTACTGCAATGTCACCTGCCCACAGAGAACACACTCCCCACCACCTCCTTTTGCCTGATTGCAGGACTCATCACAAAACAGCCAATATACCTGACAATGAAGTCTCTTGCTCCTCAAACTCACTGTCAACTACAAACACCTCCAGAGCGTCCTACAGAGGAATTCTGTCTATATCAAAGGAGTTGAATTCTCCATTTCCAAAGGTGGTGTTAAAGAGGCATTGCAGATCACTTGGTAACTTTCAGGCATGGAGTTGTACAAATTCTATAAATGTTCAATAAATATAAGCCATATATTTATTAAGAAGCATTTTCTGTTCTTTTCCCCAACACTTATGTTTTTTTAAACAACTGTAAGCAGACTCCAGCTTTCCTCAAAGGCACTGTCCTTTCACTTTCATAAAGCATAAAAACACTGAAAACAGGATTTATTCTAATGTCACCACCAACTGAAAGGTATTGAGCACTGGCTTCTGTTAATGCCTCTAACTGTTCTTAAGAACAGCAATAAAGATCATTCTTTGAAGCATGAAAATCCCTCCTAAATCCCCACGGAGAGAACACAGAATGATGCAGAACTTTACATGAAGTCTTTCTGACACAGAAAACATACCTGCTTCTCATCTGCCCTTGGAACTGCTCTTCAGCCCTTAATACTCCAGAACAAACAGTTAGTACTACAGAAGGGACACCATTATGACACTGGTCCTGGTAGATAGTAAACTATCCATGAGCCAGCAATGTGCCCTTGCTGCCAAGAGTGACAGTGGAATCCTGGGCTGCAAAGGGAAGAGTGTGGCCAGTAGGTCGAGGGAGGTCATTCTCCCCCTCTACTCAACACTGGTGAGGCCACAACTGGAATACTGCTTCCAGTTCTGGGCTGCCCAGTTCAAGAGAGACGGGGAAGTACTGGAGAGAGTCCAGAATAGGGCAAGAAAGATGATTGAGGGATTGGAGTATCACCCTGGTGAGGAAAGGCTGAGAGAGCTGGGACTTGAGCTTGGAGAAGAGAAGGCTGAGGGGGAGACCTTCTTCCTGCTTATAAGTATCTGAAGGGTGGGTTGAAGGAGGATGGAGCCAGACTCTTGAGTGGTTGCCAGTGACAAGATGAAGGGCAGAAGGCACAAGCTGGAACACAGGAAGGTCCATTCAAATATGATGAGAAAAAGCTTCTTTCTGGTGAGGGTGGCAGAGCCCTGGCACAGGCTGCCCAGGGAGGGTGTGGAGTCCCCTTCTCTGGAGACCTTAAGCCCCTCCTGGATGCAGTCCTGAGTGATGTGCTCTGGGCAGTCCCGCTCTAGGAGGGGAGTTGAACTAGATGGTCTCTAGGGGTTCCTTCCAACTCTGGCAATTCCATGATTCCGGGACACCTAAAATTTGCCTTCATTCACAATGTTCCAATCAAAGCCTGGCAGGACCGAGACTTACTGCAGTTTTCCAAACCTCAAACATTATTTTGCCAGTCACACTGAGCTTCTACTGCACCTGATATGAGCCCCTTGAGCTCAAAAAGAGAGGAGGGAAGAGGAGAAGAAGGGGAAAGGAAGAGGGCAAAGAGGCAAGTGGCTAAAGAGAGCTTCTTCCTCCTCTTCTCCCCGCCTCTTAAGGAGTCCTCTCTCCACAGCCAGCATGACCACTGTCTCTCAATGAATTTGAAGCTTCAGTTGTCACATAGTTAAGTGTAAATGACAAAATCATAGAATGGCTAAAGTTGGAAGGGACCTTCAAGATCATCTAGTTCCAACCCCCTTGCCACACGCAGGGACACTTCCCACTAGAGCAGGTTGCTCAAAGCCCCATCCAGCCTGGTCCTGAACGCCTCCAGGGATGGGGCCTCCACAACTTCCCTGGGCAACCTGTGCCACTGTCTTACCACCCTCAGGGGAAAGAATTTCTCCCTATTATCTAATCTAAATCTCCCCTCTTTTGGTTTAAAACCATTACCCCTCATATCCTATGACTACACTCCCTCACAAAAAGCCCTCTCCACTCCTGATTCTTCTAGGCCCCCTTTAGGGACTGGAAGGCTGTTAAAGGTCTCCCTGGAGAATGGAGCCAAAGGAGTGAGTTGGTGCATGCAGGCTCCTGTGTGTTGGAATTCTGTGTGTTGGAATCAAGGTCTTGCCAAGCCCCTCCATCAGCCAAAGCAGCTCAGCCCCAGGTGCCTGATGAAGGTGAAAGAGCGACTAGAACAGAGAAAGGGAGACAGATGCTCACTGTCTCTCTCTCAGGTTTTGGGTTTGTTTGGTTTTTTTTGGGTTTGTGCATCTTGGCCAGAAAAGAATTGGGAATCAAACATTTAATCCTAAATGCAAAAAGGGATTCTTGAATTCCACCCAAATTAAAAAGAAAAAATAGTAGGTAGAGCTTCCCAGTGAAAGCCAGCAGTCAGCATCCACCAGCTCTTTAGTAGTTAAACCTGGATTTTACATTAATTCCACAGTACACTAAAATACAGTCTGTTTAAACATTAATGCTACATTAATTGATATGCTCTCCATATGCCCTGTTCTCCCTCCCCCATAAACTCCTCCTGAGTTTAAATCTAGGCAAAAACCCCCAAAACATCTAAACATTTGTTCTTTATTATAAGGTAAAATAGGAAAGAATCTATTAATGTAATTACACCAAACAAGTTCAATAGAAACCCATTCAGTTCAGTAGCCAGAGCAGAATATAGACTCAAAGTCCCTTTTTGTCTGCCTTTAGTGGCAGTGAGGCAATCAGGGAGGGGAGAACAACTTTTCACCAGACAGTTCATTCCTAAACCCAGTGCTCAAAGAAATTTCCCCAGCTTTGAAGTATGAAGTGATTAAATTCACACCATTTTGACATGCTTTTAACTAGCCTTATAGTTCACCAGCATTTCCACTCCACTTTTTCGGGGATCACAGAAGATGAATTAAGCTTCTTTGCCCTGGCTCCAACCCCGCGTGTGAATCTGCATTCCATGTGAAGGACCCCAGCTCACAGGTAACCCTGGTCACATCACCCCCAGCAGCACTGCTGCCACACTGGGACAATACTGACTGTCTGGGCGTTGTAGGGAGCTCCTGATGCCCCCAGAGAGCAGGATTCACACGGCAGGATGAATTCTGGTGCAGAAGGAAGCGCACGTCAGCGGTTTTAGCACTGCATTTCCTGTGTATTTGCAGGAAAGCGCACACCCAGCTTCCTCTGGTCACTGGTACAGCAGCAGAACCAGTGGTGATTTTGGTAGAAAAGGGAAGATTTGGTTTTGTTTTAAATTGGGTGGTGAAGCCTGAGACATTGACAGAGATTGAATCTAACATTGTTCCTGCTCCAGCAGGGGGATTGGACCAGATGATCTTTTCAAGGTCCCTTCCAATCCCTGAGATTCTGTGATTCTGTGAAAGAGGGAGCAAATAAAAAGGTGTATTGCCATTTTAAAAATCTATGGGAAAGCACGAGAGTAGAATGCTCCTAACTGAGCTGAGACCAAACTCACGTGAGGGCTGGATGCACACACCACACACAATCATTTCAGAAAACCACCTAGAGGTTTGTGTTGTGAAATAAGAATATTATCTGACTAAAGGAGATCTAAGGAGGAAAAACTACAGAAACAGGGTGATGGGTGTGAGCCAACATAAAGTTTGGATCCTGAGTCAAAAGGGCCTCTGCCCAATCCTGCCACTTCCAGAGTCTGGTTAAACGTGTGACTTTGTTCTATGGATGAGAGGGATGGCAGGAATTAGACACACCCCTCCCCAGGCCCAGCAACTTGCCTTGGCCTGAAAAACCTGTTTTTTTTACCGAATACCACCTTGGCTTGCCATGAGGTGGAGTAATAAGTACACCCAAGAAATTACTGAGCCAAATTAAGTCAAATTCAGTAACTTGGGAAGTTCTGCAGTAATCTGAAGGGGACTGGGAGTGGCTAATCCAAGATCATTTTGCTGTAAAAATGAGCTAATAATAAATACACCTACTACACTAAGAACTAAGAGGGTATGAATAACCCCCATGAAAATCCCAACCAACAGGTTAACCTGCAATCAGGAACAGAAGAAGGAAGAAAGGATAGTAGCACCCTTACTTGTATTTTTGTTTTCCTCAGAGCACAGATGTTCAGCAGTTTATATTGCTCCTGCTACATTATATATAGCAACAGTCACTGCTATTCTCACATTTTGAGGTTTTAAACTTTTCTGGCAGGGCAGCTACATCAGTGCACTGACCCTAAGAGAAACCTGAAAAGCTACAACAACAAACTTGGGAAAAATGTGAATGCTCTGAATGTTCTGGGCCAGATTTCACATAAAGATTCAATCCCTTCCCTTATGTTCCCTTTCAGATTTATCAAGAAATTTTCGTTATCCACACTCAGTGAGTTTAACACATAACTCTATATTGGTGTCCACAGTACAGTTCTAGGTTCTTAATTTCAGCTATTTACACCTTTTCCTTTTGTTCCCTCTTCATAGGAAAGGAATTTGTGCCTCCTTCCTGGTGAAGTACACTGGAAGTAGGTTGTTTAATCTGGGGTCGATTCTTGGAGATACTTAATTAGAAACTATTAAAAAACAAATCACTGTAAAATATTTTACAGCTACCTCTACATGATATGGGTCCATGTTATCCTGAAAAGTCTTCCAGTTCCTAAGTTGGGCCTTTTCTTCTTTCAAAGTAACCAACATCCCCGGTCCAAGAGGATAAAGCTGTCTGTAGGAAGAGTGCTCTTTAATTTTAAGGTCATCTTTCAGTATAAGATTCAGATGATCTTCCAATCTGGAAAATACAGAGAAATTCACCTGTTATTACAAAGACAGCAGAAGACAGAAGCAAGAGGGCAAAAAACCCCCAGCCCTAGCACTTGACAAGGAATCACTTTAATAGATTTTCTTTGTAGTGATATCAGAAGAGCTCTACCCATAAAAAAAAGCAGCTAAATACAAATAAACTCAGTCTTTACTATTTCCAGTAGCACATTTACTACAATGTTGAAGCCCTCTCTGCCTGCTGACTCAACTAGGAGAGGCACAAACCAAAAAGCCTCCCTGAAAACATGGAGACCAAGAAAGCTAAATAAACACATCATTTGTTAGGCTGAGATGTCTTGTCTTTTCTGTCAGTGGAGTCTGGGGCAGCAGACTCTGAATCAATGACACAGTTAGCAGACTCCTTCACTTAATGCCTCTTCACTCCCATTTGCAATTATAATTCCCCGGTGATATCAGCTGCCAACAATAGCTCTCTGTAACACGGTGATGGAAATGAGCTGCAATGGGACCTTCCTAGTGCAGCACCCCTCTGCTCCCCTCTGCTGAACCAGGACACTGTTAACATCAGCTATTAAGTCTGCACTGTACTCCTGTATTGCTGGAGAAGCTGGTAAGGGCCAGGGCACCAAGAGTCCTACAGGCAACGTAAGACAAACCTTCCCATTTTAAGGCTAATCCTGTGTGACCACATTCCAGTCCTTGGAAAGGCACTGAGTTACAAATATGACAAATCTTGGCATTCTGAAACTCTCAGCTTTGAGAGGTGGAGGCTGGAGATTGTTCCTGCAGCCTGTAGGCTTTGGTAGAAGTACAGTATCACAACAGCCTATTTTCCCTGCTGAATAAAGTGAGCTCAACTCCTCCACTGCAGTTAAACCCTGAAGGGTATCAGACTGAGAAGTGACCTGTGCACCAACACCAATCCCAACCCTGCTCCCAGAGCAAACCCAATTGTTCTTTTTTTAATTACTTCAAAGAAAATAAGCTCAACCCAGCAAGCCACAAACATCAGACAAGTGTGTGGCGCTTGGTTCTACAAAGCATCCTTTGTCCTTAGGCACAAGTTCAAAAAAAAAGTTAATTATTTGTTTTGCAATAATACCCAGGAGACCTATTCTTTTAAGTACACACGTACAGTCTGCTTCCACAGAGGAAACTGTCCCCACAGGAACAGGGTGCACTCAGGGCATCAGCTTCAGCATCAATCTCAATAGCAAAACAACCCCCCCACACACACAATCCAACCTTTAACTGACCCTCAGAATTATTATCTCTGTTTAAAACTGTAGATCCCACCAACTTCTTTCCACAAAGTCATTTTCTGCATTTACTGACAGTAACTGGAAGGCAAAAGGCTTTGTTTTGAAAACTTTACTCCATATTTGCAGATCAATCTTACACAGAATCCGACAAATATGCTGAAAAAATTACTACTTTCACAGCCTCTCTCTCAAACATCATCTCCTTTAGAATCAAGCCACCTCCTTCGATAATTTATAACACAACAAGGATTAAAATAGACTTTCCTAGTCTGGAAATGCACCACCTGACAAATTTGAGTCGTGTTTCCCTGCTTGGAGCAACGTAACATTTAGAACAGTTACTGGGCTCAGTAAGAAGAGATACTCCATTTCATTTTGGAGAAGGCAGAAGTGACTTTAAGCAAGAGCTTTTTTTCTAAATCATTAAAACAATCTTTGATTTTCACACTGACTGTAGAAAGTTTTGCTTGCCAACCACTGAATGTGTTAGTCCTCTTGTGCTCTATTCTACACAGAATTCCTAGGATCACCGAGAAAAAAACATCAAGGCATTTGCAGAAGGTTCCTGAAAAGCACAAGACTCACTAACTCCAAAGAAGAAGTAGAGTACCACCAACTTCTGGAAAGCACAAGAACCATTTGGAATTAATTTTTAGAAGATGTAGACAGAAAATAAAAACAAAAGAACAATTAAAAGTTTTATCAAATGCAGAACACACCCAACCAACTTCACATGAAGAGCTGGGGGGCTACTTAGATCAAAGTTCAATGGTGGATGTCACATACTTTGATTTTAGCAGGGCTTTCAGGACAGTCTCCCTGCACAGTCTAACCTGGGAGCTGAGGAAGTCCCAGTTCAACCAACAGAGGAGATGATGGGCTGGAAAACCAGCTGGGTCAGTGGCTCACGTGGCTGCAACCAATGGCTGAACATCCAGGTACAGGCTGGCAAGGAAGGTCCCTAGGGGCCAACACAGAGCTCCAAACACGCTCATCAGCACCCAG
This sequence comes from Jacana jacana, assembly GCA_013400555.1. Classification (NCBI taxonomy): domain Eukaryota; kingdom Metazoa; phylum Chordata; class Aves; order Charadriiformes; family Jacanidae; genus Jacana; species Jacana jacana. The sequence continues at coordinate 364,062 of VZTM01006589.1, read as the reverse complement.
GAAGATGACACAGACTGCACACCTCAGCAGACCAGCAGGTGTCACTGGAAAGAGACAAGAGGGGAGTGACTGTGAATGGCAGCGCTTCTGCTAACAGAGACAGGCCATGATAAACCCAAGGACGGGGCCAAAAGAAGCCTCACTGTGTTCAAGGAGGAAAAGCAAAAAGCTCTGCACCCAGAGCAGAAGAACCCCAGGCATCAGCACAGGTTGGGCAGAGCTGGCTGCAACACAGCCCTGCTGGAAAGGGCCCAATTCAGCTCAAATGGGGGCCAACATCCCACTGCAGAGACGGCAAACCGCAGAGAGGACCGCAGGTGGACAATGTTGTCCCTTCTCTGCCTGCCAATGGCAAGGACACTCTGCAGACACCAGGGGCGCAGATGAGGATCCTCACTGACTTCAAGGGGGATGCTGAGGAACCAAGGAGGGGTCCAGCCCTGGGCTACCAAGCAGGTCAGGGCCTCAAGGACACCACCCACAGGGAGACGTTGAGAGGGACAGGACTGTTTTCTCTGGCAAAGAGAAGGCAAGGGACCATCTCAGAGCTACAGCTACCGAGATGGGAACTCTAAAGACGGCCAAGACAAACTCGCTCAGCACTGGCAGACAGGAGAAGAACGCAATGGCCATAAAAGGCAGTGTGGGAAATTCAGGTTGGACTCAATGACAAACCTTTTCACTAGGAGAGTGGTGAAGCCCAGGACCAGGCTTCCCAGAGAGGCTGTGGATTCTCTGTCCTTGGGGCTTTTCATGGCTTAGTAGGACAAAGCTATGGCTGATCCCACCAGATGCTACTTAGAGCCCTGCTTTGAACAAGTGGTTGGACCAGAGACCTCCAGAAGCCTCTTCTGACCATTATACTTGAGACTCCATGATCTCTTTAATTCCTGCAGTATGCTTCCAGCAACTCCAGCCTTGTTGAAGTAATTCTCCCTAGAAATGATGTCAGTATTTGGAAAAAGAACTATGCATTGATGACATCATTACAGGCTTTCCTATAAATAGCCAGGTGCTGTCAATAGACTGCAGCACTAACAGCTCCCACAGTTCTGGAATCACAAATATTTAATGGTAAAACTATTTTAATAAAAAAGCTGGTGCCAAATATTTTGAAAAACAAACTACAGAGAAACAGAAGCTGCATACCCAGCCTATTGAATTTAAATATTCTGCCAACCACTAGCCCGGGGTCACCTTCGTAGAATACTCAACGTGCTTCCAGAAAAATCCCTTCAAAACAGTAATTTTACACCAATATCTTTAAGAATAGGCAATATGAACGATATTTTCACTTAGTTTGCTCTGTAGAACATCCCTCAAATTTGAGAAAGATGGTAGAATGTTTCCCAGAAGACACAAATAAAACACATTAAATTTCTAATTTTTGGTGCTCAATGGAGTTCAATCCAGCTGGCAGCCGGTCACAAGTGGTGTTCCTCAGGGCTCAGTACTGGGGCCTTTCCTTTGTAATATCTTCATTGATGATATAGATAAGGACATAGAAAACACTATTAGTAAGTTTGCAGATGACACCAAGTTGGGTGGGAGTGTTGATCTGCTTGAGGACAGGGATGCTCTACAGAGGCACTGGGATAGACTGGATAGATGGGCCAATGTTAATGGCATGGCCTTCAATGAGGCCAAGTGCCAGGTCCTACACTTGGGCCTCAACAACCCCATGCATCGCTACAGGCTTGGGGAAGTGTGGCTGGAGCTGCCTGGCAGAAAAGGACC
>VZTM01006589.1:348006-362125 GCA_013400555.1 Jacana jacana | reverse complement strand
TTCTATGATTCTAAAGTGTTGCTCTTAAGCAATATATGAGGATCTCTCACGTTTAAGGGAAGACTACAGATCTTTAACTCCATTTTTGCCTATCAGATCTGTTTCCTCCTGGTATTAAATACAGCATTTCAAATCATAACGTACTAAATACAGACAATGGACAGTACAACCCTTTTGTTGTACCAGAAATGCAGAACTTCAGTGATAATCAGAATTAAACCAATTACAGCAAACAAATGGTTTTGGATTAACTCAGGAGTAGCAGAAACTAGAACTCACTCCCAGGACCACCCAGATGAAACAATTCAATGCAATAGACAAAACAGGCGGTGAAAAGGAAACCCAGGTCGTTCACCTGACACCACAATCCTGCTTTTTGGGTACTTTTGGTCCAGAGAACCTTGGTCGATGTCATCCTGTCCCAGAGTTTCAAAGTAAGAACAACAGGTACTCGGTTTAAGCAGTAAGACTAAAACAAACTCTCTTCTGGCACTGACTGGGGTTTTCCACATCTTCTGGTGAGCTAATAAATATATTCATCTAAAGAAACCCCCTTCACCCATCTTAGCAGGTAGTGCACTGGAACAGGAGGCGACCTGCAAAGGGACCCAGTTTGTGCTGAAGACAATACCCAAACTACATCTATACCAAGGGGTCTCACTTAAGAATTAGCTCCAGTCCTACCTATGGTGTAAACAGCCTTAAACCAAAGGCATTAGCCAACTCCAGAGGGACACCTTCCAATTTTGTTTCATCCAAAAGAAGTCAAATGATAGAATCATAAAGTGGTTTGGGTTGGAAGGGCTCCTAAAGATCACGTTCCACAAGAACTGCAGAACAGTAGTTGGAGACCATCAGAACTGTCGTGTCAAAATTGCATTCCTGACGCCAATTAAAACCCAAATGCAGTTCATTATATGACCTTTAAGCTGCTCTGCTGGTCAAATCAGTCTAGTGATAGGTCCACCGAGTTGCAGGAGGAACACATAGAGCAGGATATCCTTTATGAAGCTTTTACTCAGAGAATTCAGCAGGAAGAATTACAGCAATATCCCAATGCAGTTTCATTTGGCAACAAGTTTTCTAGAAAAGTTGGAAATTTACAGGTCCATTCTGGGGTTCACATCAGTGTTCACAATGTCAAGAAAGATCCTAAGCCTCCACTGCCAAATGTCACCTGGTCAGAGCCTGCTCTGCTCTATGGAATGCCCTGCTCTGAGCAGGATTTCAAAAGCATTTGTAGGGTCTGCTACAAACTGTTCTCTCAAAGGGAGTTAGTCAGGATTCATCTTCAGGCCATGATCCAGCCTATAGTGACAGGCATTTTGGAGATAACAGCACGCAGTTATTCCAAAGTTAATCCTGAAGCAAATTTTATAAGGTGCATTTTAAATCACAGAACCTGAACACTTAGATTTTATGCAGGCCTGCAAAATACCGAGCAATGCACAAATGCAACCATGATGTGCAGCCAAGATCTGCACCACACCTCAAATAGACAACAACTGCAGTAAGAACATCATTTAGTACTGCTTTATAAATATTTTAATGAGGGAGGCTCTTGCACAATAAAAGACAATGAAAAGAATACTCACACCACAGAGCCTGATTACTGCTGCACTCTCAGGATGGCTTAAATTGACCACGGTAAGAGCACTGTGGCAGGAGAGCAGTCCTGCTTGTTCTGTCTTCCAGCTGAGGGATTCCTGCTTCCTCCACTGGTCTAGGAACCTTATGATTTCATGATGCAAATGACTTTGAGAACCGCTGTTTTTGGTGCCAACTAATCCTGGAAACAAGAGGAAAAGGAAAAAGAAGACAAAAAGAGAAGAGGTAAGTTTGCTTGGTTAGTGGATGGCAGGACAATCCTTAGCACTGAGAGGTGCTGCATGGGGCAGGACGGCCTGTCTGGTGGCAACGCAGCGTTAAATCAATAGAGGTGTATTGTTTAACCACAACAGGGAAACTTCCCCCACCAGGCTCCCAGAAAAAGCTAGCAATGCTTAAGACCTCTGGCATCAATGTTGTGAGTGAGGAACAGTAACCCGAGCAAGATGTGTATCTCAAAAGCAGTAAACAACAAAATTGGTATTTGCAAAATCATGCTCCCTTAAAGGTAGCATCGACTTTCTAAACCATTTAAATGTAGCTTCAATAATACCATGCCTTGCAACAGGAAAGGGGTTATTTTAAAAAACCACCAACAAAAAAAGCCCAGCAGAAGAACACCCAGTTGCCTTTCCAAGTTCACTCCAACTGCAAGTCTGAAACATCCTCCTCAGCACGTTTTTGGTAACGCTGCATGTCAACATGGAGCTCTTCCCACAGACTCCTGCCAAGCACAGCCAGCAAACTCCACCTCCACAGAACCCAACTGAGCAGAACTTTCATGACAATCACTTTCCTGCCGGGTCCTGCACTTGGGTCACAACAACCCCATGCAGTGCTACAGGCTTGGAGAAGAGTAGCTGAGAGCTGCCCAGCAGAAGAGGACCTGGGGGTGTTTGTCAAAAGCTGGTTGAACATGAGCCAGCAGTGTGCCCAGGTGGCCAAGAAGGCCAACAGCACCCTGGCTTGTAGCAGGAACAGCATTGTGAGCAGGACTCAGGAGGTGATTGTCCCTCCACGACTCAGCACTGTTAAATCCCCATCTCAAGTGCTGTGTTCAGTTCTGGGCCCCTCACTACAAGAAGGACCTTGAAGTGCTGGAGCGTGTCCAGGGGAGAGCTACCAAGCTGGTGAGGGGTCTAGAGAACAAGTCCTAGGAGGAGAGGCTGAGGGAACTGGGCATGGTTAGTTCGGAGAAGAGGAGGTTGAGGGGAGACCTCATTGCCCTCCACAACTCCCTGAAAGGAGGTTGTAGAGAAGTGGGTGTTGGCATCTTCTCCAAGGGGAATAATGCCAGGACCAGAGGAAATGACCACAACCTGCACAAGGGGAGGAAGGTTCATGATCAGGTATCAGGAAAAATTTTTACAGTGAAAGGGTTATTAATCATTGGAATGGGCTGCCCAGGGCAGTGGTTGAGGCACCATCCCTGGATGGGTTGACACAGTGACACGGTTTAGTGATAGGTTGTTGTTTTTTTATCAGAGTCTGGTTGATGGTTGGACTAGATCATCTCAAAAGGTAGACAATTCTAGGTAGACAACCTAGACAATTCTGATTCTAACTGCTGAAAGAGACAGAAGTCCACCTTATGTTCCCAGTGCTTCACCTGCCTGTGTGCAGATACCATGGGTTAGGCCAGAAAGCATCCTGACCTTGGAGAAAAGCAATGACAAACTGAAAGAACACAAAAACAAACAAAAATGGTGCCAAGGATTCAGAAGCATGCAAATCACCTCAGGCAAAAGACGTCCCTTGAAGAACTTGGCAGTGTGATACGTTTCTGAATACTAATATTCCTGAAAAATGTTTGTGAATACCTCTAACCCAAGAATGTGGTTCCTTCCTCCTCTGGGGCCTGCTTCAGCCAGCTACTAACACATTAATGTTAATTACTTCATTAGGTCAAGGGTATGGCTCTGCAGAAAAGTTTGTGGGAGGGATGCAAATCAAGCTGCAAAGTGGAGCTCCTACACAAAACCACCATGAAGTCTGGAGTTTCTACATTCTAGATTTGATTTTGTCAGGGTTTTAAAAATGAACTTTACTAGAGCCCAAAACAAAGTCTCATTAAAGCCAGGCATGTCCTAAAACAAGTGAGCCAAGGGAAACAAATTTAAACTGGTCACCTCGTTTCACTACAGTTACATATTAAAACCAAAAGGATTTACAAAAATAAAAAGTAAGCAAACACGTGGCTTTTCGTAGGAATCCTGCCATACTCGGTTCATACACCAGGTGATGTCCCCTGAAAACTCTGAAGGGCAAGATGCTGCAATCATTAAGACTCATTTCACCTGCTGAGAGAAGCGAGAGGTATATTCATTCACCTTTCCACAAGGGCTACCATCAGTTTTTTTTTCATAAGCCAAATAAAACCAGGAGAGGAAACTGAAGTAAATTCTCAAGGGGTTTGGAGATGGACCTCAACCTCAACCTCTTCTATGCTGTTTACCTTCAAGCGTGGGACAAGCGACTGACATCAACATCACACTATTTGCAGTCTTCCTTCAACGTGAAGAATTAAAACCTAACTGCTACAAGGGTAATAAGCACCACCCACAGCATTTCCAGAACAAACCTGTTGTGTGAAAATAGTTTTAAAGCTAACCTGTCCAACAGGACCAATGAAGGGCTGCCTAAGGAAGTGCTGCAAATTCCAGTCATTCTATAAACTCCAGCACCACCACCAGACCAGAACTGAGCACCCTCCCAATCAAGTCACCCGCCTGAGGCTCCACTTCAAGGCAAGACAGAGAGCACCGCTGGCAGAGTTTGTCAAGCTGCGCAGGCAAATGAAGTCTCACATTTAATCTTTCAAATTCCAACTTAAGTACAACACTACTTAAAAGTAGAATTCCTCAAACTAATTATGGGCTCCAACTTCAAGCAGCAGCTTAATAGAGAGGAAACATCAGAGAGTTATCGATAACCCCTATGCCAGTGCCACAGCCTCCAGTGAGCTGAAAGTGCTGTCTCGGCAAAAATTAACCAGACACCCCAAATAACTGCTCATTCTCCAGGGGGTGAAGCCATGATGGGAGCAGACAGCCACAGAGCTCAAGTTTATAAACTGCAGATTATAAACTGTCTAAAATATCACAGAAAATTCTGCAATAGTAGATTTGTAGCATACCAGGGAACTGACAGAAAAACCAGTATTAGGGAATCATGGAATAGCCAGTTGGCCTTTGCTAGATGAACTTCAGACAGTTAACTTGGATTACTGGAAGACTAAGTGTCCAGGTTAANGGATGCAGTATTCCAGTTATGGCCTCACCACTGATTACTAGAGGGGAAGAATGACCTCCCTCAACCTACTGGCCACACTCTTCCCTTTGCAGCCCAGGATTCTATTAGCCCTCTTGGCAGCAAGGGCACATTGCTGGCTCATGGATAGTTTACTATCTACCAGGACTCACAGATCCTTCTCCTCAGAACTGCTTTCCAGCAGGTCCACCCCTAACCTATATTCACCTTTTCATTTAGAGCAGGTGAATTCGGAAAACATTTCCTTTTTCACAAAAAGAAAAATAATTAATGATTAACAGTCTGTGAGAATTGCAGCAGAGATTTGGTTTTATTGGGATGCTGGTGTTCTTAGGAAAAAAAATAAGTAATACTTTGTGTAACAGCAGTTCAAGATTTGTAAATAGAGGTCTTGTTTCTTCATTTACATACAAGTAAGAAGTCAGATACCATTAATCACAACAATAAGGAACTTCACACTGAAGTACATGTTGTGTAAGAAAGAGCAACAAGTAAACCTGTACTTCTCCCCGATACTGGAGTGTGCAGCTGCACAGTAAACACAGAATCACAGCTTCAGTTTGTTAGAAGCAAGGAGTGTTTAAGTACATAGAATTGTTTTACTTTCCCCAGATTTTACTGCTTCTAGTTAATATTTGGCATAACCTGACTCTTAACTGAACCACCAACTTAGCAATTCCTGATCCAACTAGTGTGCTTATCGAGACAAGTCATTTATTCAACATATTCAAAGGGAGAAGGAACTCATTGTAAAATTTTGATTAGGCTTTTGAAGTCAAAGTACTCCTACAGGCTGAAATCAAATGGAAAATATACGACCAGACAATCATGCCTAAGCACACAAGACCTAAGGATATCAACTACCACATTTACTTTGTAATTAATAATGTGAAAAGCATTGCATCAGATGCAGCAAATAATTTTTAAGTTACAGAGTAATCAAAAAAAAAGAGGAAAGGAAAGAGTCAAACAAAAAGATGTTTATTTTGAGTAAAGAAAATATCTCAAGTTTCCTTGTTCAAGAATCTGTCTTCAAGTTTTGACCATGGTAAGCTCTGCTCAGTGTTACAGTTTCTGTACAAAGGCTAGAGATACAGCACAATCTTCACAAAGCTCCAGAAGTCACCTTAATTTTCTTTGAAATGCTCCCTTGATACATCCAGACCAGATGAGGGTCAGGCTGCAGAAGAACCAGCTTCCCTGGTACCAGAACATTCACAGTGTTCCAGTGACCCCACAGTGCCCGATCCTACCCGCAGACAGCTTAGTTATCCGGCAGGAAAGGGCTGTATGAAAATGAAGATGCCCTTGACCCACAGAAAGATGGGGGAATTGCACTCCTAGAACCACCACCAAGAAAAACATGCTTGAAAACCCCACCTTTGTCTTATTTGGATGAAGTCTACATCTGTCAACCGAATATTAAAAATTAGCTAGCTGTAATAGTTGCTGTCTTAACCGAATTTGATGGAGAAAATGCCCTTACTTATCCTTCTAGACTTGAATGCAATACTTATTACTCTCAAGTTTTACTGGTTAAGTTTACCAAGCAATAATTTAAGATAAGCAAATCCCAAAAGAAGGAAGTTGAGAGGCAATAAGGAGAAAGTTTATTTACAAGCACGATCATTTAGTTACAAACATGATCAGCAGTGCTAGTAATACGGTCTCTAATCACATGGTCTCTAAAAAGAGCCTCTCGGAAAACATCAGGTTAACAGAACACATTACACCAAGCATATGAGTAGTTGTAAGTACGTATGTTAAAGTGATGGTGTATATCAAATAAGGACCAGTCAGCAGAACGAACACGGGTTAAAAGAGGTGCCCATCTCCAGGAAGAACCATAACATGCAGCTTTCACACCTCCAGCCAAGGCACTAGTAAGGACGACAGAGAAGATGGAAAACTCAGTGATTTTGAATTCAAATACTTAACCAAACCTAACACCGATGAGGCACTAATGGCTATGAGGACTCTCCAGGTCCAGCAGCTGAGACTCACCTTGGAAATTCTAGCTCTCAGCAGCCAGGCAGGGCACCAGTGGCTTAAACCAGAACAGTCTGTTCCACTTTTACCCTTCTGATTCCTATCTTAGTAAATAACTCTACCCTCTAATTGTACCGCTCTGTTTGCCCGGTATCGAGGATATGAAGAAAGGAGACGGTTTGGTGAAGGTTAAATACAAAGGAAAACCACTCTGTGCCAACAGCCCTGAGCAGCCTGTACCCGGGATATCTGCTTGGGAAGCTCAGGCTCTAAGGAGCCTTTTCTGCCAAGCTGCAGAGGGTCAGCAGGGCATCTCCTGAGCATGAGCTTTGGGAAACAGTACTTTCTAGAAGGTACAAACGTGAGCCTTATCAACAGCACATACCCACAATATACCCCACTCACTCAAAACTGTGGCCTCACACCGATTTTTGCATTTCTTATATGCCCATTAAGCCTCCAACGTTCATTCTCCACACAGCAAAAGACTTGAACTAACCTATTTTATTTCTATATTCCCTATAGAAACTGTCCACGTTCCACCACTTTCATATCTAAGATCACACTGATTCAGTGTGAAACACGAGAATTAAACAGCCATTTAGCACTTTAGCTTCCTCATTCCCACAGGATTCGACATGCCCTCAGACATGAAACAATCTTATCTAGGGCAATTCTTGAGTATATTTTAATCTGCGTTTCCTTTATCTTGCCAACCTTTATTTCCTTAGAAATATAGGCCTAACTCCCTTCAACCTTCTTGTGCTGTTAAAACTCTTCACTGGTGTTCTTCAGGCTAAGAAGACAGCACACCAAGAGCAAACTGATATTATTAAAGGGTAATTTCAGTCGTAGAAAACTTATCTGGACTAAATAAATTTTAAACTGGAAGGTGGGTTGTGCTTCTCATTAAGTGCCAGCTCCAACAAAGCAACACCTATTTATTGGTTAGTAGGGCATTCTCCAGTTAGACCAGTTTCCTGGTGTTGGAACTTATGGTACTCCCTAAAAAAGGAAAAATGCAGGAATGTTTTGGAACAAATAAAGCAGAAAGACTAAGAACGCTCTTGTATTGAAAAAGTCACCGACAGGCTGATCAACAGGAGCTAAATACACTCTTCCATGTGAGCACCTTGTTGTTATAAATTAATATTATAACCTTTTAGAAGCTAGAATTGGTGGGGGAGTTTTTCTGGTTCTGGATTTATTTATTTTTCTATAATCCTTAGCATTGTGTGAGGTGTTACAGAATCACTCATCAGCACAAGCATCCCTTTGTTTCCATCTTTACCTTCATCGCCCCAGCCGTGCCTCCAAGCCACAACCTGGGAAAGGTCACCAAGCTGGGCCATGAGCACAGGCAGGCAAGCCAGCCAGCCAAAAAGCTTTCAAACCAGGCAAAATAAATGATGTAAAAAAATAAGAAAAGAAAAATCCATCTTGCTACCTTCTAGATCATTTCAGAATAAAAAAGTTACGATCTGTCGTCACGCAGCTCATCCATATTATCCAGGCACTAAGTTTGTAGATCCTTTTAATAAATTCCATGTCACACATGCTGAAGATTATCTAAATAAACTTGCAGGTGAAGTTTATAAAACAGAACAGGTTTTTATAAGGTTTTTCCAGTCGAGATAGTTCTGCCAGCACTGACCTTTTTACTCATCCCAGAAGTTTCCTCTGACAGTGGAGGACATTATATTTATCTGCTTTCAGCTACAAGTGTTTTTACCTCTCTGTTCCACAAATTAGAACAGGAAAATCTCCATCCCCTTAACTAAACCATCAAAGCAAGCAGTGTACAAACAGCACACTCACTTGCATGGTCTATTCAGCTTGTTCTCAATCTGATTATTCACCTGTTTTGTACTCACTGCCATCTGCCCACTCCTCCTGTCTGTCTCTGACACACAATTTCTGATGGCTCATAAGCATTTAGTTTCTTTTTTAGCACATTCCTGCATACTTCTTCCAGGCCACTGATAAATACAGTGAATAAACTTAATTGCAAAAGTGCTTCCTGGGGCTCCTCAGTCATTATGTTCCAAATAGGCTCTTATGGAGAGAAGGTTTTGCCATGTACAACTTAAAAAAAACCTCTATACACTTATTTCCTGTCTTTAAATATATTTAGATACATAAAATATGTGAGCAGATAAATTATACATATTAAATATGTATATAAATATATGTACATACATATTTATGACAGGAAATGGATTCGAGGCCAAGTCAGCCGCTACTCACGCTTATTTTCCCATTTAAACTGCAGTGTGAGCACTAATCACCAGTAGGGCACTAATCACCAGTAGATAGGGACCAGAGTACGCATCCAGGTATTTGTATTTGAGGCAGGCAATCCACTCCTTCATAGAACTTGACAGTTGTCTCCATTAACCCTCTGGCTGTTCTAGCCAAATCTTATCAGGTGTTGAAAAGGACGCTGGGATTAATTATGTAGTTCCAGTCTGGCCCTTTTATTAGTATCAGGAATGTTCGTTTCCTAAGTTGTACGTGACAGTCTCTTAAACCTCTCTCTCTATCTGGCTTTTTAGATTTACACCAGGAACTTCCATGGTAAGAGTTCATGTGTGTATTAACTGAAGTGATTATTTATTTTTTTCCCCCTCTCTTAAAGAGAAAGTTTTCAACAAAAAGCTTCAGTATGAACAAGCCTATAAATGCCTGTTAGCATTTGGAAATTCAGGAAGTAACAAAGAAAGGTTCCATGCTTCCTTACAAAAGGAGGGTTTGTTTAAAAAAAAAAAAAAAAAACAAAAAACAACAAAAACCCCACAACACAAACAAACAAAAAAAAAAACAAAGTAGAAAAATAAATTCAAAAGAGCCTTCACTTCACGTTGTCTGCCACTGACCTTTAGACCTGACACCCACTGCATCCTGTGGGAAACTTTTTCCAAGGGCCAACTTGCTCATAAATGTTTTAGCAGATTTAAGCATCCAGACTACAGTTCATTTGCCTACATCTACAGAACAAAAAGGCTACTGAATAATGACAACATATATGCAGACTTCACCTAAATATTTGTAAAGTGATAGAATGGAATCTTGAAGGTGCTATATGCAGGTGCTTTTGAAGTTGTTTTTATTGTAAAGAGGGCTACAGCTGCTACAAGCCTCTGCTAAAATGCAGAGAGCTGCATTGCCCTGTGTTTTCTTGCACTGGGTTTTAAAACAGATTTGCCTCTCCTCCAAAAGACACCAAAAGCACTAGAAAAAGCCCATGCATTCCTAGATTTGTGTTATAACAGCAGTAGTGATAATTCCATTCCCTACTCAAAAGGGAAAGCCAAGCCTCTCTTGGATGTTTTGCCAATAGATTTCCTTCAGCTCTGCGAGAGCAGCTCGCTCATAGGAATTTCTTTAGGTGTTCAGTGTCAGAGCACCGCTCCTGTTCCTTTCCAGAGAACCACTCTCCTCCAGTCCTACAGTCCCCTTCTTACTCCCCTACAACGAGAAGCTGCTTGTGGAAAGTCACAGGCAAGATTCCTTATCGCTTCCCCAACAGCTCTCCCCTCCAGACGCTCTTCTCCTCCACATCAGCCTTTCCACGCGTGGTCCTGCGGAGCTGTACACCTCGCACGCTCCCCTCCGCGACTGCGCTGCATCAGCCACCAGAAGGAAACTTCCCAGCTGTTCCAAGACAAGGACAACCACGTTCACCAAGACAGGGAAGCAGGGATTCGGCTCCCTCACACCACTAGAGCACTAACAAAAAACTAGAGTGTATTTAAGAAACACCTTTTTTCTTTTAACTGAAACATTAGATATTGTTCAAAGAAGGTGCCTGTTTTACTTAGAATTAAACTACAAACACTGCAGTTACTGCAGGATTTAATGTCAGCAATTTTCAGCTAGACTGATAGCAAGCAAGAAAACCAGAAGGAATGTTTATTTTTTTAAAGGTTATAGTGGAGGATGTGCTTTAATTTCACCCATGGAGTGACAGTATCTTCATTATGACTGACTAAATGCTAACTACGAGAGCGAGTTTAAAGCATCAGTATCTCAAAGGCTGTGTAACAAGAAGCCTGCAGCAATAGTATATAGAAGCCTTTCTTTTCCAGTCTGAGTATTATCCAAGCTTCTGGTGAAACTTTACTCCTTTGGTTTTTATGGCTGTTTTATCACCAGCCATCAAAACTGCATTAGTGTCCATCTATGGACGATACAGATCAAGGCTTCTACCCAGTAAAACCTCTCTCATGGTTATCTCTGCAGCCACGTTACTCCACAGCGGTTACAGCTCCCATTACCCAAAGGAGCAGGGGGACAAGCTGCGTCTCGCTCCAAGTTACTTCCCTGACGTCTCCTAGGAGGACACTATTATCCTCCTGGCATAGATTTCTCCTGGGCAGGCTCGTGAGAAATTTGCATGTGGCCATTTGAGACAACAAGCAGCCAGTAGCTATTCAGCTCCGCAAACCTACAGTAAGATAACGCCAATGAATTTTCATGCCCAAGAACAGCAGGACAGGATGTACAGCACACACTTACATAAGACACTGCTGGGAACCAACAGAGGCCAACAGCATAAACGGCTCAGGAAAACGCTGATCTCACTCGTATACGTTCGGGTCGCACCGGCTTTCCCTATATCAAGGGTCTCCCAACCTAAGACTGGCCTTTCTCCTGTAAAACCCCACACCTTGCCCTGTTTCACTCAAAAAAGAGCTTGTTTGCAAAAACCTGTGCTTCTTCCTAATATTAAGATGAGGGAGAAAGCAAATAAAATAATCTAAGACAGCTCTAGAATTACTGTAGCGCTTATAAGCAAGAATTTGATGGTTGGACTTGATGATCCCAAGGGTCTCTTCCAAACTATATGATTCTATCTGAAGAAAAACAAAGTGTAATGGAGAACTAGAAAGAGTTATATTATATACACCAACACTCGCTCCTTTCCTTACTTTCTGAAAAAAAAATAGTTCAAGCACAACTTATCTGTGTTAAAATACGACCTCTGCAAACCTACTAAGGTCAATGAGACTTAGAGTAGTTAGTGAGCCCTGCCTGCATAAATTGGAGATGCCTAAGGGTAGCTATGAACTGGGTATTTGATTTTTTCCAGGGCACCTACATATTACAAATTAACAATGAATTGCCGTTTTACCAGAGCAGCCTTCAGTTTTCTTAAGAACAAAATGAAATAAAATGAAAAGAAAACCCACCCCAACAAAAAAGAACACGTAACTGTCTTGTGCCTACTTCCTCCTGAACACATAAAAGCTTTCCTTTTTAATGTTCAAGCTGATTATGGAAGTTTCAATATTAACTTGAGTAGACAAAAGAGAAACTATAGATCAAATTACTTTCAAAAAATCCCTAAGGTACCAGCCAGAGAGTGCTTCTTCCTGACATAACCTTCTACAATATATTTAATAATTTTTAAAAAAAGACGGGGGGGGAGGAGAGAGACAAGTCACCCACCTACACAAGAATAAAGCAAAGCTGGAAAGAGGGAAAACTTAACTGGGGTCAGTGTTCACAGCACCAACTCCCAGCTCCATACTTGGCTGCTTTCACCTCTCACTGCGGTGGTCACGCACCGTTTCAGGGCAGCGTGTCACCCACAACAGGCAACTCCTTCACAGTTCTAGGACTCCTGTGTCCAAGTTTTTCCCTACAGCACACTTAAGGCATTTGATTTTCCATAGAGAGCATAAAGTAAGGTGAGAGACAAAATACTCCTCCTAGAACTGGACTACTCAGTTTATTGCTCTTTATACACGTAAGGACGTTGTTGTCAATGCTTTTACTATTTTCTTGCAAACACAGAGCCACCCTGAGACAGCATCGAGTCTGTTACTCGATAGAGAGTGACTACAACTACCCAGCTCTGCCCAGCAACACTGAATGGCACCACAGCAAGTTACAAACCAACACCAGACCTAATTTCTTCATCACATTAAGCATATCAGAATACCTCTTCCAGTTGCCCACCAAAACACCAAGTCTAACACCAGGCAGGTTAGAGATGCCAACTATCAGAGATAATCAGCCACATTAGAAAGTCACAAGGCTTCCCTAGGAAAGAGGACACCAGCTTTGTTCTGGACAAACAGGAGGGGGAAAAGACACCCACAAACTATTTGCACTGTGGAACTGCAGCTCTTTGGAAGCACATTAGAGCACACTCCTCATAAAAATGCAAAGAGTAAGATGACCACACGGTGCAATCATGCAATACCAAAGGCCATTAAGTGTCTGTTTAAGCAAGTGCCTACTTCCACCGAAGCACACGTCCTAGAGGAAAATCCTGCAAGCAACACACTCACATCCTGGCCTGAGCCTCTCTGCTTCTATACTAGAAATAACACCACCATCTACCTGTTGTTACTATAGCAGATAACCATTTCACACTCATTAGCACAGTTATTCACAGTCCATTTTTTGGAAAGCCCCACCGTTCCCAATTCATAAGCAAACAGAAGACTGATGCAGCAAGGCTGCTCCAAGGTCACAGAGCGAGTCTGTGGTAAAGAAAGAAACTTCACCCGGTTCTGCCTTCGTGCAACACATACTTTCTATTGGTGAGTCACTGCTGCTCCTCTAAATTATCCTTTGAACATGAAGAGACAACAGACCGCCTGTGGCATTCAAACTCTACATGCTAATAGCAGCTTCACTCCAGGGTTTTCTAAAAAAAAAAAACTAAAATAAAAAATAGCATGCCCAAGGGGCTTGTTCTGCACTATCACAGAATCCTGCTTCAGCACTGGGCGGCTTGGGGGAAAAAAAGTGATGTATATATCTATATATATTATTAGGCAGCTTGCCTGGTCTATGATCCAGGTCTCTCACTAGAGAAAGAAAAAGCCAGTCCTTGAGTAGTTTTACTCCCTTCTGCTACAGACCACCGGGCAAGGGCAAAGTGCAGGGAGGAAGGGACAGTCAACCCGGGAGACAAGTTATGCAAAGCTGGGGGCCGGGGCTGGGGGCAGAGGTCCCTATAACCCCCAGGAGAGAAAGGAAAAAAAACCAAAACAAAACCAAAAAACAAACAAACAAAAAAGCCAACTTCTGTTCTCAGGTCAACGGGGTCAAAGCGCAGAGAAGGGGGAGCGCATCCCACGAGAGCTCTGCGGAGGGAAAGGAACCCTCGGCACGAACGGGGGACCCAGCGGAGGGCGCGGTGCTCCCCTCCCTCACCGCTGGAGCCCCGTCCCACCCCGCCAGGTGCAGGGCGGCGGGGAGTCCCCTCCCCAAGCTCACCCCCATTGCCGGGGGA
>VZTM01006589.1:247330-343432 GCA_013400555.1 Jacana jacana | reverse complement strand
AAGCCCCTCCTGGATGCAGTCCTGAGTGATGTGCTCTGGGCAGTCCTGCTCTAGGAGGGGAGTTGAACTAGATGGTCTCTAGGGGTCCCTTCCAACTCTGAGAATTCCATGACTCCGTGAAGACCAGGATCCACTGTATAAATTCATATGTGCTCTGGGTCTTGCTCATTTGAATGCAGAGATCTAATAAGGAAGAGACCTTTTTCATTGTCACTGAATTTGTGACATGGCTTATTTCTTATCAGCTGGAGCTCTTTTTTTCATGGGTTTCTTTTTTCCCTTCCTCTCTCCAAACCGTGAGCTTGACTGTGGCCAGCTCGCAAGGCTGTGGAGGGCTGTGAAGTCATCAGGAACTGGGAGTGACCTTATTGTAATGTAGCAGACAACTGTCTGGGGCCAGTGTGACTGCCAACCACCACGAGCTGCATATTAATTCACCAGGACTTGGGCCTTCATATTTGTAATGCTGCAAAGTTGCAGTGTCCGTGTTACTGATCCCCCCCCCCCCAAAAAAAAATCCTCATGGAGTCAAATCAGGAGAGATACCGATCAGCAGACTCTTGGGAAGGGAGTAAATTAAATATCCCACCGGGGATATGTCTATATGACACCGACTTGTCCCCACGAGAAAGGTTTCCTTCCTCCACATCTCCTGTTGCCCTGCACTTTGGCAGGGACAATGCTTCCTCTTCTTTCATGGTGTGAAATCATACAATCAGGGCTTGTGTCCCATATATTGGAGTAGATAAATACAGTCCTTGGCTTGAGTAAATTCATGTCAAATCCACTTATTTCTCATTTTTATCCATGAAATCTTGAAAGTGGCAACATAAGCCCGTGATGACTAATTGGACACGAGGACGAGGAGATGGTGCAACAATGTAGGTGAGGGAGGAGATGGAGAAATCAATCCTGGGGAGGGATCTGGCACTCGTGAGGCATGAGGGAGCCAGAGCTCATCAGTTTAAAAATAATCTCCCAGAAAGGGAGAGGGAAAAAGAAAAGCAACGTGTCTCCTTGCACGGACAATGCCGGACTCCTGCGCCTGATTTCCATGAGAAAGGCCACTTCTGGCATTGACATTCTGCAGCACGGTGTCCCTGTTGCAGACCTCCCTCCTCCTCCTCCTCAATGCCAGGCTGAAAAAGGAGGGGAGGAATAAACTCCGCTTTCCAAAAGGCCTGGAGCTGCCAGAGAGGCCCAAGGAAAGCCAGTTGTGCAAGGAGGGAAAACGGGGAGAGAGGATCCCTGCTCACCGACACGGTGAAATGCCTGACGAAAATAAGAGGGAGGAGGGCTAAGAGGTGTTTTTGATGAGTTTGTACAGACTGTGAGTGAGCAGTGGTTTAAAACAAAACTGTTGATGAGGACACTGCGAGGTAGGGTTGGTTTTGAATACCAGAGCATTGCGCTGAAGGCATAACATACATAAGTGCTGCCGATTCCAAATCCCGGCTCACACAGGGTTTTTATGAGGACTTTTCACTCTTAGATCTTGGAGGGCTTCACAAAGGAGAGAGCTATAAATAAGACAGATGGGAAAGTGAGGAGCAGAGAGAGGCTTTTAAAGGGCAATAGATTGTTCCTCTAAAGGTTTCTGTGTATAAGGACTAGATAAGAGCTGTCATTTTACTGACTATAAAATATTTTGCGATGGCACACTGTGCCAAATTACGTGTGCATAGATATTTATGTTATTAAGGCAAAGTTTTGTCATGCTGTGTACAAATTGTCTCTAGCTAAGCTTTTGGAAAATACAAAAAGAAAAGCACTGAATGTTAGATTTTAACACAGTGTAGGCATGTTTTAGGCACTTTTAAATTGAAGAGATCAAAGCCTTTTATTCCTAAATGCCAGAAATCCAGTGATATTTGTGTAACCATGTAATTTGACCTGTCTGTTTTACATGTTCCCAGGGGTTTATTAGAGGCAGCTTTCAAATTAAGTGGGCTGGAACACCTGATGCTCTCTTCCCTGGTTTTCAAAGCCTGTGCAGAGCCCATACTGTGTGACTGACGCTGCCGTTAAAGTGGCAGCATTTTAGTTTTGTCACAAGGTACGGAATGGAGATTCCCCCTGCTCCTTATCCCAGCTCTCCCACTCCAAGGCAGCCGCTTCTTTTATGCTTCCTTCATCTTTCCCCTCCGTGGAGCTGGGTACCGTGTTTACTTTTCTTCCAAGGTGCCACGAGGCTTAGATAACTTTGAGAAAAGGAATCAGTAAATTGCAAACAGCAGGGATAATGTGGGAAAGGCCACAGCAGTTTAAGTGTCTCCATGTTTGCACTCCCCGCCATGGGGCTGTTTTACCACTGATGTTCTGCAGTACCGCAAACTTGGTGAGTCTGGGAGAACCTCAGGTACTTTCCCCGCAGTTGAAATAACACCATTATTTAGCTGAGAGGCAGCCATTGGCCCATGGCTCAGTAACTTTTTATGCAGTAATCCTTTCACCCAACACTGACCTTCTAACTGGATAATAAAAACCATATTCCACCTGTGCTGCCACTATTTACATTGCAATAGCACCTACAGGCTCCATCACGTAACGCACAGTAAAATTGTCCCTGTCTGGAAGAGGCCAAAAAGTGGGAGAGGAAGGAGTAAGACAAGAAAAACACTCATCTTGAGGTCATATATCAGAAAAGTAGCTCTGGCAAGAAAAAAATCTCAGGTCCCTCAAGTCCCTGTGCTATGCCCTGTGAACAATGGCTTTTAGGGAAAAAAGGACATATTTACTTCTAGGAATATAGTGCAAAATGCTGGGAGACCACAATGCAGCAGGATTTGCCTTTTGTTTATTCTTCTGGCTGTAGAAGTGCTGGTGTGGTTTGTTTGTTGTTGTTTTTTTTTTAGATGCTTTAATATTAGGCAAATACTAAGTTGCAATTAAATTGTCAGCGCCCTCATGACAGGCATGATTTTACCTGAAGCACCTTATGATTTTCCCGGTAACAGACCCACAGGATCCACGCTTCTCTTTTTGGATTTTACTTTGTTTAAAAGGTTAATTGTTCCTGAAGTCACGCTTGCTGGTTTTGCAGGGTTCTTTTGAAGGTCGAGAAACCATGACTCTTCGAGTCACATCATCCTCTTACTTTTTTCATCCAGCGTGTTTCCGTGTCACTATCAGCTCTGCTTTGGTTTGATCTAACCAGATGGGATCTCACGAGATGCTAGACATGAATATTTCATACGCTTTAGAAACCGGTTTTCCTCACTTTTCAGCAGTTAAAACGGGTTGATTTAAAGACTTTTCACAACTTGAGATGCTTTCTGGCAGGGCGCCCTAGCGCAGGCCAAAGACAGCTGAGCATTGTTGTCGTCTCACGATGTGGGAAGCGGAGGATGTTTTGGGCTGCTGGAAAAATGGAGCTGAAATTTTCCGTTAACGGAAAAAAAAGAAAAAAAAAAAAAAAAAGAAGAAAGAAAAGAAGAAGCATTTGTCAGGCAGCAATCTCCCAGTCAGGGTGTGCTAAGGTTACACTTTCGAGACCTAATGTGGAAAGTCAGAGGCAATTTTTGACCCATTGAATCAGCAGCCCCAGATAAACTCGCATCTCTGAGCCAGTGAACACTTTCACTTTGTTCAAATTTAGGCTTTTATTTTTTTTTTCAGTTTAGGCCACTTCTAACACTGTTTTCTTATTTACAGTATTAAGGCCTTCAGCTGCTGTATCCTGTGATATGTATCAATTAGCAGTCACCTGCCTTTATGATTTTTCACACAGACTTTGCTTTTGCTCCTCTTTGGAGACAAGATTGCTTTCTTCTTTTTTGTCGGTCTGTGTTGTTCTTAGGGGATAATCAATATCGAGTTGCAGGTGTTGCACTGAAAGTCTGGAACTTGCAAAACCAGCTTATTTGGTTTCTTCAGTTGCACATGGAAATTTTTATCTTAGCTGTAATCCTTCTCTGGGGCGATCCAGCTCCAGATTAAGACACGTAGGGCTTGATTCCATTGCCCACACACAGAACTTCAGTGCCATTTAAAATGTCCCAGAGGACTCAGCCTGACCTCCAGTTCCTGCTTCAGAAGGTCACAAGGCCACTGTAGGTCTTGTGTAATTTCTGCTGGTCCCATAAATACATCTGAGACACCCTGACACATCTCCAATGACACTTGAGACGTGCGTATCAAATGGTTAAATATAAGTGTCTGCCTGTGAGCATCTGCCTCTGAGCTGGGTGTCTAAATTCCCATTAGAGTCAATGGAGATCCAGTCAGCAGAGCCTAGAGAGGGTCCAGTTGACCAGACCCTAAGTGTCCACTTTAGGGTATATAATCATCAGCTTTTCTGCTTGACTTTAAGATGCCACATTTTTCAGAGCAGGATGTGTTTTGCTCTTCAGTGAGTACTCTGGCAACTGATTTAAACACTCTCTGCACAGTCCCAGACAGAAGGAGCCATGAAGCGAGGGACTGAGGATCCGTGACTTTCCAGCTGGAAGTCCAACACCTCAAAAAGGCAGGCAAATTCCCAGGCAAAAAGTCCTCCTTTACTCAGCTGTGCTGCTTCTCTGCTTCCCAACATCCACTCTACAGTCTCCTGGAGCCTTTGATGGCTCCATTCATAGAAACGAGCAGTTGTAGTCCCTCAAGCCACACTCTAGATCAATGTGTCTGCTCTTGTTTAATGTATGTTCTCCAACATATGATACTCCTGTTAGACACTCCACACGGAATCTGGTAGGTATAGATTCCTAGGTGATATCAATTTGCAGGTAAGTGATATCAAACCCTCTTCAGAAAGATGTGGGAGGCAAGTGGTGAATGGTGGTAGAAGGAGAGCTGGGAGTTGAAATCAGAGATCCAGGATGATGGGGAAGATCCAGCAGGTGTAGCACAGGGCAGAAGAAAAGAAATAAGGAGGAAAAAGGAGATGGATGGGAGAGTGTGGAGATTCAAGAGAAGAGGGAGTAACAGGTAGGCTGCTGGAGAGGCTGTGTCAGATGGTGCTGGAAAAAAACAGAGGCAGAACAAAATAGAAGCACAGAAGAAGGCGTTGGTCCTTTGGCTGGACTGCAGTATCTCCCCAGGACATCAGGGGAACCAAGGAGGAAGAACAATGTTGAGATGGACAAGAAACTGATGAAAGCAAACAAAAACATTTAGGCTGTGTTTACTAAAGCAATTTAAAGAGCAGTGTAATTTTGCCCTGGTGGCAGACCAGCATGGGGGACGCAGCATCTCTGCCCTCCAACACACCAGCCCTGCAGGGCCAGGGGCAGGGCAGCTCCTGGGTGACTGAGTCCCATCGTCTGCTCTTACAAACAGCCACACACTCTGTTTCAAAACCTGTCAAACTGTCAGAAAAATGGTTTGGATGCCCCCTCTCAACACACTGCAGCTATTAGCCAGGCTTAGGACATCCTTATTTGGCTGGTTAGAGATCTTCTGGACTAATTTTCTTTTCTGAGCCAACTTATACCATTTGTTTTTGCACCAGAATTGGCTTTTCACTTAAATAGTTCTCCCCAGTGTTTCCCTCCCTGTTGTATTTATAGAAAGCAGTCATGTTCCCTTGCAGCCACTCTTCTGCCAGACTAAACAAGAATCCTTATGAAACAGGACATTATAAAATAGACTCTCCATTCCCATGGTCCTTCAAAAAGCCCTTCCTTTCACCTAGTCCATGCCCAAGTTCTTTTCCGAACTTGGGTCAGTCAGATGTGATCGCGGTTTTTCAGAGAGGCTGGATGGAGGGCAGCCTTCACTTGAGACCATAGGTGCACACCACAGGTCTCCCAGACCTGCTTTCAGCCTTGCCAGTCATTCTGCACTTATAGAATCCATAGCAGCTACCAGTCGTGGCCCCTGCATCCCATTTCTGTTTCTCCCCATGGAGTATCTGAGGGAACATGGGTTTTCAGACTCACCGTTCTCCTTAACAGAGGCAGGACCCTGCAGATCCTCTTGCTGGTGGTAACTTGCCTCCAGGGAGAAAGTGAAAGTGATTCCCATTTCTCCTCACTTCTAGAGGTACAGAAACCTTGTGCACCAGATGAGCTGGATTCATACCTGCATTTAAGATAGGCATCTCTCAGCTCCTGCTTAAGTTTTGGATCCACCTCCTGTGTCCAAACTCCAAAAGCTTGGAGTGCAAGGGGGAAAGGTGCTGCCACACAGTTGAGCTGCACTGTCAGAGCTCTGTGAGGGATCTCAGGCCCATGAGCCCTCCAGGAATTGCCAGAACACAGTAGCTACTCAGCCAACACTTTGCTGCAAGGATCATTCCCTTCTGTACTTCCCTTGAAAAGACAGGAGCAGGGCCCTAAAAATGGGAAAAAAAAACAAAATAAACTTTCAAAATAAAGGAGGTGTGATCCACCAGGTCATCTATCTTTATGATCTCACCATTTTTCTTTATACCAACTTTATCTTTATTGCAGTTTTTCCTCAAGAGGACTTAACCTGCAAACACCTTATTCTAAGCGTGGGAGCTCTTTGGCAGTGACTGCAAATATTCTTCCTTACTTTCTTCTTACATTACTTTCCTTCCTTAACAAAACTAGTCCACCACAATTTTGGTTTACAGTTGTTATAATCACAGTGTCATTGAAGTGCTGGTCAGAAGAGACTTATGGAAGTCTCTGATCCAAGCACTTGTTCAAAGCAGGGTTCTAAGTAGCATCTGGTGGGATCAGACATAGCTTTGTCCTATTAAGCCATGAAAAGCCCCAAGGACAGAGAATCCACAGCCTCTCTGGGAAGCCTGATCCTGGGCTTCACCGCTCTCCTAGTGAAAAGGTTTGTCATTGAGTCCAACCTGAATTTCCCACGCTGCCTTTTGTGGCCATTGTGTTCTTCTCCTGTCTGCCAGTGCTGAGCAAGTTTGTTTTGACCGCCTTTAGAGTTCCCATCTCAGTAGCTGTAGCTCTGAGATGGTCCCTTGCCTTCTCTTTGCCAGAGAAAACAGACCTGTCCCTCTCAATGTCTCCCTGTGGGTGGTGTCCTTGAGGCCCTGACCTGCTTGGTAGCCCAGGGCTGGACCCTCCTCGGTTCCTCAGCATCCTCCTTGAAGTCAGTGAGGATCCTCATCTGCACCCCTGGTGTCTGCAGAGTGTCCTTGCCATTGGCAGGCAGAGAAGGGACAACATTGCCCACCTGCGGTCCTCTCTGCGGTTTGCCGTCTCTGCAGTGGGATGTTGGCCCCCATTTGAGCTGAATTGGGCCCTTTCCAGCAGGGCTGTGTTGCAGCCAGCTCTGCCCAACCTGTGCTGATGCCTGGGGTTCTTCTGCTCTGGGTGCAGAGCTTTTTGCTTTTCCTCCTTGAACACAGTGAGGCTTCTTTTGGCCCCGTCCTTGGGTTTATCATGGTCTGTCTCTGTTAGCAGAAGTGCTGCCCTTGAGGACCTCTCTTGAGAGCCTTGTAGCTGGATGTTCAGCCATTGGTTGTAGCCATGTGAGCCAGCAACCCAGCTGGTTTTCCAGCTCATCATCTCCTCTGTTGGTTAAGCTGGGGCTTCCTCAGCTCCCAGGTTAGACTGTGCAGGGAGACTCTTGAAAGCCAGAGAGGGAGCCAGAAGCCAACACCCTTTCAGCTGCTCTCCTGCTCCCTCTCCTTAACAGGACAGGGGGGAGGAAAGAGGATGAAAAAGGTGAGATAAAGGTAAGGAGACTGTTTACTAAGTGCCATCAAAGGCAAAACACACTTGACTCAGGGAAAATGAATTTTATTTATTGCCAATTAAGATAGATTCAAGTAGTGAGAAACAAAGGAAAAAATAAAATAACCTTTTCCCACCTTCACCTTTCCCAGGCCCAGCTTTATTCCTTTAAACTCACCCCTAAGCAGCACAGGGAGTGGGGATGTCAGAATCAGAGAACATCTCAAGTTTGGAGGGATCCGTAAGGATTATCGAGACAAACTCACAGCACCTTGCAGACTACCTAAAACTGAATGATATGGCTAAGAGTGTTTTCCAGACACTCCTTGAACTCTCACAGACTTGGTACAGTGAGCACTGACCGACCACCCTCTCCATGAAGAACCTTTTCCCTCACATCCTGTCTCTGGTCACCTCCTGCCCTCCTCCTCCTGCATCCTTGGGCTCCCTCTGCTGCTGCTCCCTCCTTGCCTTCCTCCTCCTCTGCCTGGGCCACCTTCCACCCTCTCCCAAACCTCTTTTCCCCAGTCCCAGCACCCCCAGCTTGGCTGAGGGGCTCAGCTGTGTCCTGTGGTGGGGTCCTTGGAGACTGCTGGGACTGGCTGTGTCCAGCACAGGGCAATCCCCACTGCTCCCCCACACAGGCTGCCTGGCAGCCCCACTGCCAACAACTGGGCATGGCCGAACCCTGACAAAAGACACGCACTGGGCAGTTCAACTTCCATCAAAGCTGCCCCTCAGCTCATGACATGAGGCTTCTCCAGCATGATCTGCCCTTGAGAAGTTTTCACTGACTCTTTTGCAAATGGAGAGCATGTGGAGGAAAACTTAGAAAATCTTTTATCACCGAAGTCTCTCACCCAGAACATCCAATTTTCTCTATTTAAAAACTGATTGTTCTAACTTGTCTTGTAATAAAAGCAAACTCTTCATAGTCAACTCTCCTTTTGTGGTTTGATGTGCTAACTGAGGACAATTTTCAAGCAGATCTCCACCGAGGCTTTGGCTCTGCTCTGGTCCTGTCACAGCACCTCATACCTGCCATCACATCTCATCCTTGTCACACCTCTGCTCTCCTGCTACTCTTGCTTCAAGGACTTTGCTGAAGATCATTATAGTCTCTGGTCACTTCTGAGTCCCTTCCACAATGCAGAGTCATCTGTCTCACTGAAAGCTGAAAAAAAAAAAGATGTTCTTTCTGGTTTTAAACCAAATTAGATTATCTTTAGTTATTGTTCCACTCTCTCTTCTGAACAAATATGCTTTTGCCTTCTTCTCTTTTTAATTATAAGGCTAGAAATCTTTTACTGTGATATATCTTTTGTCTTGCTATGTTAACTTTTCTCTCTAATGTTTCCCTAGATCAGAACAACATCTGTGTGCGCCGCAGAGGCCATGGTTCCCATCATTATTTGATGAATGGACCTCTACCAGCCTTCAGCGTTACTTGCAGAACACTATGCACCACCGTTACCTAAAAATTAATTGGAAACTTTACTGGAAGCATTGCTTAATGCAGCTCCAGAGACTGGCTGTGAATTAATTACTACAGCTAACTCTGCCCTATTCAAAATTTCTTCTGAGAAGTCTCAGGTGCTGAGGACAGCCTGAATGTAGAGCAGAGGGAGTGATTCAGCCCCAGCAACTGAGCTGCAGTCATGATGGGTACAGCGTGATGCTCTGCTTTACTGTGTCAGACCCCTGCTGCTGCTGATATATCAACTTTACAAACATTTTTGGTGTCAGATATTTCCCCAAAGTCTCTTTCTTTTGCAGGAACTTGATCATATTCCTTCATTTACCTTCCTGGTTAATTATTTCAGATATCAGAAAGTATTCTGTTGGTTTTTTCCTACAGTGATTAGTGAACCAAGATCTACAGAATAAGCAACATTGGGGCCATTATAATGTGCAGGTCTGACTGGCGTAGTTGGCTGCAGCTATACTTTTAAACTTCTGCCATCCATCTGGATGGCCTCATCCAGACTGTACCAGCTCTTGCATCATGTGCAGGAATTGTTTGGAAAGATGCTAGCTGGCTGAGATAAATTAATCCCTCTTCTTGCAGTGTGAGACAGGGAGGATTCAGTCCCAGTGACCAGGAACTCTCCCTACATTGTTCACCACATTGAGCTCTCCCTACAACCTACACCACATTTGTATGGGTGTAACCTGCATGGCAGCTCTGCTGATTTATGGGAAAAAAAAAAATGTCTTTAAAAAACAAGGGAAGGGAGGACCCGCAACTGTAAATCAAACATTGCAGCTCTGATACTTGGAAGGATAATGAACTGAATTATTGACTCATCCCTAGAGGATTATAAGCCTATGAGAAGCAGCCAACATGGATTTGTTAAGAATAAAGCATAACACATGAATTCTGTTTAGTTCTTTAACCCAGTGGATAAAGGCAAAAGATTTTGTCTTGGCTGTAGTCACTCTTGGCATAGCCTCGTGAAGTGGTGTCCTCACTGGCAGATGAAGAGAACTGGTCTAGATGAGCGCTGCTTAACCCAGGTGATACCCCAAATCATCCAGCAAAGTCCAGCACATCAAGTCCTCGAGACCCCTTTCTGTGATGAGGCACGAGGAAGCCTCCACTGGCTGGAGGAAGGTATGAGCTAAAATGTCTGAGAAAGAAGAGGAACATCCTCATTCGGAGGAAATTGCTACGAGGTGGAGAGCACAACTGCCTGAAAAAGTAATGCTCAAAGAGAACTTATAAATGATTCTCTTTCTACAATCAAGGTCATCTGGGGCTGACTGGTCTGCCCCGATTCCAGAGTGCTTGGATGTTTTTTGTTGCCAGGTTTCCTGATGATATAGGGCATACTCTTATGCATTTTGCAGAAGATAATATTCTGTGAAGAGATGCGAGTCTTTTGGAAGACAGTGTTAGGATTCAAGTAATTGTGATAACTTTGAGGAATAGCCTATAATTGATAAAGTAAAATTCAGTATCAGCGAGCACAAGTGTTTCATATTTGAAAGAAAAATAAAATACAAAACCCCCTCCAAAATAGTGATTATTGGTCTGTGCCTCAGTACAGTAAAAGAAGAATACAGGGCTGTATTAGACCAGAAGCTGAATATAAGCCAGCAGATAAGGTGCTGTTGAGTCACACTTGTGTGTCTCACATACAAGAGATGAAAGGCTGTTGTTCCACTCTATTTAGTAGGGACAAGACCTTTTCTGGGGTATGTGTCTGGTTTGGGGCATGCATGCTTTGAGTAGTAGGGTGTGTGCATGTGCCCACACACCCCTGTGTATGGGGACATGCCCGTGAGAGTGACAGGAGTTAGACAGCAGGAGTGACCAAAAGGGGTTTGTTTGGTTTAACAAGGAGAGCATCACATATGGATGTGGAAACAGGCTTCAGACAGAGAGAAGTGCTACAACAGGGGTACTCGCTATTTGTTCCCCAGGCTGAGGATAGGACTATGGGGGCGTTAAATATATACTAAGAGCAACCTTATTTAGATGTTAGAAAACACTTAGCAATTAGGAGGATAATTGCATGCTGGGACACATTACTGGGAAGACTATGAAATCCCAGGCAGGCATCTCTGGAGGGTGAAGGTACCTTTCATCACACCCTGGAACGAGGAAGTGCTGTAGTTCGAGTTCCCTACTTTCTATCAGATTGCAGTGGGGCAGGAGACATCTCCAGTGGGAACAAACAGGAGGCTTTTGGGTTTTTTGGTGTCTGTTCTTTGTTCCTGTCTCTTAGGTTATTCTTAAACTTTCCATTGAATTCACATTCATAATGTTTTTAAAGCAAGAATTAAGAATTGCTGCTTTTTTCAACTCGGTACTGTTACAAATGACAATTTTAAATATTTTTTTATATTATTATTTTTTTCCTAAATATTTAGCTCAATCATTTCCAGCAGCTGGGATAAATTGTGACTTTAGGTTTGAAATTATGACTGTATGGTTGAGTTTGCCCTGTGTTGCCTGTATGCCAGCATCACGGTAATAAAATTATCTTTCTTGCTGGTGCCCAGTGTAATGCTATAATTTTGCCTTCCAAAAGCTTTCTGTCTTCTCTTATGACCACATTCACTCTCTGGAAGCTGGCCAGATTCACATCTCCAGGCCCAGGGGACCAGACAGGGTGAGGGAGCAGAAAAACAGTGGTTTCCCTGCAGTCCGGCTCTCCCAGGTAGAAGCTGCAGAGTCAGAAACAAGTTCTTCTGAGGAGGGATGACAAACCCAAAGCAGCTTGGTGAGGCAGAGGTGGAGGCTCCAGAGAGGCTGGAGAGGCAGGAGAAGACCTGAAGGAGAGATGTAGATCACATAATTTCCTTAACCTAAAGAAAAGGCAGTAAGAAGTGAATGTACAGCCTCTCTCTTCCCAATTCTAGACCTCCTCTGGCAGACACGTTGTATTCCAAGTATTACCTACTTTTGTGCTATATTTTAAACATCTTTAATCAAAATGAGTGTGAAGAACACATAAGAGCAACAAGAAATCACAATGATACCTACAAGAAAGGACAGCAGTTTCTTCCTTAGAGGTATACTTTGTTAAGATCCCTCAGCTCCTCCACCCTCCTACTTTGATTAACAGTTCACCCCCACATCTGAAATTACATTAGTTTGTTGGCACGGTCATCTTGGGCATGATGAGTTTTGAAACTACAGTTTTAAAGCCAAGGAAAATCCTACTGACTCATGCCCAAGGAGCCAGGAGTTGTCAAAACAAATATTGCTATTTTCTGAACTGCCTAAATCTGCACCTTCTTGCTTTTATCTCCACCGTGCACTGCAGGAGAGTAGAAGTGGGGCTGTGGTCAACAGGCACACGATGTTCCCAACTTGAGCTTTGTTTAAGCCTGAAGAGAAGACAATGTGACCTTTGCAAGTCATTTGTGGCATTGTTATGGTTTGAGAAACCCACAACAATTTATTGCCATTTAGACAATTATTCCATCATCCAATGGATGCATCTCCCTTCCCACCCAGAAAGGGAGATTGGGGAAAAACAAGGAATCATGAGGGTTGAAATATAAATCGATTTAATAGGATAAGGCTCAATAAATAGCAATAATACTAAAGAACCAGTATTGATCCCAATGCTCATACAAAATATGTAAGGATTGTAATCATCCCATTCTATCATCAAGAAGATGTGCACTCCCAGCAAGGGACAGAAAATGTGGGACACTGTGAGTGCTGTGGCTTCAGGAGGAGGGGAAGGTCTCAGGGGTCTGGCACCGAGGCAAGGAGTTCTCTGGATGGCTGTCATCAAGGGAGAGTGAGAACTTCACAGCAAACCTTTTCATTTATATTGAATGTGACATTCATGATATGAAAGAATCCTGTTGGACAGCTTGGGTCTTGCTCCTCCTCCTCCCTGCATCTGGTAAGGCTAGAAAACACTGAGACCTTGAATCCCACATATCATGGCTGGCTATGAGCTAAATATTTTCATGAATTCAGACACTAAAGTCTTCTAAAGATGTAGTTTTCCTGGGCATAGAAGATAAATTAGTCCTGTATTGCTCAAACCAGGACGGGCATCTTGCAAATGGCTGTTAGCTTTTGCTGGGGTTGGAAGGGACCTCTGGAGATCATCTAGTCCAAACCCTCTGCCAAAGCAGGTCAACATAAAGCANGACTAGATGACTCTAGAGGTCCCTTCCAGCCTGGACCATTCTACGATTCTATGATTTATAGGTGTTGATCAGATCCCCCCTCAGTCTCCTCTTCTCCAGACTAAAAAGATCCAAGTTCCTCAGCCTTTCCTCATAAGGGAGATGTGTCAGGCCCCTAATCACCTTTGTAGCCCCAAATCCCAGCTGCTTGTTCAGTCATAGGACGTCATGCACTGTGTGTGTGTGTGTGTATGATGGTGTGCACTTTAGTTTTGCTGCAGGACTCCTCAAGACAGATACCGGCAGACACAGATGCATCATGCTGACAGATCCCACAGATACATTTTCATTATGCAAAGGATTGAAAAGCCAGTCACAGAATCACAGAATCACAGAATATCAGGGATTGGAAGAGACCTCGAAAGCTCATCTAGTCCAATCCCCCTTCCAGAGGAGGAACACCTAGAGCAGATCACAGAGGTACATGCCCAGGCAAGTTTTGAATGTCTCCAGAGAAGGAGAATCCACAACCTCTCTGGGCAGCCTCTTCCAGTGTTCAGTCACTCTCACTGTGAAGAAGTTTTTTCCTCATATTTAACTGGAACCTCCTTTGTTGCAGCTTGCACCCATTGCCCCTTGTCCTATCATTGGATGTTACTGAGAAGAGCCTGGCTCCATCCTCCTGACACTCACCCTTCCTGTATTTATAAACATTTGTGAGGTCACCCCTCAGTCTCCTCTTCTCCAAGCTAAAGAGACCCAGCTCCCTCAGCCTTTCCTCCTATGGGAGATGCTCCTCTCCCTTCATCATCTTTGTAGCCCTGCCCTGGACTTTCTCAAGCAGTTCCCTGTCCTTCTTGAACCGAGGGGTCCAGTCCCCATGAGCTCAAGCTGTACAAGACTC
The DNA here is from genome assembly GCA_013400555.1 of Jacana jacana. Taxonomy (NCBI): domain Eukaryota; kingdom Metazoa; phylum Chordata; class Aves; order Charadriiformes; family Jacanidae; genus Jacana; species Jacana jacana. The sequence continues at coordinate 329,317 of VZTM01006589.1, read as the reverse complement.
CTGCTCATTGTGACTCACCCCAGATTTGTGTCATTTAAAAAGCTGATGGGAATTATTTTATCCCTGTTTTCCTTCCTATGCTGGATGGGGAACCGCTGTGTTGTGTTGCGCTGCGCTCTTTTCTTGAGGCCTCGTTGCTTTGTACACTTTAGCTCATTACTGAGTGGAGCTCTCCAGAAGCAGAGGGGGAAGCATTTGCAGGTCTTTGAGGCAATTATCTAAAAACTGTATGAAATATCTTAAGCTCTGTAAAATTCAGAAGCTAAGAGTGAGTCCTTATGCATATTCCAAATTAGGAAATTTTGAGTTCTAAGGGGTTTTATTACTATATTTAAAATTTCAGTGGATCTATGTCTTAGCAAAAAAGTTCATAAACTTTCTGGGAATGCCATTACAGGAAGGGGTACTGATACTTGGAGGAGCCAGGGATGTTCATGCCAGGGATGATCATAGAAGTAATGGCTTGGAGGACTCAAAGATGCATGGTCAATGAGGTTGGCCACCTGGCACAGGAGCTTGGATGAGGTGCCCAGTTTGGTGACAGGTGGTTTTCTTCCTGAGCATTAGCTCTGTCAGCACAAACCCATTAATCAGTTTTAAATAAATGTCACTGCAGAGACAGAATCTGGCCTGAATCTGGCAAAGCGCTAAGTACCTCCACCCCTTTTTCAAACTGGAGTTGCAGGTGGTCTGTCCTTCCAAGAATTTGCTGTTATTCTGTGAAGAAGCAGTAGGAAGCTGTAAAAAGCCTACATTATTTTTTTTTTTTCTAAAGAATACCTGACCTCATGAAAGCAAAGTTATAGTCTCTCTTCTTTTTGTTACCAATGTTCCAGATTTACAACTGGTATTTACATAGTATTTTCTCCCTGGCAATTCCTGAAATATAAAAATTAAAATGGGACAGATAAACACACACACATTTTCTAGTGAACTGCCCCCCAGCTCTGAAAAATCCCCAAACAAACCAGAAAAAGGAAACTAAGATGACCAGGGTTCCTGGATCATTGATGTAGCAGTAAAAAAACGTATCAGACCTACCAAGAAATTTCTTGCTGTTTCCAGTACCGCTGGGTATGTCATTTTTGTGGGGCACTATGTTCTGGTGATGCCCCACTGATGTGGTAACAGGGACCATCTATATCAGCACTGCCATTATAAACCTCGTCTTTGTAACCCAGAGGCCTCTACATTATTTTACTCAGGATTTGTTATAAAAACGTGCCATTTTCTTTTTAATGACTTGCTAATTTCTGAAGTAGAAAAATATGAAAGGTTTCAGGAAACAAAAAAGAAAGGGGGTTTTAAAAAAAAGAGAGAAGAATCTAGAAGCGATGACATTGTTAATTATTTTTAGTAGCAGCAGCTGTAAGTTTTATTTGTGTTGTGGCAGTGCCCATGCACTCTGTAGAATTAAGTGCTTTTTTAAAAATGGATTTAGTGCTGGGAGAAAGTTTTGTACTGAAAGCCTGATGAATTCTAATTTTTTTTTTATTATTATTATTTTATTTTTGGTCTTTCATAGAGCCATAGTGTCTGTCTGAGATTTGGCTTTTATTGTGATAGATGCTGTACATGTACTCAATTATCTCCGTTGTGGAAAGCACTTTAACACACACTTACTTTTAAAAGGGAGCTGAAACACTTGCCATGGAAAAGAGCGTATTTGAGGAGCGGGGAACAAGCCTTGTCATGTAAAGCAGATATTTCTTGCAGAGACATCTGAGCAGCCTCTGAATGGGTGGATATGATGCTGAAGACATGGGCCATTGGCTCAGAGGCTGGAAGCAGCGCAGCCCTCTTCAGGTCCAAAACTCTCATGCACTGATCTGCAGGTACACAGTGAAGCTTGGGTGGAGCTCCAAGGTCCACCAGTGAGGTCAGACCTCTGAGATCCAACTCAGTGAGGACCTGAATATGTTTTTTTCTTGGCTCTGCCTTGCACATGAGGTATGTGCTCCTTCAGCCTAAGGCTGAATTCCTAGACATTGTGGCTGAGTTGTGCTGCTGTGCAAAGCCCACACAGAGTTTACAGCCTCTGTACTGCCTAATGAAGCAAGTGTCCTATTGGTGACCCCAAAAAGGCAGAGGTAAAACAAAAAGAGCTCTTTGCTCTCCATTTTATGGAGACCACCATTTGGGTATTGGTACCCACTAAATGGCATGCCCAGGATCGCAGAGGGATACAGGGCACAGACACAGCTGGATCATGCCCACAACCGTGTTTCTCACGCAGTTAGTAGCTGATCCCAGGCTCTCTCATTTGTAGTCCAGTGCCTTGCACAGGATTTGATTTGTCCAGAATCCCTCTTGGATGGATGGCTTAATACACTCTAATTGCTTTTTTTCCCACCCTGCCCTAAGCTTGTCACTGGAGTCAGCCTATGATGTAGTTGAGGATAAAAGCAAACAAAGGAATTGAGGCACTTCCAGTTTTAGTAATATGCAGTTTATCCTCCTCTCACTATCTAGTCTTGAGCACCAGGTTTTCAAATTTACTTTAATTTTCACTTTAGTTTTTATAGATTGTGTCTCAGGCTGGTTCCAGTCACGTACTGGACTCTTTGGTTGGATGCAGCGCGCCCAGACAAAGCATATTGCACTCTTTTTTCATGACGAGTCACGCACATTGCTCATGTAGATTCCCATTTAAGCTTCCCTGTCTCAAGATGCATTGTGCTGCCTCAAAAGACTAAGTGAGCAGTAACTTTCATTTAAAAAAAAAAAAATCATAAATATATTTTACTGCTTGGACTTAGTGCAAATGCACAACTGACTCGTTGGCTCGATAGATGTAATTGCTCTCAAGGAGCCTTTATGGTCTATTGTTTCAATTACAAGTGAATTACATAGTCCCCAAGTACTTACTCACTCTGCTTTCAAGGAGAGTGAAAAGACCAAGTCAAAGCAGGAAATTAGACAAAAAGGACATCATTTTATTGAAACTCTTCACCTTCTAAGTGAGGACAGGAAACACATCAAGCACTATCCAAGCCATTCAGGAATGACATATTTAATCTGTCTGAAACCATTACAAGCTCTAAATTGCATAAATTCAGATGCTGAGAGGAAGGCAAAAATCGAATGTAAGACGAAGTTCATGAGGGATGAGGCAAGGAATGGAAGGAAATAATCTTCCTTCCTGTGATAAGCAACTGGGCAAAGAGAAAAGGAACAAAACCTGAGGGTGGGGATTAGATCTCTGAGCAGCTGAACTGTGTTTTGAAGGACATCCTGCTGCTTTTCCGAGATAGAAAAGGCTTGTAGGATCTGCGACTTTCAGTACCACGTGCTCTCCATCCCAAATCACGACATTCTTCAAGAAAATACAGTGAAAGCTAAGATTAGGCAGAAGAAGCTTAGATGTGATATTACCTTCTAAAGTAAGACCTGCAGGCATCAGGCCTCCCACGACAAAGGACAAAGTATGGCAATTTGAAGTGACAATTTTGAGTCTCTCATGAACAAAGAGAATGGAGATATTCTACAATAATAGAACAGATATTCTGCATCTTTCCTCTATGAGAAGGGAAGGTATTGTAATGGTTACAAATTTACACATGAAAATAGTTGGTATGTTAACCTATATTGCATTAAGAACCATTAATTTATAAGCAGGAAATTGAATGCTTGGGTGAATCCTTTGGGATTTTGGATCAAAAGATCTTCACATGTTTAATTTTCTAGGAGAGGATTGACAGCTTTGTTCCAGTGTACAGGACCCTCTGAAAAAATTCCAGAATCCCAGACTCAACTGGGATCAAGAAGATAATATCGGTGGAAATGTTCAGGTGTAGCAGAGCTGCGTGCACTGCCAACATCCCACTGTCACTACAGTGGGAAAAAATACACAGGGTGGTTTGTGGTGTTGATGAAAGGAAATCCATAGCTCCTTTAAAAGGGAGTGAAATGTTGACTTCCTTGTCATTGGGTGACTGGTTTGGTGGCTCTGCACTTTGGTTGTGATCTGTGTCTGGGTACTTAAATTGTGGACATGATTCTTGAGGAAGTTGCTGTTGGAGGTTTTCTCTGTTCAGAGGGATGATTGAGAGAAGCCATGGAAGACATTACAGGGAAGCAAGTGGAGAAAACACAGCTTCCAGAGGTGGGTTCAAGAATGAGGGAAGGCTGTATAGACAACCCAAAGTTCTCAGACTCCTCCTGAACAGGAGAGCGAGGAGGGCAGAGCTGCTCTGGAGGACCAACGGCACAAGCATAAAGTTCAGTAAGAAACAAACCCAAGCAGGAAAACATAGACAGACAGACTTGGTGCCTGAAAGCTTGAAGAAGAAAAGCTGAGCAGCAAGGAAGCACACTGTGCCCTGCCAAAAAAGAAGAGGCAACATCATCAACCGTAATCAAATCCTGAGACCTAGAGTAAGAAAGTGATACACGGAAGAATATGAAAGCTGCTGCACAGGGAGCCACAAAAAAGATATCCTACTTGGTATGTTTTGGCCCATAGCTGAGAATGTTTAGGACAGGGCAAGTCCTCCATCGCAGCACACAGTGCCACAAGAAGGCTGGCTGGGAAGCACCTTGGTGGAGCTCGGCTCCAAGGTTGTGGACTTCCTCCTGTTTTAGAGGTCCCTTTTCTGCCACCCAGGGAACATGCATGCAAGAGGTCTGGTGGAAGCACCTGCTGGATTGCGTCTGAGAGGAAACAGGCATAAGAGATCCTGCTTTTGGAAGGATGCTCTGCTGAGCCATGCTGGGTCTGGGAAAGTTGTGGCAGCACAGAAGTGTCACTGCAGCCTCCTGGAGGTTTGTAAACCCGAGCAGCAAGGCCTACCCAATTTAGGCATGGAGCTCCCTGATTTTAGGTGGCTCCATTGAGCGGAGGCCTCACATTAGGCACTCGTATCTTTGATTGCCTTTCAGTCCTGAGGGATTTCTAAGCAACTCTCTGTAAGGGCTCCAGTTCTGCATTGCTTCACCTCCACCCAGAGGCAGTGTAGCAGGTTTCTGTTTCATGTCTGTCTGCTGCCTCTGTCTGAACAACGTTGACCATCCAGGAACCCCACTTTGGTCCTGAAGGCAAGTGTCATGGCAACACTAACACAGGTAAACATCCCCCCACACCTTCAAAACAGAGACATACAACTGGAAACCGTCCTGTGCTCAGTGTCCATCTGACCTCTGACATTTCCCCAGTTCTGAAGTTCTCTCTGAGCCATGTCACCATCACCACCATCAGAGATGTTATAATTTCTGATGTAGTTTTTTTCTCCAGCTGGCCTGGCACTTTCTCATGCTTAATGGCCAGCTGAGATTATTTGCTTGCCCACACCAGGGCTTAGAGGAGATAGCATTCTTCCAGACATGCAGTGTCATGTGGCCTTTAGGTTACATCTTGTGAAACCAATGCTGCCTCCAGCCATCAGCACCCGGAGCCCAGAGCGGTGCTGAGCTTTTCCTTTGACTGTAGCTCTCTCTTTATGCATTCTTAAATCCTCAGGGACCTTCTTATCAGTGATGTGCACCTTTGCTTTTTTTTTTTTTTGCTGGACAAACTGCCAGCAGATTACATAGAATCATAGAATGGTTAGAGTTGGAAGGGACCTTAATGATCATCTAGTTCCAACGCCCCTGCCCTGGGCAGGGCCACCTCCCACTAGACCAGGTTGTTCAAAGCCCCATCCAGCCTGCTCTTGAACACTTCCAGGAATGGGGCCTCCACAACTTCCCTGGACAACCTGTGCCAGTGCCTCACAGTGAGGAATTTCTTTCTGATATCTAATCTAAATCTCCTTTCTATCAATTTAATACCATTACCCCTTGTCCTGCTGCTACATTCCCTGATAAAGAGTCCTTCCCCATCTCTCCTGTAGGCCCCCTTCAGGTACTGGAAGGCCATTATAAGGTCTCCCTGGAGTCTTCTCCTCTCCAGGCTGAACAAACCCAACTCTCTCCTGTACATCTATTTTTCTCGGGTACTGTACCAAAATTTAAAAGCACTAAATACAGCTAAGGGTTTAACTCTCTTTTTTTAAAGTTTTATTATTAATTGTTATTTCAATCCCATTCTTTGTTACCACAGGACGAGTGATGACGGAAACTTGAATTGACGTATCTAAACCACACACGATGCTAAGATTCAGATTCAGAGACCTGTGGTGTGCAGGACTCAGCTATGTCAGCTGTGCCTTGTCTGACAAACTGACTCAGTGAGCAAGGTCACCTCTTATCTGTAGCATCTTCTGGTAGAATTAATTTAGGGCATTATCTAGGACAGGTAGATTGTTTCCTTGGGTCAATAGAGGGAAATCTATGCCTGTCCAGCTTCTGGGGCCCTGCGTTTGCTACACTATCAACACAGGGTCTTTGACCTGACTTCTGGTTCAAGTGGCCCAAATGCTTTTCTTCATTGTTTTTCCATTTGCCACTTCTCCAGCAGGTTTTTTTTTCATCTTGCTTGATCACTATATGAACTTTTTTTTTTCCTTTTTCACCTTTCAAAAGTTTTCACTTGCAATAGGGGTTCCTATCCCCTTCTTCCCTGCTGGCATATCCATACTCCAGCTCTGGACTCTGTGCAGGTTTTGTGACAAGCTGTGTCCCCTGTGAAGGAACAGGGTCAGCACTTCGTCCCAGGAGAAAGAGTAGTGCTTCCTAAATTAATTTGTTTCTGTTTACTTAGAGGAGCCAGACCTAAGGCACAGCATTTCCCACAGTATTTCGCAGTGAGTCAGCCAGATATTTGCCTTCTCCATGTGCTAACGTGCATGGGCTCCATTTTCAGGTGTCTGGTGATCTTACTGGAACCCCTCTCTCATAGTGCCCAGTGAAGCACTATTTGTGAAGAGCTGGAGAGCCCTTCCTTCCTTGGCCTGTGTCCCAGGGCACCTCCAAATGCATCATCTTCCTAATAGGATGAGACATCGGGCATGCAACATCCTCCCACCCCACCACCTCTCCTGCTCATGGGAGGAGACCTGCATGTGGAGACCAGAAGGGTGTCAAGAAGACCCTCAGGTTGCACAGCTGAGGACGAGAGCTGCAACTAGTATCACAAGATGTTTCCCCACCACGTCTGTGTGTGTTTTTGAAACTCCCAGCATACACCGAGAGGTGTCGTTGCCCATGGCAAGGGGTTCGAACTAGGTGACCCTTGAGGTCCCTTCCAACTTAAACCATTCTGTAATTCAGTGATACAGACTGGTGCCCATGAAGCAACCACAAGCTGCTTCTTTCTTCTGACGTGTTGCAGCAGCACCGTAAAGACCCCTGGGACTAATTTGGTGGTGGTGGTGGTGATGGTGTGTATGTTTTTCTCAGGCACGAATAATTTCCTGGAATAAATAGGTGGACGTAAACCGGTGTAGATAGATTTCAGATGACTGCTGGGATATATGCAAATTGTACAAGAGAATAAAAACAGACCCAAGCAAGCATCTAAGGGAATAATGAGATGCAGAATAATTTTTTATAACAATAGAATTATAATAATAACATAATTTAGAGCATAAATTATTCCAAATAAAAGTATTCTATGATTCTATGATTGTTCTAAATTTGAATAAGAATCCTAAATAATTCTGCATAAAATGGGATGAGAGTGACAACTGAGCTTTATAGTGAACAGAACCGGAAACAGTTTTTCACACTAATTTTGGATAAAGAAAAGGGATTTGCATAAAGATCTCTTACTTCTACCTGACCCTAGAATAATTTCCCATCTTCACATTTCTAGACTTTTTATTAAAATACAACATTAAATCCTTCAGATTGCTAGATCTCTGAGTGGTGGTTTATTCTTCGAGAAGCCACTGGGCTGTGCTATTACTCTACATTTTAAAGCTTCGTTTCTTCTACACCAGCTTCCACCATGTCGCTCACAGGAATGACTACTGCTGGTACTACATTTAAATTGTACACTATCATAAGAATCTGGTCAATAATTAATGCCACAATAGCGAATAAATGAGATGAATTTTAGCTCACACGTAATTTTTCTTCATGTACCCCTGAGTGCATATAGTGAACCAATTTCTGCCGGATCAAAATAGTTTTCAGGCTTGTTAAAAGTATCTACTGATGCAGATTACTTGTAATTGAATGCTGCAGTCCAGCCAGCAGGTTCTTTGCAACCAGATGCTCTGATCTCTATAAGGAAATGGAAAATTTAATCCAAATTAAAAAAAACCCTCCATGTTCTTGTCCACTTTACTACGGCGCTGTCTCTTGCAGGTCTCAATCAGTGAGCAGCCAGATTTAGCTCTCTATTGCACGGACCCAGGTTTTAAAGGTGTTGCTCCAGAAAAGTATGCAGCAGCTAATATACTGAAATATTAATAATATTTTAGCTGGAGTGGAAAGATCAAGCTGGTGGAAGAAACCCACTCCTCTCTGACAGCCTGCTCGGTCCTTTTGATGTTGTACAGTGTATTGCTTTTTGCCTTTTTTTTTTTTATTTTATTTTTATTTTTTATTTTCAGTGATTGAGCCGCAGGGCAAGGTGATAGAGGTTCCCTGTCTGCACTCACTGGGCTTTAACCTTTGTCAGCCCCAGATTTTCTTCTGGGATAAAATCCTGGAAATTCTGATTTACAAAATAGCATGATTTATTTGCCAACATGCTCTATCTTTCTTCTCTTTCTCAAATTATACACAATTTAAAAATACTTATGGAGTCTTCTTCTTAGGCCCCTGCAATGAACCAAGTCTGCTTGACTGTGGCAGTATTAAATCAGGAAGTAACATTCACATTCTTGAAATACAGCTTTCTTTTCTTATTATTCTGTGTGTTTTGTATTGTGGCAAGGCTACTAATTGTATTGTGGCAATGCTACCAATTGTATTGTGGCAAGTCTACTAATTGTATTGTGGCAAGTCTACTAATTGAATTGTGGCAAGGCCACATGGACCAAGATCCCATCACACAAAGTACTGTAAAACCCCAAACCAGACAGTGACGACCAAGATCTTACAAAATCTAAGCAGCTTATTGGGGCGATTTGTGTTGCGATTAGCACATCTGCTACAGGGTCTTCTGGTGAAGAAATTCAATGAGCTAGGCATTTTCTTGAGTGAGATCCCAAACAGGACTGGCTGAAAAAAAAGGGGTTAAGTGCTTTTTCAGTCTGGCTGTTAGTCCAGGGCTGTTAAAACATGAAAATGTGCTGGTGGTCTCTGCAGCGTGTAGTGTGATCTCTGACCAGACCTCACCAGGCGCACATTCACCCCATCTGGCAGTGTCTGGAGGGGTCACAGGCTCCATGGCCCAGGAGTGACCCATCCTAGGCAGTATTTCTAGTTACACTGACTTGAGGCGTGACAGTGGGAATGGTGCTTGATAGCTTGGTTTTGCACTGACCGAGCTGCAGAGGTTACATAGTCGCTTCAGGTTCCAAGACTCTCAGTCTATTATCTCTTGGGAACATTACATTTGCTCTAATATTCTTGCAAATGGCTTTAATTTTAATGCATGGCTTGATCTATAATTAGTTAACAGGTCTCTCTTGAGCCAGCTACGACAATGATTGCAGACTTTCAGCAGTATATTTAAAGAACTGGTCACTAAGATGTATGTGGTTCCTCATCTTTCTACTGCTATCCTGGAGCATGTCATTATTTTACTGGATCTAGGAACAGAGCTGAAAATAATTCTCTTAATATATTATTAATAATGCAGTATCATTAAAAGAAATTTTAAAAATAATTCACCTTTTTTTTCCATTAGTAACATTTATTGACTGTTTACATAAGACAGGATCTGGACAGCAGAGTATGATATTCAGGGATAGTGGAGTATGATATTCAGGGATTTTATAGTTATTTTCACATTCTAATCCTCCAGGACCATTATAATCAGGCTGCAAATATACCTTTTAGAGGCAAACAAATGACTGGTTTTGCTGTGCTTTTGACTTTTCCCTGAATCACATATTGCTGGTGATTTTTGCGTGGGCTTGATTTTTATCTTTGGTGCCGAGTGTGGCTGGATAAAAGAGTGACTTGATGTTTTTCAGAGACATTTGTTTTGATATGTCTTTGGAGCCCTGGAAGGGAGGGGTTGCCCCTGAGGGCAGATGAGGGGGACAGAAGGACGTGTGTTTTCCTCCTGGGGGTGGAAGAGCTGGGAGGTGCAGGTTAGTTTGTGAAACAGCCTTCCCTGCAGGGTCAGCTCCTCGCCCTCTGGAAGAGGCTTCAGCATCCTTCACAATTTGCTTTCACACTCTAACGAGATTTCTGGAGGGTTCACTGCACTCACCGAGGGTGTTGTCCCAAGGGACATGGCTCCTGGAAGTGCATCACCCTGAGCTGCCAACAGGAAAGCTGCTTATTATCAAACTGCCTCTCTCTTCCAGGCAAGTAAAAAGCCTGATTTCTTGCTTTTAATCCTTTTTCACCCTTTCCTGAAAATAAATTAGATATTTTGGTGCCACAGGGTCTTCCTGCAGAGACTGATCCTGCCACCCAAAAGGACATGAGCTACTCTTAGCCTTTGGCTTCCCTTTTTGCTGTGTCTCCCTGTCCCCTCTGTAGCAGGGCATGGTGGGCATGCTGCTGTCACACACCCAGATGTGGCCTTGCCCTGCAGAAGGCATCTGTTCCTTCTACTCTACCACTTGGTGACACCCCAAATATCTGGCAAGCTGACAGATTCCAGCTGGTGATTTCCCCAGGAATAAATACCCTGGTCAACGGTGCAGCAGAAGGGAATGAAAAAAAAACTTCTCTTGGATGCTGATTTCATGGATACCCTGAAGGATATTGCAGTGAGGGGCAAGAAAAGAGTTTCCAGGCACGTTTTTATACAGCACAGTCAGACGTGTGCTACTTAGCTTGCAACTTTTATTCCCAGTGAGTGCTTTTCAATGTCCTTGCCCAACAAATGCAAACTTCTCCTCTCTTAACACAGCTACCTCCTCATAAAACGGTAACTCCAACTTGGAAACAAACTCGAGTAACTCAGAAAAACAGAGCCTGTGTCAGTGCATGTTGTGAGGAATACACAATGTGAGTCAGAGAGAGCTGGAAAAGCAGGGGGTTTGCAGGAGGACCAAGTACGGGCATAGGCGTTGGATGCTTAAAAGAGGACGTCACTGTCAGAGATTCTCCACTTTAAAGTGCGGTTATCATCTGGAAAGTGTAAAAGTGACATCCTGGCATGCCACATTTATTCCTCCTCCGCAATTTCTATTCCAAATTCACTCAGTCTTCAAGTCAATACCATGTTTTTTCCTCTGACTGCCAGCACAGCTAGCTCAGCCTGTTACCTGAGAACCAAGCTGTGTTCTTTCTGCTTATTAAAACATTGCCAACTGCAAAGCTTCTGGAATCAGACATGAACTGGCACTGCCGTGGGAGAGGCAGGAGAGCTGAGCGCGACATGGCTAGCACATCCCTGGCTACAGGAAAGAGAGAGAGGGAGAAAAAACACAAATGGTCCTTAAACTCAGCATATGTGCCTCAGGAGACCCACAGAGAACATGTATTTACAGCACCCAGGTGCCGTTTTTATGCAGTTACCTTTCTGCCTATCGCTACATTTCATGATGGAGTAGCAAAATAGGGAGCCAAAGACCCCCTTTATCAATTCCCAACTGTGCCAGGTTTCCAAAGGATTTGTTATAAGAGAAAGCAGGTGAAAAAACATGCAGCCAGGATTTATTTGCTATTGACTTCTCCTGTCATCTCTAAACTGTGGCACTTCCCACAGCATGTAAACCTGGCCAAGGTGCCCTTACTCCTGTTCTTATATTGCATGTGTTTAGTTGCTGAGGTAGTTTAAACAGCGTCTTCCCAAAGGGATTAGGATTTCTGGGTAAAAAGGAGGAAATGAGAAATGATGAGTGGAGAAAAGCTTTAAATAGTTCAGGGCTTGTGCTGGATTCAGAAGAGCATTGCAAAGTCCACATGCTTATCTGGAATGTAGCCGAAGCATATGAGCTCCTGGTGTCTGGAAATACAGGCAGGAGCTCTCAGGAGGTCTCTCAGATGCTGGTGCTGCTCATCCCATCTGGAGACACTGCAGGCATGAGTCGTCACTGCTTTATGCCCCGTGTAACCACTTATCTCTGCAAAGACTGGAGGCAAAGAAGGTGCAAAATGCTTGGGGATTACAGCGCTTCAGCACCTTCTTTCCCTCAGAAGCCCAGAAATGGGTAATGAACTGTACAGAACTGCTCAGTCTGGTTCTCATCCCAGCAGCTTTACTGATGTCGAGAAACACCTGCGTTCCTCGAGGGCAATATGTCTGCTGAAGGCAGCAGATGAGATGCCTTAGAAAACTTTCTTGGTTTATGTCCAAAATATATAGGACTAAGGAGCCTTCTGGGGGGATCTTAATTTCTCCCAGCTGAAGACTGCACAGCTAACAGGTCCACTGCCTGGAAAACTGTCTGATATCTGTAAATTACCTGTATCAGTTGGCCACTGGAGTGGCTGTCTTTGGGCCAAACTTGGGAGAAGGTTAAAGGGGCTTGACCAGTTATTGTGTGTCAGCTGATTTGCAGAAAGTCTGTGCCTGAATCCCAAACTCGCAGAATGGTTGAAGTTGGGCAGGACCTCTTCAGGTCATCTGGTCCAACCCCCCTGTTCAGGCAGGGCTACCTAAAGTCAGTTGCCCAGGTCTGTGTCCATATGGCTTTTGTATATCTCCCAGGATGGAGATGCCACAAGCTCCCTGAACAACCTATGTCAGTCTGAGCAGTCAGCCAACCAGTCAGCCAACCAGCTCAGTCATGTTGACATTAAAAAAGCATTTGCTGATGTTCAGAGGGAACCTCTTGTGTTTCAGTTTGTGCCCATTGCCTCTGGTTATGTCAGTTAAAGAGACTGTATGTCATAGCCTGCAGTGAACCAAGCAGATGGAAGCTAATTCATGTATTTCATTCGAATGTCCAACTGAAGTGTGTAGCACGGTCCCTGGAAAAATATGTGGTTTGTGGGAGGGAAAGAAAGATGTGAGTCCTGCAGTTCATGCTGACCTGTGCTCAGCACTGTCAGCCACTTGTGGATGCAGGATTTGGCACTGCATGTTTTTTCTAAGGTGTGAAATGCTGCCTTTGGTCAACTTGATAAGCGTTTTTCTTCCAGAATTTAGTCTTCAAACCCACAAATCTCAGCAGCAAGTACCACACAAATCACTGTAGCCCTACTCTGTACCGTGTTATGGTCCTACAGGCTGCTGGGAGTTCCCTGTAGCTCTGGCCAGAGAGAGCTCCACACCACCTACCACCTCTCTACCCTGTCTTAGAATCAAAGAATCATTTAGGTTGTAAAAGACCTTTGGGATCACTGAGTCCAGCCATCAGCCCTACTCTACCAAGTTCTCACCTATACCATATCCCCCAACACCAGGGATGACTCTGAAACACAGTCAGGGATGGTGACTCCACCACCTCCCTGGGCAGCCAATTCCAATGTCTGACCACTCTTTCTGTGAAAAATTCGTTCCTAATGTTCAGCTTAAACCTACCCTGCTGCAGCTTAAAACCATTCCCTCTCGTCCTATCGCTAATTGCCCATGAGAAGAGACCAGCACCAACCTCTCTACAATGTCCTTTCAAGTAGTTGTAGAGAGTGATGAGGTCTCCCCTCAACTATACAGTCCCAGCTCCTTCAATTGCTCTTCAATAAATCGCAAGATTTCTTCTCCAGGTCCTTCACCAGCTTCATTGCCCTCCTCCACACTCGCTCCAACACCTCAAGACATGATGTCATGATTCTACAGGCAGCTGGAAGCTCTCCATAGCCATGGAGAAAGAGAGCTCGGCACTACCTGCCTCTGTGTGAAATACGTCAAAATAAAGTTTGAGATTAACGAACCCATTGGGTATTTCATCTGGTCTGTGCTGTCTTTTTGAGGAAACATTTTGAGGCTTCACCTTTTGCATAAGCAATGCATATGTTCCTCAATATCTCAGGAAAAAAGCCCCCACTGGCAGACTTCCAGACAGACCCTATCTTTGACTGCAAGGACTCACTTTCCGATAGCTCTTGGCACAGGTCCTCTTTCAATTTTTGGAAACACACTCCAATCTTTCACCCTCATTCCAATTCTCCTTTTGGGTAGAAGCTTTCACTACCTGATAGCAAAACTGCTTTTCTTCGCAGATGGCCAGAGTTCCTGCCCTGCCTTTCTCACTAAAAAATAGAACGGGAATAAAAATAGGAATGGGAAAAGAGCATGACAGAAGTCCCATCATTCCATCCCTCCTCCCCAACACACTCCCCTTCAGCTGCAGAAGGACAACGGAACAGTGTTTTTCTGCACTAGAAAAGCTGGGGAAAAGGCAGGTTGGCTTCTCTGTGATTAAAATAGCCACTTTGCAATCACAAATAGCCAGTGGCGATGAGACATGCTTTTGAAGACAACCTGGCAGCTCAGCATGGAGCCTTTGGGTGTGCCCTTTCAGCCCAGACATTTGGTGCACACACTACACCCCTGTTTGTAGAAATCTCTCATTACATTAGTTTTCTCATACCTTCATAGGAAATGCAAAGAAACAGCAATTCAGTGATGAGACCCTTTCGGAGGGGCAGCCCCTCAGGGTTGCACTGTGAGGATCAGACCGAGTTTGGTGCGGGAGGGACATCAGTGAACAGGTAGGCTGTGACACTCAGCAGTTTTGGTCTCCTTTGGGGCACAGCAGCCACCTGACTCTACCAGTGTGCTTCTTCAACCGATGCTCTGATCACCTGCTGCATTCCCAATCAGGAAGACCTTCGTCTCCCCACTGATCCTATTCCTATAACCTTTGGGAAATCTGCCTGAAGATAGGAAATGAGCAGGCTGTTTTGTTCTTTTTGCATGAATTTAGACCAAAAACATGCTTTCTTACATGAGCAAGCACTGGAGTGGAACTGAAACAAAATGTCCAGTGGATAAATGTTGCCTTATATTGGCTTCCAGGGTTTCCAAAGGCAGCAGATTCACACTTTCCACCAGACTGAGCTGGATGGTGCATCCCAGCGCGCAGGAGGTCAAGAAGTATTTGTTCACTAAATGAGTCAGAAAAGAAGAAGATGAATGGAAAAATAATTGCAGGGCTCAATAGCACATCTGATAGGTCAAAAGAAAAAATGAAGGAGCAAATACAAGCAAACAGATGGTCAAGGCTTGAGACCCCGATATCCTGCTGTGGACCACAGCAGAATTAGCCTTCTGGGGATGACTGTAAGTGGTGTGTGGAAATTTAAGTACTGCCTGTACTCAGTGAGCTCTCCACAGGATGTAATATCACACAAGGAGGACTGTGAGCATCCAAGCAGCCCTTTCCACAGCCTAACCCTGCTGCAAAAGGCTTAGCAAAAAGACTCAGAACAAAAGAACAGATACAATAACGCGGCAACGACACCCTGACTGCAGTTAGAGCACCAAACCTCCCACCAAAACCATGTGCCTGTGCATGAAAAGACCTAATCCAAATCCAAGTTCTGCCTTTGAAACCAAGTCACTAGAAGGCAACATGCCTTGTTGGGAACAACTTTTGCAAAACACTAAATTATGCTAAGTTTGATGATGTGGTAATGCTAATGTTGAGAATTCACGGAGGATTCTCTCCATCCCAGCCCTGATATTTCAGGAGCTTTATGAAGAAAAATAAATTCTATTTGAATTCTTCTGTTTCATGGGCTAAGTAGTCCAACTTCCCTCCAAAACACCGCTGGAGGATGATGCCAGGGTCAGTTATGCTGAAAGTGTTTGGGTAAGTGCTGATTTTAGACCCAGGTCTTGGCTCTGAATTATTTTGCCTGCAAAATCCAGCCAGTGAGACAGAAAAAGAGGGAACCGTGCAATTGCTGATTTAAATAGTATTACTGTGCTGCAGCTGAGGGTCTGGCCTAACCCCTCTGATGAACAGTTACTGGAAAATTGTACACTTTCCTTTATGGTCTATTTTTTTATTTTCTGTCTCATGCACTCCATATATAAAGGCATCTGTCTTCCTGTGGTGGGAGTGGAAAGATTAATTTGTTAAGTCAAATATTCATGACTCCCAGAGAAAGGAGAGGAAGTCACCTGAAGATCATTTATTACGGGCAAGTATCTGAAGTTCCTCTGGAAAAAGGTAAAACTGCAAATCTGTGACACAGAGGATTTCTGACAAGGGATGAGTCATCTCCTGTCCTCCCTGTCACACACCTGGAATTAAGATCACTGTCAACCAACGGCTCATTTTCCATTGATTTCAGTGGCTGGCATTACAAATCTTGGGGTCAGATTATCCAGAGAAGTTTCCAGAGCATCCCTATAACGGCTGTGATACGGCATTGTGATGTGGTAGGGGATTAAGGGACCTTGCATCCTCCTGGGGAAAACTGGGCAACTTTGCAAAGTCAAAAGGATACTGCTGATCAACACTGGCACAACAGCCAGCTTAGGAGTGCTTTACAGGGGGATTTTCCATTTGGCTTAAATTAGGAAGGTAAACTAATTACGTGGATGGCTATTTCCGGCTGCGGCAATACCAGCCATTGGAATGCATTTAGCCAATGGACTATTAAGTACAGTATATCTTTGGCATCTCAGGAGATAATAACTCACCTTGCATGGCAGCTAATCACTGCTACCTCAGCTCTGCCCGCTCAGTCCCTGTGAGCGGAGTTACACCCACCGGCAATCAGGCCATTCACGCTCAGTCATGCATACAGCCAGCTCGGAATAGACACAGCCCTGCTCATCACCACCCCTGCTCTCACTTAGGCTCCCGTTCCCAGGCTGACTCAATAGTAAAATTCAAGAAGGACAGGGAACTGCTTGAGAGAGTCCAGCACAGAGCCACAAAGATGATGAAGGGAGTGGAGCATCTCCCATAGAAGGAAAGGCTGAGGGAGCTGGGTCTCTTTAACTTGGAGAAGAGGAGACTGAGGGGTGACCTTATTAATGTTTATAAATCTGTAAAGGGTGAGTGTCAGGAGGGTGAGTGATGGAGCCAGGCTCTTCTCAGTGACATCCAATGATAGGACAAGGGGCAATGGGTGCAAGCTGGAACAGAGGAGGTTCCAGTTAAATATGAGGAAAAACTTCTTCACAGTGAGAGTGACTGAACACTGGCAGGGGCTGCCCAGGGAGGTTGTGGATTCTCTGTCTCTGGAGACATTCAAAACTCGCCTGGATGCATTCCTCTGTGATCTGATCTAGGTGTTACTGCTCCAGCAGGGGGATTGGACTGGATGATCTTTCAAGGTCCCTTCCAATCCCTGATATTCTGTCATTCTGTGAAAATGGATCTCGGCAGCACAAGGAGCCCGTCATCTACTTCCTCCCTCATTTAATGTGGCAGTTCCCTGTTCTGATCATTCGCCTGGTTCCCAGAGTAACCCTGTTGTCGCAAACACCACCCACAGTGATGTTGACTCTCAGCTGTGCTATCGCATAGGGCCAGCCTATGAGCTTTAAAAATGCGATACAAAAAGGGTGTAGATTTTTGTAGGCATTGAAGTGTCTCACGGCAGCAACTCGCACCGGCAATTTCTTAAGATTCCTCTTGAATTCTGAAATTCATAGGTCGTGCTCCAGGATGGCCGGGCAGATTGGCTCTTGGCTCAGTGCTGGTCCTGCAGAGCTGGGGCTGAGGCCATGCAAAGTCACCTGTGTGCCTCCATGTCCCAAAGCTCTTCAGACTGCTGCATGGCTACTACTTTGTACCAGCACCTGAAGCAGGTCTGCATGATTTTAGCAAACAAGTCTTGTGAAGAGCGGCTAAGGGAGCTGGTGTTGTTCTTTCTGGAGAAGAGGAGGCTGAGAGGAGATCTTATTGTTCTCTGTAACAACCTGAAAGGAGGTGTAGGGAGATGGGGGTCGGTCTCTTCTCCCAAGTAAAAAGTGATAGGCAAGAGGTAATGGCCTCAAATTGCACCAGGGGAGGTTTAGACTGGAAATTGGGAAAAGTTTCTTCACCGAAAGGGTTATCAAGCATTGGAACAGGCTGCCCAAGGAAGTGGTGGAATTGTCATCCCTGGAGATATTTAAAAGATGGGTAGAGGTGGTGCTGAGGGACATGGTTTAATGATGATTTTTGTCAGTGTTAGGTTAATGGTTAGACTTGATGATCTTAAAGGTCCCTTCCAACTTAGACAATTCTATGATTCTGTGATTCCATGAGTCCAGGGCAAAGAAGACAAGCTCTCCGACAGCATTTTACCAATATTGTTTGTGTCTTCTATTTCAGGATGGAGAAAGGATGCAGAACTTGTTACCAGAGCCTTAAATAACTTTTCCTTCTTCTTTCAGATATTGAGGCAGCTCTCCCACCTCCACAGCCCAAGCCCTATTTTTTTCTGAGGGCTGAGAGGCATTTTTTTTGAACTTGCCACCTTTTATTTTAGGCTGGAGTAAAGTTGTTGTGAAGGACTGGCCACCCTGTCTCTGATGTTTAGCTGTAGCTGAGCACTGGGGATCTGTTTCTCAAAGTGCCTCCTCGGATCTTGACAGTGTTACCTGCAATTCCCGAAGCTCGTTGGTGATGAAGATAGTAATGTCCTGGATGTGCTAGTGAAACACTTGAATTTTTTTCAAAGTTACTCTTAGGTATTTCTATTTAAGTGGCCTTCACTTTTCTTCAGATTTGTCTATATAGGGACAATCAGGAAAGTTGATTTAAATTAACTAAAGGCAGGAGTTTAAAGTGAATTAGCTAAATTGTATTAAACCTCCCGTTTCACAATTAAAGGGGCCGTAATATAACTTAGCCTTGGAAGAGAAGTAAAGCAAATCAAATCAAAGCCACTTTAAATCTGACAGTTCCCACCAAGGGCTTTAATTAATGCAGTTTAACTAATCCATTTAAAAATTCAGATCAACTTTTCTGAGCAGCTTCGTGTAAACATTTCAGCTCTGCACTGAAATGTTTTAGCGTGGTTGGGTAGTTTTCCTTCCTGAGGCAGATCTGTGCAAGGCTTACCCTGGTGGAAGTCCCACTGCAGAGGCTCACACTTGGGTAACGACATCAACTGGGGATCCTGGTGGGCAGCAGGATGACCATGAGCCAGCACTGTGCCCTCATGGCCAAGAAGGCCAATGGCATCCTGGGGTAGATTAGAAGGGTCAGTAGGTTGAGAGAGGTTCTCCTCCCTCTCTACTATGCCCTGGTGAGACCCCATCTGGAATATTGTGTCCAGTTCTGGGCCCCTCAGAAGAAGGACAGGGAACTGCTGGAGAGAGTCCAGAGCAGGGCTACCAAGATGATGAAGGGAGTGGAGCACCTCCCATAGGGGGGAAGGCTGAGGGAGCTGGGTCTCTTTAACTTGGAGAAGAGGAGACTGAGGGGTGACCTCATGCATATTTATAAATCTGTAAAGGGTGAGTGTCAGGAGGATGGAGCCAGGCTCTTCTCAGTGACATCCAATGATAGGACAAGGGGCAATGGATGCAAGCTGGAACATAGGAGATTCCAGTTAAATATGAGGAAAAATTTCTTCACAGTGAGAGTGACTGAACGTTGGAACAGGCTGCCCAGAGAGGTTGTGGATTCTCCTTCTCTGGAGACATTCAAAACTCACCTGGACATGTTCCTGAGTGACCTGCTCTAGGTGTTCCTGCTCCGGCAGGGGGATTGGACTAGATGATCTTTCAAGGTCCCTTCCAATCCCTGATGTTCTGTGATTCTGTTATTCTGTGAACTGGGAAAGTTGTGGGAATGTAAATCCAGACTGGATCAGCTCTTCATAACGCCTACAGACTCCAAGCTACTGTGCTTTCATGCCACCACACACACACACACAGACACAAACAAAAAAAATAGACTACGTCGTCAGTTTAGGAAAGGGAAGAGAAAATGACGGTGTGCAGTCCCCTTTCTCTCCTTTGGAGAGCATGGAGGTCAGCTGTGCTGGTTAAACAGTTAGTATAATTTATATTGTGCCCTAGTGAGTCCTTATACTGCATGAAGGCAGGCTGCAGGCAGGCTGGGATTTACTTTACGTGGGATGAGACTGACATTAGCACAAAATTAATTTGTTTCAATGGGCCTTAGAATAGTATAAATTAGGGCATATAGTGACTTTGTCTTTTTTCTTTCTTTCTTTTCCTTTTTTTCTTTTTAAAATGTATTTTATTTTTAGGCACACCTTATACTTGGCCAGTGTCAGTTCTGGCTGGGGTCACAGCAAAGGACACAGCTTACAAACAACAATCAGAGATAATATTGGCCAAGGAGGGGGGGGAAGGGGGGGGGGCAAGAAAAGAAAAAAAAACCTATTTCAGCCAAAACAGACACTTAGTCAATTTGGAGTATCTCATCAGTGTGCACATCAATCTGGCCCATTAAATAGCACATCCTTTAATTCCTTCTGCCTTTATGAACAATTCCCTTTGTAGCTAAAAATGCTTGATGAAGGTAGTACAGCCTCTTTTTTAGCAGGAGTTTGGATGTTTGACTTTCTCAATTAGCTGAAAGTCCTTCAGCGGGGGGTTCCCTGAGGCTCAAAGCATTCCTTGGCTGGTGACTCTCATTCCCTGTGCTGATTTACCCTGGCAGGGACAACAAAGTGCAGACTTTCCACCAGGGATTCTTCACTTTTCCCAAAACCTTGCCAGAGTACCATCTTGAAGCATCATTCCCTTTTTTTTTTGGGAGGGAATAATCAGACTATTCCAAAGTTCCCTTCTCACTGCACAGATCCCCAGGCCAGCCTGTGCTGTGCTGTCCCTTCTCTTCTGGTTCTCTTGGATCACATCTGATGGTCCCCACCTGTGAGGCCTTGGTCAAGACCAGGACAGGCACCCTGACTGCAGTGAGCAGAACTTTCACTTTTTATCACATTTATTAGACTGTATCTTTGTGAAAGAGCTCCTCCAAAATAACTCAGGCGACTGCAATGCTCTGGCAGCACTGTACACAAATAAAATATTCCCAGTGAAAAAAGTGTCAGCATCACCTCCCCTGGATCAAAAGTCATGTCAGAGAAGATATCAAAGCCTGAAAATCTGCTTGCATAAGAAAGCCAAAAGCCTGAAGCCATCCCAACCACCTTCAAACAAGCTGTGAGTCTGCACACGGAGCTGTTACACATTGGTGATGGATCAAGAGGTAACGCAGTTTCTAGCCAAACTCCTTCAGCTGTTGCCATCTTCTCCCAGAGTTGTTTTCAAACTGTGCAAAGTTTAACTTGGTGGGGGGGGGAGGGGGAAAGAAAGCCATTTCACAGTGTTGGAAGTTCTACTTGATTGAAGTGCTCAGCTCCTGTCAGGTATAATTTCTTTTAGGGCAGCAGAAGCTGGAGTCATCCCATTCCAGTCATAGAGGAAATCTGTAAGGGAACTGTTTTCTGCCCAGATTTTGCAGGTGTAGGGAGCAGCTGGCTCCAGGGAGGGGTAATGGGGTACACAGGCCTCCAGCTCAACATTGTTAGCTCCCACCTGGGCAGGAGGAACCTGCAAGTCACTGGGTCTGATGGAGCCAGTCATTTATTCACAGCAGCACGATGCTTTCCAAGCCCTTAAAAAGCATGATGCGTGATGGGTTAGGCATTTTTTTTTTGTCCCTTAAAGAATATGCAATCTAAGAGACAAGTCACACTTAAGGCATCTATCCATGACAGCATACTTGGAAAAATTTTACTGTGGAACCAATTGTGATTCACTACATGTGACACAGCACCGAGGGCCTGTTAAGTCCCCTGTGGGGCTGCAGACGGCCTCGGCAGAGCTGTGTTATTCCCAGCTCAGCAGTGGGTGCCCATGGGCTGTGTTTTGTAGCTCAGGAAGAGGTGATGAGCATCTGGTTGGGTTCACTGGGGAAGCTCATCCCAGCCCCTGGATGCCCTTGGTGCGGAGGAGGCCATGTGTGAGCAGAGGTGGCCCAAGGGACCAAACATCTCCAGTGCTTCTGGGCGCTGCTGCTCATCCATCGACTTGGCCTCGCTGCCTTCCTGCTGTGACAGGCGCTGCAGATTTCTGAGACACGCAGTTGTCCCTTCTGTCATTTATCTAAAGAGAAGCTTATCCTCTCACTGCTGCTGCAGCCAGACAGCCTCTCCCCACAAGCAAGCATTGGCCTTCCTCCTGGAGGCTCTGCCCTCATGAAAGTAGACCCAGAGGGTCATGGATGAAGTGGGGACCAGCTTGTAACATGTTTCTGTGTTTAGTGACCAGCTTAGGGAAAAAAATAAAAAAGCAGAATGTGGCTGTTTGTATTTTTGCAGTTGAAAATTTGCATTCTGTCATTTTTCTTTTCTTTGGATGTTAAGGCAGGAGGATAATTTGCAGGAAAACCCAGGGGTGGTGAGGCAGGAGACCTTTGGAAACACAAAGGCTGAGAAGGGGGAGATTACTAACTCTGGTCACTTATAGGGGAGACAGCTTTCCCCAGTCCTGCTGTCTGGTGTCCCCATTAAAAGTTGTTTTTCACCCACTAAGGCATTTGAGAATGTATCACTCTATGAAAACCCTGGTGTTTCCATTTCTGGAACTTAAGGTTGAAAAAGCTAAATCTAATATTTCTACAAATTTGATTCTTTGGTGCTGTTGGAAGGGAGAAACAGTATTTGTCACTGATGTTGCATATAAGGAGTGCATCGTTCCTTGGGGATGTAGGTGCCTCCATCACTGTCCCATGGACTCTTTCAGTCCTGCCCTATAGTCCTCTGCACCTCCACAAACCTGCCTGGCTCCTTCGCTTACTTTTGCGAGGGACACGAACTAAGCAGCTTATGTACCTCTGAAATGAGAATTCAGCTTGTTTTCTGACACTTCATCTTGTAGCCTGAAGGACTCTTGTTTCTTCACACTTGCTGTCGGTTTTTCCCTGCCTTGCTGTGCCTGGCCAGCTCTGGCATCTCTACCTGTCCATGCTGAGAGCTGTGTTCTCTTTTGTATCAGTTGATTTCCCTCCGTGTAGGCATGCTTGGTAGCCTGATTTCCTCTTGTTACTTTAAGTTGCTCATCTGTTCATACCATCTTTGCAACATGCTATGTCTGCGGTATCAAACTACTACAAACTGTTCTTAGAATACCTGAAACCCTCTGAAAATGTCTTGATTCTGCTTAGATCTGCCATTGCTTTGCAATAGCTTTTCTTTAAAAAGACAAATGGAGCTGATACAGTCGTATTGTTAAGTTTGACAAATCTTATAGGGAAGAATGTGGATTTTTACATGTGTGAATAATGGAAACGGGATGCCTGATAATCCCACTGCTGATATCCTATCTCCTAGATGGCATTACTCGTCAGCAAGCGAAGCCAGACTCCTGAGGAGAGTGTCACACTATTAGAAAGTCATATTTTAAATTTCAGACTCTGAAGCCTAAATTCCATTTGTTATTATTTATGGGGTCTTATTATGTAGCTTCCAAATATGCAAACTATTGCCAGTTATTCATGAAAACGTGACCTCCACTTAATGCCTATGAATAGTTGGCTGAATGGTGAGATTTGGTGATTTTAGGGTGTTTAATATTCTATTTCTCCATATGAAAAAAAGATGTTCCAACAGCCCAATCACAGGCTGAGAAGAGTGTCAAACAGCTCTGTCACGATTAAAGCAAGCATAAGTGTTTCTGAAACAGCCATGAATTTGGGATTTTGTCCAGAACTCTTTAGTATGTTCTTTTCAAACCAATAGTAGGTTTGATGTGCAAACCTACATGTGAAAGTGCATATGTTCAGAAATGTGAAAATTTCTGATTATAGTCACACTTATTAAAAAAAATCAGTGAATAATCCTCTTAAAACCCCCCTCCTTATGGATGCCTATGGAGAGAAAAGAAATTATTAATTGAGTAAAAATTTGGGGAGGTATTGGTGGGGGAAGTCATGTTTGTACAGTCAGAAATTGTACTGTCTAGTTACAGTTCTTAGGTACTCTGGGGAAAAATCTTCAGGGGGTCTTTACCTTAATCTGATGATGACAGTATACTTTTTTGGGGGGGTGTCAGCCCAGAATAAGCTGGTTTATTTTTTTCTGCATGTTCAAAACCTGTCACTTAGATTTAAATGAGTGTTTTGTTCAAGCTGAAACAGATCATTTTGCTTGGAGGCTTCCCTTTTTTTTTTTTTTTTAGGGGAAAAAAAATAAGAAAGGAAACCTAGATCCATAAAAACAAGGAGGTAGAAAGAAACCAAGCTGGAGGTGATCTGTGACAGCTGCCTTCAGATCTCTTCTCTACTTGATCAGAGAAATTTAAAACCAGCCCAAAGCGTGGGTTACGAAGGAAATTATAGAAGTCGGTTCACTTTTTTGAGTAGGCCCATCAATCACTGAGTGAAAGTTATTTTCCCAGCGTCCTTCCAGCAAATACTGCTGTTGAGGGCTGAGACGCAGAGGGCTGCACACAAGAAGAGCCTGGAGCTGGGTGTGAGGGGGTCCTCTGGGAAGAGGAAAACACGGACACAGAGCCCTGAGGTGGGGAACCAGTTGGAGGCAGGGAGAGAGCATAACAGCTCCCACAGAAACTTCCTCTCATTCTGCATGGACCACTGAGGGGAGAGTCAAAATAGTTGGGAAATCTGGAATAAAATATCACTGCTCTTGGTGAAAAGTTTTTGGCTTGTTCTGACTCCCTGTACTCAACTCAAATCTCTAAATGCGTCTGTATCATATTGGAACTGTCTCTGAAAGCTCATGTCTGGCTGAAAACGGGTCTTTTCTACTCCTGATCTCTCTCACTCCACTCTGGGGTTATGTTTGGCTGGCTCTGTCTTCTATTCTTGCACTGACCAATTGGTGACTTGTTTCAGCAGCCTCTAAAGAAGATAAAGATGGAGGCCTGTTGAGGAGCCCTCTCTAATCAGTTGCCAAGGCTGGGCTCTTTGTGTGTAGCCTTGCCAAATGGCTGGGTTGCCACTTTCTTGTGAGCCTTGACCAGATTCCGTCCTTCCTGAGGGGGTGGGATCATGCAAACACAAAGGCTTGGATGCTGCTCTGGCTTACGACTAATGCATGAGCAGGTGGGAGAGAGAGTATGATGTTTCCTTCCAGTTCTCCAATCCATGGGGCAGCAGGGAGCCAGAAAGCCCAGCCTTGTTCTCCCAACATGTTGGAGCTCAGCAGGACAACAGCTGGGGGCTGGCATCTGCTCTGTGGGCAGCATCTGCCATGCTTTGGCAAAGGAGGTGGGAGAATCAGCACCAACCACCTTGAAGGGCTGTGCCTATTTCTTCTTCCCTTGGTCCCATCTAAGCATTTTCCCCATGTCCCTTGGCTTTGGCTACTCCAAAGGAAGAGCCCCTGGTCCTGCTGCTGGGTGATCAGCTGCCAGCTCTTCCCACTTCTGTTTGCAGGTGACAACGAATGACGGGGGGAGCTGGGCCACACTTCAAGTTGAGTCTCTGCAGACCAGCAGGGTGGTGTTAAATTCTGTGAGGAGATTTATTTTCATTTCCCTTCAGTTCCCTCAGATCTGGAGAACTCTGAATAATGAATGTGGCGTGTACAAGCTGGCTGAATTAAGCAGCATTCAGCTTAATTAGGGGGATGGTTACTGAGGGAAGAAATCAATGTGTACATCAGGTATGTGGTCCAAAGAACAGTGTGGGAGAAGGTGAGCAAAGACCTGCCTGCAGACAGCAAAGCAAGTATCCGTGTGCCCTCTCTGGGCAACCTGGTATGCCCATGGACAGGCAGATCTTCTCCCCTGTTCTTGCAGAGATCTCTCAAGAGGCTTTTTACAGCACCGGTTGTGTTGCTTGGTCCCAAATTTGGAATATTGTGTCTAGTTCTGGGCCCCTCAGTTCCAGAAGGACAGGGAACTGCTGGAGAGAGTCCAGGGCAGGGCTACCAAGATGATTAATGGAGTGGAGCATCTCCCATAGGAGGAAAGGCTGAGGGAGCTGGGTCTCTTTAACTTGGAGAAGAGGAGACTGAGGGGTGACCTCAGGCATATTTATAAATATGTAAAGGGTGAGTGTCAGGAGGATGGAGCCAGGCTCTTCTCAGTGACATCCAATGATAGGACAAGGGGTAATGGATGCAAGCTGGAACATAGGAGATTCCAGTTAAATATGAGGAAAAATTTCTTCACAGTGAGAGTGACTGAACATTGGAAGGGGCTGCCCAGGGAGGTTGTGGAGTCTCCTTCTCTGGAGACATTCAAAACTCACCTGGACATGTTCCTGAGTGACCTGCTCTAATCTTCGCCCCCCTTCTCCGGCAGGGGGATTAGACTAGATGATCTTTCAAGGTCCCTTCCAGTCCCTGATATTCTGTGATTCTGTGAAATTAAGATTTAATATTCATTTTACAATGTCACTTAAGCATCCTGCGTTGGCTGAGCTGGGAGTTACCTGGACTATAAATATGAGACCAAAGTAAAGTTAAAAGGCCAGGCTGAGTTTACCTCTTTCTTGTTTTCATTAAGAAAATGAAGCTGTGGTATTTACTATCTTCCAGCTGAGCAGTTGTGACCTCGGAGGTATTTCAGGTTGACAGGAACAGGAAATTTCCATTTCTTGCATGAGCCTGAATGGCAAGCAAAACCCTAAAAGGTTATTGACACATATGTCTAATTTTTCCCTGTTCATGGCAGTAGAACAGATGGATACCCAGGTCTTTTTCCTAGTGTTTGAGTGTGTTATAAGGCCTTAGGTAGGTTACTCCTCTTTCCCTTACATTACTTTCCCTAATAGTAGATTCCTGATAATGGTGGAACTAGTAGGGTGTTTAAGTAGTTACAGATAAGTGTGAAAATCTCAGGTGTAAGCTTTCAGGGAGGCAGAGACAGAGCCTCTCTCTGTGCAGCTCCAGGACAATGGGATCCCACAGCAGTACTGAATACTGGAGTATTTGAAAAGGAGATTCACAGACTTATGGGGCTGCTTTCCTAAACACTGTAAGTTCTCTTTTTTCCTCCTCAAAGTCTTGTGCCTTTTGATTTTCATTAATGGTTTTGTATGAGCTTTCAGATTTCTTCCAGTCTGTTGTTTTTGACCTTGAAGGTCAGTTTTTATTCCATGGCACGTGCTTAAATTCTCAGAGATACCTGAGAATTTATAGCTTAGGAAAGCAGCCCTGATGACACCGGTAGAAACACTCAAGTGCCCAAGTAAGACATAAATTTAAGAGCCTCGTTGAATAGATTTAAATCTGGAATAACACTACAGAAGTAGGGCATGTTGTCTAGATTTATATTGGGTGTTTGGAAGCAGAATCGGGACTTAATCTTAATTTATTTTACTGGAAGCACCTCTAACACCTGAACAGATAGGTGCTCTGTTGTATAAATGCAGTTAATGAGGATGATTTGAGACTTCCCATATACTGTACTTTTGAAGGTTTACTGTAAGATATTGCAGTTGTAGCAGAAATTGCAGAAAGAACCATGTCCCCACGGTACATTATGTGCAGCACTTCCCAGTGGCAGTAAACGTTCTGGCTTAATCAAAAAGATCACATTTCTTTCTATTACTACCTGCCTAGAGGAGCTAGAATAACTTTTGGCCAAGGAATACATTAGTTTAAGTCTTAAATTTCAAAACTAAATTACACAGAGACTTGCAGATGTGATTCATATGTCCCCTATTACTTCCAATCTCTTTCTCTTTCTCCTGCTAACTTAAATTTGTGTGAGAATTGTAGTGCTGTCGGCCGCAGTTGTGCTGATCAGAGGCTTGGCATGGGCTGGCAGGGTATCCAGGCATCCCTGGTGCTCTGGGACTTGGCTCCCCAGCCTTAGTCCAGCCCAGCCACCTTGCTGGTCGATTCCTCCCATTGGAGGTCATTTAGCTAAGCTGTTCCTAACGAATAGTCTGCTCAGCTGGAGTCACTACTTCTTGCAAGTTATCCTCAAGCAGCCAAAGCTTTTGATTTAAATCACTGTGTTCTTCTCTTTGCAAGGCCTGTGGAGAGATTTCTGTGGGCATTTGTTGGTCTTCAGACTCTCCCTAATCCCATCACTGTAGGCACATCTTTCAGCAGTTTTGTCTGTACCTACTGTGATGCGTGAGCGTCCCAGTTTGGTGCCGTGGGGATAAAGCTGGTTACCCACCCACCGCACATACCTGTCACGAAGATTTATGAAGTGATATTTTCAAAGTGTAAAGCATTATTTATGCCAGGTGCTGTGATCTATCAGTAACAAATGGGATAAACATTGGGTAGTTAAATATTTAAAGCACAGTCTTTGGAACTGGGGCATCCATGGCCTTTTCCAGCCCTGCTAATCAGTTCCTGCCTGTCCCTGGATGAAATACTTCCCTGTTCCTGCCACTCCTCTGCCCCCAGTTTGTATATAAAACATCTGTTTAGCTCTGAACTCTTCTGATGAGCAATGCTGTGATGAGGTGCTGGCTGAAAGGCAGCTTCAGCAGGTCCTGGATGCTAATGTGTCCCTCAAGGATTTGGATGGAAGATTTCAGCTCTGGCTGAATCCAGGGATGGAAAGGAAGAGCAGCTCTTTCATCAATTCTCTTCAGTTTTATTTAAACTCTAAACTTCCCAGTTATTGTCATTTCCCAATATTCGACCCACTCTGTGGCTCGGTACTGCTAGGGCTGGTTTGGGGTGTCACTGTGTCGTAGCTCAAGGTAGTGATAGCTGTATGAAGTGCAATGGCCTGAGACAGAGAAAATGGCTGGGAATAGACTGTTTCATCATCCCTTCTGCTCAGAAACTCTGATTTGATGAATAGAAACCGAACATGCATTCCTGTAGCTTTGACGATAAGACTTTTCACCTTGCAAGAGAAGCTTGATGTTGACTTTTCGTCCTGGTTGCTGCATTTCCCGTGATTCCAGCACTCATGTATACGGATATACTGCAGAGTACCTGCCCCTTTCGTATCGTATCATAATATTGTTAGAAAAAATTGTTAGAGATGAACCCCAGAAGGGTTTATCACATCAAGTAGTGGATGTGGATCCAGTCAAACTGAAGCAGTAGCCCCACTCCAACTGAGAGAGGTTGCTACCTGACTCTCACGGTGTATATGATGCCCAGCTGTAGGCACTGAGACCAGACACATCTTTAGTGGAACCCCCTATTTCTCCATGCAAAATGCCCTTGTTCAGTCATTTACTCACACAAGCACTTCCCTTCATCCTGGAAGTACATCTTACTCCAGTGCCCACTCACTGGACTGAGATCCACTGGAATACCCAACACAGATATCTTTTATAAATCACATCCAAGGCACTTTCATGGTAATTATCATTGAAGGTCCCCAACATGAAGTACACTTTGTCCCTAGATCCTTGGTACCAGCTTCTGACTCAACTGCAATATTTTGTGATGGCGAATTTTTTTTTACCGCAGTACTTAATGTTCAGAGAGAGTTTAATCAAGAAACATGAGTAATTGGCATTAACATACACTTCTGAGCAAGAGAACAGCTTTGATAGCATCTATACTCATTAGACTTTTCGCTCCAAACACTGTTCATTACAGGGAGCTGTCTTTGTATTGGCTTTTACTTTGTAAATACAGCACAGACTCTGCTCAGCACAGAAGTACACCCTGAACAAACGCTCTGTGGTTACACAAAAGTAAAAAAAAAAGTTTTAACTGTTGTAAAGAAACAAGCAGAGGTCTGCAAGTGCTTGGAGAAAATTTCTAGGCACTCTGAAAGACGACAAAAAAGATGGCAACGATAGGACACCATTTATTTGCTGGCTGCCTAATTGCAATGAGTAGGATTGATATTGTTCACATGCTGAAACAAATCCTCAGCAAAGCTCGAGCTGGGGTGCAGTTATGGAGCCAGGACCACTTCATGCAGGGCAGGAGCATGTACCATGCCAGCAGTGAGGTGGGAGGGAGCTAGAGAGGTCTCGGTGCTTTGCACTTCTGCCTGATTGTGTCAAAGTTCTGAATGGCAAAATACTGATCCCCAAAGTGACCATATCAGCATGTCTGCACCACGCTCCCTGTCCTTCTACCGCTGGAATTAGTACAGGTGAGAGACATTTAAGCCCTTTACACTCTTTGTTTACATTTTAAAATGCATTTTAAATATAGATGTATGAATAAGCACTCCCCCTGTTCACTGTGGAAAAGAAGCACACAGAGTAACACTGATTTTCAGAGAGCTTATAAAATAACAACAGGAATATTGTGTTACTGTAATATCTACAATGGCCCGAGGGCAGAAAATAGGAAGTGTGTTCTGTGTCAATTCACCCCTTCACTCCATGATTAAATTTGCACCCAAATCAAGTAGTTCAAAGTCTCAATTTGTTTAATGAGTTGACTTGACAAATGGATCATTTTCTCTTCTAGCAATTACCCTGAAAATGTGAGACGAGATGGCAGGAGCCCTGCTTTTCATATCTATCAATACAAACAAACAGGGGATCTTGTTCTACTGACACTTGTCTTTTTCACAAATTTAAAGCATTTCTTGCATAATGTGCTGTCTTTTATTTCAAGTGATGCTAACTGTGCTTGAGTTGAGTGAAGCACAGAACTGTCAATTGTTTTATGCCAGTATTTAAGGATAATGTGCCAGTGCAAGAACTCTTGGATCCCAGTTGCCTGCTGTGACCATCTGACCTGAGTCCTGCCTCATTGCAGCACCCTGCAGAGGGATGGATCTGCAGGAGCCAAATAATTTCATAGATAGGTTGGAAAAGACCTTTAAGATCAAAGAGCTTCAGCTGGTTTACTTGGTCCATGGCTTCCTGGGTATGGTACAGCCAAGACCCAGAAAATCTTAGGGACTGCTGCTCTTTTAGGAATCTCCGTGTGAGAAACGCTGCCCTAGGAGCACCTTTCTAACACCAGTGTCACATGAGGTTTGCCTGGATAGGGTTTTCATCTTGCACATAGGTATGCAACCCAAGAAACAGAGCTTTGCCAGGTTTTGTCCAAAGTCTGTCCTCACTGAGCTAAATGTGAATTTTACCACGATGAAGAACATAGCAGTTGAGTGCATTGGGACATCAGTTTTCCAGTCACCTCTCCCCAGGTACTATGTTTTTGCTCTTTCCAACCTTACATTCTTCAAGCCTGTACCCCAGGTACAAAACCTTAGGTGAAATCAAACCGTCTTTCTCCTTTGCTGGACTCAAAGCTGACCTTGGAGGTTGGGTCAGCATGAAAGAGCCCTGGCCCCTGCTGCAGACAAGTGAAAGTGCTGCCAAGTCTCTGCTCTGACTCTCACTCTCTGCCCCGGATGCCAGGAGGCTTTTGTGGGATAACACATGCAGTAAGTCCATGCCAGAGCAAACCATCTTGATGCCACTTTCCTATTGCCCAGCAGCAGCAGCGCTGAGGGAGCTACAGCCCAGTGGAGAGATGTTTACCAGATGTTGGTGGCCACACTATCCTCCATGCTGCAAATAGCGCTTTTCTTTTTAAGAAGTAGTGTTGTGGTTTCAGCCAAATTTATGAAAACCAGACTGACAGATGTCCCTTCCTCCCTGCAAAAAGAAAAGGTGAGGAAGAGGATAAGGAGATTTATGAGTTTAGAATGAACTAAACTACTTTAATGATGTATTAATACTGACATTAAAAAAAAAAAAGAAATAAATACAATATATACAAAACCATATCAAGCTCCCAGGATGACGATCACGTCACCAGCTGGCATAGGAAAAGTCCCAGACTGGACTTGGTGATCAACAAGAGCTGTATTCCAGATCTGGAGTCAGGAATGCTCATATTGGGATCAAAGGCAGAGGAACAGACAGGATCCTCCTCAGACGTTGGCCATTGAAGGAAGAGAGTTCACCCTTTGATCCCTCAGCTTTTATCCTGAGCATGATGCAGATGGGATGGAATACCACAGTTGGTCAGTTTTGGGTCACCTGTCCTGTCCACTACTCCCCACAGGTATGACACCTCTACGGTTTTCCTTTTCCAACCCTCCAATGGGGCAAATAACAAAATTACCCAAACTTGGTTTGTTCTAGCAATAAGTATAAGCAAGGGCCTCTCTGCACACCATTCCTTGGTATAATCAGGTCTTATCACTGTGAGAGTGGACAGTTTTCTGAACAACATGCTGTTAATTTCAGAGTTTAGTTAGTTAGAAGAGGCCCAGCTAAAAAGTAAAACTACAAAACAGAAAATTGGTTCATTTATCCTCAAACCAGGACAAGCAGTAAGAGCAGAGCTCTGTTACTACTATTGCTGTCACTTCACAGTAGCAGCAACAAAACTTGGGTTGTTCCAGTCACACAACTTGCATTTCTCATTGCTGCCTTCCTGCTTTTTCTTCACTACTTCTAAGTCTCGTTCTCTTCTTTCTTAGAGAGCTGGCAGGATCTTGTGCTTGGAGTAACAACTCCCCTGCAGAAGCACACACCGGCTCACAGCTGCTGGGAGGTGTGAGTGTGACCATGACCAGGTCATGAAATGCTGTGAAGCCCTACCCAAATATAACTCAGGGAAACTGCCCCATGGGACTGCACTCCATGACTGTAACTCTGGTTCTTGCAGAGAAAGGAAGGAGAAATCTGTTGAGGGGATGGAAAGTGATGGAATACAAGCAAGAACAGGAGGGTGATACAGCCCTGATGGAGAAGAAAGAATGAGTTCAAGGAAAGTGCATTAGGGCAGAACAAGGGGGAAGGGTAAAGATAGGACCATAAACATGGGCGGGAAGGAGCACCACAACGCCTTAAGGACAGAATTAGAGACACAATGAAAAGGGTTAAAGACTATTGGTAGATTGATACATGACCTGAATGGTGATGGATAAGAAGCTTTAGCTGCAGTGCTGTGAATGTTAAGGAAAGGAAGGAAATGAGAGGCGGAGAGTTTGCAATAACCTTGTTAGCCAGAAGGAACCTCCACTCAACTATTCAGGCCTCAGAAACTCATTGGAACAAGGTGGAATGCTTATGAGAACAGACTTTCTTGGGGGATTAATAACGTTCTCCTGGTGGGAATAGCATAGAAAGACTTTTGTGCAGCAGATTTTTGTCACTGCTGGCTTCGTTCCTAGCTGGAAATGGAAGGAGAAGTAAAAAATAAATATTTCTTTTCTTCCAGCAATCCTCAATCATTGAAATATCGAGTGACTCTGTGAGTTTGGTTTAATCAATGCTGGTCTGGTCAAACTTGTCACTTATAGACAAAAATGCATTTATGCTGGAAGAGAAAACAAGACCAGAAAAAATAAACACTATTGACAATGACCTTTGAGCAAAAGTAGATTTTATTCCTCTTACCCTCATATATTTTAAACCTCTTACATCAAAGTTCATGGTAGCAGTCAGAGCTAAATTCAGAGACCTCAGTTCAAGTAAGGAGTTTGAATAAATGACCTGTTTTGTGCAGGTCACTGACTTTCCATGAAAGCAGTGGAAATATCAAGTACTGAGTGAGTGTCTTCCAAAATAAAGTTTTAATTAGTTAGGACATGTTTTCTGATCGCAGGGTTTTTGACATGACTCCTGTGATGTCTTGGACTTTTCAGATTGGTTTCCTAGTAGAGGAACAATAAGTAATCCCAAGTCTGGTGTGTTACAAGTGTTTTCTCACTGGAACTGTGTAAAAAGTCACCCAAAATGATGCTGAATTTTTTAATTTTTCTATGCTGAGGGGAATAAACTTAGAAATCCTCTGTTTATTCATTGAGCTCATTCTAAACAGAAAAAGCAGTGAAGGGTATCTGGTGTACCTGAAACTAAGTATAATACAGCACATCCTTCCAAGACTAAGCACTGGCTCATACTAAGAAAAAGCACTGTCTCATACTAAGAAAAATAGCCGTGAAGATTATGTGAAACTGTACTGTCTGCTTATACCTTCCCCAAGTGTGATACTCTGGGTCTCTGATGCTGAAAAGGTCAGCATTGGGGTTTGTTTTGGTTTTTTTTTTAATGTTGATTAGCTCTATTTTGGCCAAAAGAACCAAATTCACAAAGAAGGAGAGGGAGAAATATTGCATACCAGCATGATAACCTTGTGTGACAGTACAGTCGTGATAAAAACGCTATATATCCGGTTTCCGTCTGATACATAGTCTGGACCAAAGGGTTCTCTCGCCATGTGATGATCTATTGTATTGCCCAGCCAACTGGAGTGGCTTTAAAATGAATTATACCAGGCTCCTGGTTTAGAAATTGTCTAGTCCATTATTTTTTAAGCACAGATTTCTTAAAGGGCAGAAGGAACCTTGGAGAGACAGAATGAATTGGAAACAAATTGTAACCGTGACATTCTGCCCTCTTTCCTCTCCTTGCCATTTTTGGCAATTAGGGCATTATTTCCTTTTTCCTGTCAAGGACTGTTGGGGTTTGAAAAAGGCTTTGCAGTCTTTTGCCTTTGTTCTGATTTGCAGAAAGGGAAGAAAAGAGTTGTTTATCCTTCCATGCTTGCACAGCTATTTCTGTGCTTCTTTTTTCCTGTTATAGGTCCTATTCTTGTTTTCTGATACAGTTTCATAAAGTGAACATAAAAGATGGACCTATGGGTTACCTGGGCTAAATCCTTAGGATTTTACAACCCATTCATGATCCCACAGGCCATGATGTGCTGCACTGGTTCAACCAGTCACCGTGTTCGTCCAGCTGACACATGTCTGAGAAGGTCTCCAAGTTGTCCAATCAATTGTCTGGGGCAAAGTAGGGTTAGTTTTTTTTGGTGGTTTGGTTTCTTTTTTTAATTTATGCTAATTTTAAATATCCTACTGGTTACATTGTACATTTTAAATTTCATAGACACAACAGCTTTTGTATTTCTGTTGTAGCTAGAAAACTCAGCAGCACCATAAACATGTAATGTGTGTTCTCTGGCAACAGCAGGTGCTTTCATGGTATCAGAGAGGATGATGCCCAGAAAGACACAGTGATTTTGGCTTATCCAAGATATCCAGTAAGAAAAAGTAACTTTGATTCATTGTAGCCTATCTAACTCTGCAAACCCTGATCTTGCCCACACAGAGCACAGGTACTGAGTGGTATCATGCGAGTTCAGCAATTCACAGCGTTATTTGGTTGCCTCCACATCTCCCCCTCACCTTCATTCAGAGCTCTGAGCTCTTATAGTCACTGAGTATAGGCTCTTTTAGGGGAGAACTTGTAGAGTAGGGCTGATGGTTGGACTTGATGATCCCAGGGGTCTCTTCCAACCTAAATGATTCTATGATTCTATGATTCTTATAGGCACTGAGTATAGGCTCTTATATATATATATATATATACTGAGTATAGTGCTCTTATAGGCACTATAGGCTCTGAGCTCAAACTGAGCTCTTATAGGCACTGATAGTCTGATACCCAGAAAGATCAGATGCTAGACGTGAGTGAATCACCCTCAATCTCGGATGTGCAAAATTGTTTAGTAGCTTATTGGGTCTAAAGGTGGAGGAGACTTGCATATTTTAAACCTGAATTCATTACAGTTGGTTTTTGGATGTGCTAATCAGATTTCCAGGGAAGTTGCTTAGGTCAATGTGGCTTTGATTTTGCATGAAGTCCTTACCACTGAAGTCCTATTTTTTCTTGCAGGTGCAAGAAGTCACCTACAAGAAATAAGATTTTTCTATGATCATAGGTTGGTTGCTTATTTTGAAAGAAGCTAAAAATATTGGCAGAAGTACCATTTCCTGATAGTTCATATCCCTGTCTGCACCATTGGCTCTATTTCTCCCATGGCTTTATGTAAACTTTTCAGTGTTGCAATCCCTATGGAGCGCTGATCAATTTGTGTAATTTAATAATTACAGATAATTACATCCTTTGGATTTTTTACAATGTCACAAGCAGCTGCTGATGGATCTACAGGCATAGAGTCTCTGTCCATGCCCTCCCAAGGCTCTCTTGGAACTGCTCAGTGATGTTAAGCACTTAAACAGCAGGGACTTTCTGGGAATGGTCCAGCTTACTCTGGTATTAGGAGCCATTTAGCAAATGGTGATAGCTAATTTAATTAAGATCAGATGCTAATGCCATTTGTGAAGATGATGCCGTATGGACACAGGCCTACTGTTCTTTGGCTCTGAAGCATCCTTCTCTGATTTTTGGAGTGCCAGGACATACGTGCACTAGCATGCTGACAGCGATGCACAATAAATGGTCGGAGAACTCAGATATTTCTCATTCAACCAAGGTATTTTATCTCTTCAGCTGTCAGGTCTCGTCAAGACCAGCAGTTTTATCATTCTTGAAAGACTTAATTCCTCAAATGACTGACTTCAAAAGACCACTGTTCTGAAATTCTTGTCACTTGCTGTGTAATTTACACTTTAAGTCAAATTTATACACTTTGGATACTCAGAAGATTGGTTTGCTCTGACGGTATATGCCTGCATTTTGTCAGTGAATAGAGGGGTTCTGACTAATTGTTGGTGCTTTTTTGCTGTCATGGATTATGTCTACATGTTTTATGGAGCATGACTTTCACCTTCTGTCATCTCAGAAAAAAAATATCCCCACTCAGTAAGTTACTTTACAGGTCAAGAAAATCCTGTTTGCATTTCCTATATTTGACAGTTTTCACAATTTCCAGCTAAACTGTGGAGCTCCCTGCCAGAGGACAGCGTGGAGACTAAAAGTTTCCATGGCTTTTAGAAGCCATTCTATATGTTGACGGGGCCTATTGGTAACACGTTTTCTCTGTCCAGGGATGGTGTTGATGGCAGAGGCCTGATATAGATTATTGTACTTATTTTTGTCCAACATGACTGAAGGCAGTTTGGATCATGGGCTAGATTCAAAAAGTAGGCACTTGTCCATACTTTTGCCATCTCCACCCATCATGACCTGTGTCAAAGCATCAGCTGAAATGGCAGCTGTTAGAATCAAAGAAGCATAGGATCATTCAGGTTGGAAGAGACCCTTGGGATCATCAAGTCCAACCACCAGCCCCACTCTACAAGTTCTCCCCTACACCAGATCCCTCAACACCACATCCAATCTACTCAGAAACACAGTCAGGGATGGGGACTCCACCACCTCCCTGGGCAGCTGATTCCACTGACTGACTACGCTTTGTGTGAAAAACTTTTTCCTAATGTCCAGCCTAACCCTACCCTGCTGCAGCTTGCAGCCATTCCCTCTTGTCCTGTCACTCATTGCCTGTGAGAAGAGACCAGCACCAATATCTCTACAGTGCCCTTTCAAGGAGTTGTAGAGAGTGATGAGGTCTCCCCTCAGCCTCCTCTTCCTCAAACTAAACAATCCCAACTCCCTCAATCAATCCTCATAAGACTTATTCTCAAGTCCTTTCCCCAATTTCGTTGCCCTCCTCTGCACTCGCTCCAGCATCTCGATATCTCTCTTGTGTTGAGGTGCCCAGAACTGGACACAATACTCAAGGTGTGGCCTCACCAGTGCTGAGTACAGGGGGACAATCACCTCCCTACTTCTGCTGGTCACACTATGTTTTATGCAAGCCAGGATGCCCTTGGCCTTCTTGGCCACCTGGGCACACTGCTGGCTCATGTTCAGCCGCCCATTGACCAGCACCCCCAGGTCCTTTTTTGCCAGGCAGCTCCAGCCACACTGCCCCAAGCCTGTAGCCACCCATGGGGTTGTTGTGGCCCAAGTGCAGGATTTTTGTCAGTGACTCGCATTTTACCACCATCAAACCTGACCAGTGTGTCTGATGATGCACAGATTGCGGTAACAGAAATGCTGCTAGCACCTCTAGGTGGACTCCTGACGTTCTCTACCAGCAACGGGTGCTGTGATGACAACAGGATGACGCTTAATAATAACCTTACCGGTTTGCTCTCATGTTTCTTCTCTGGTCAGGTTCATCCTTGGTGTCCTGGCTGTAGCTGTTGTTCATCCCCTTATGTTTTGCTTGTGGGCTTAGGAGCCGGTAGTTACAATTATCACACAGCTGGACGATGATTTCTTGTTTGACAGCTGAGGGCCCTTTGACATTTGCAGATATTATTGTCAGTGCTGGTCCTGATAAGAGGCCTTTTGGAAATAACTGACAGCTTGCCCATCTAGCTACCTCTTCAGTTGTGTATTAGGTATTTAGCAGGATTTGTGGATTCATGGAATCTGACAGGGATAGCAATGTAAGCATTTCTGCTGGGGTCCCGTTATATATGAATATCTATGAAAAACACCCCATTTTCATTTTCTGTTCTCTGCATGAGTGCTTACAGGTAACTCCAGAGTGAGAAAAGGGGCAGAGTTATAAATTTTGCCTTTTCTATGCATCATAAAGTGGTAAAATATCCCTGTTGATGTACTATAAATTTGGAATCCCATGAAGTCTTGTCTTCTTTGTTTGTAATAAAGGAAGAACTAACAGAATTTAGACATAATATTGAAATAGATCTCACTCCCTGCAAATAGATTTTTAACAAATAATTCCTTCTTATTTTGTTAACTGGCTGAGAGCATATCTATTGTGTGATTCAGTCGATGTCTCTTTATTTCAAATTTGCCAGCACCCCACTCTAGTCCTCCAAGGAGTTCTCCAGCATAGCTCTGATAGACAGATTCACAAGTTCTACTTCCACAAGAATGTTTTTTCCTATCTTCCCCATCAAGAAGCAAGAGCAAGATAACAAAAATAGATTTGATTTACTTATATCTCAAACATTCCCTCATGATTCTGTGAACACAGAAGGAGAGACCATTCTAGAGGTGCAGAGGCTGAAACCATGTGGAATACTTCTCTGAATATATTTTTTCTTGATTGTTATGTTCACGTGCAGGCAGCAGTCAGTCTCTAATTATTGGTCAGACACTCCTCAATATTTTGTTGCTGAGATCCTTTAGAGGAGGGAACAGCTTTCTGCAAAGTGTTACTTGCTGCTGAAGGACCAATAAAAGTTGGTGGTATGGGGTTCCAGCTCCAGTGCTGCGGTTTTGCTAGATGAGTTTTACACTCAGAACAGGAACAGTATTTCTCTTTACATGTAGTTGAAAGAGGTTTGCTATTATAAAAATAAGGAAGACATTTTTTTATGATGAGGGTGGTGAAACACTGGCCCAGGTTGCCCAGAGAGGTGATAGATGCCCCATCCCTGGAAACATTCAAGGTCGGGCTAGAAGAGGCACTGAACAACCTGATCTAATTGAAGATGCGGCTGCTCATTGCAGGGGCTTGGACTAGATGACCTTTCAAGGTCCCTTCCAAACCAAACTATTCTATGATTCTGTTCTATGATTCTTTTCTATGATTCTGTTCTATGACTCTGTTCTAAAGATGGTGCATTAGGAAGTATGATTAAGGCCCACGAAACAGAGCAGCTTAGATGATAACCACCAGCAATGAGCAGACATCCATCTTCATTTGCAGAATGTGTAAACACTGTGAGAGCATAGTGTGGCTAAGAAGGATTGAGAAGAAACTGAGGCAATAGAGTATCAGTTAAGGAGCAGGAGTCTATATGAGATTTTCCTTGAAATCCCACATCCCCATTTTTAGATTTATTCTCTCTTCTCCAATCAGAGTTTCCACGCTCACCAATTTTCATAGTGTGTGATTTAACAACACAGCACAGCGTGTTTTTTTTTATCACATGCACCCTTCAAGGATTTTTAAAACATAGAAACAGTGCTTAGCCCCAATCAGAGAGCAAAGCTCGCACTGCGGGGCAAGTTGTTCAAATCTATAACAAGATAATAAGCCCCTGCCATAAGCAGCGGGGAGACAACAGGTATATATTAAAGAAGGGAGAATGGTTGGTTGGAGGGCAGGAGCAAGCAATGCAAGGCTTGCAATGGGAGGCTTTAATTCTTAAAATAAATCTGGGATTAAGTCTCTTTTGGAAAATAACACTACACCTTTAAAGTGAAACAGAGAAGTGCAGTGCTTAACCCTGGAAGATGAGAGGTGTATAAACCAAATCCCTAATGTTGACAACAAACAAGAAATGGCAGTGAACTTCTAGCTATGAGTCTAGGACGTGGCTGTCAAAAACTCTGATGACATTTGATGCAGTAAATGAGACTGGAAGGTAAATTCAGAGTCAACATTTGCTCTTAGGCTTCTGACAAGTAGGTGTAAACTGATGGTCCTCCAGATCCTCTGCCAGTGGAATAACATGTCTTAGGACATGTTGAAATTGGATTATTGTTGGATAAATCGAGTTATAAGAAATTAGCGTTCGCGTGTGCAGTCCTTTGAACTGAAAGCACAGAC
This sequence comes from Jacana jacana, assembly GCA_013400555.1. Classification (NCBI taxonomy): domain Eukaryota; kingdom Metazoa; phylum Chordata; class Aves; order Charadriiformes; family Jacanidae; genus Jacana; species Jacana jacana. Next base: position 289,426 of record VZTM01006589.1, on the reverse strand, counting down.
GCCCTGTAAGGAGATAGGAATAAAAAATCTGTGGGTGTGTCTCTGGGCAGGCTCAGTCTTTGGGAGACAGGACCTATGATTTTCCTTGCAAAGCTGGAGAGCTTAGTGTTGGGAAGCAAAATGTGATCTAGTGAACATGGAGAGACATGAATATGCAAGAAGATTTCTGAGTGCTACGAACACAAGGCACGGGAAGGAACTGCCTCAACTCACCCCAACATTTGTTACTGCTGCAAAACAGCTTCTATAAGATCTGTACATTAGAATAACAGGAAGATGTGGCACTTCTCTTACAGAGCAGGTACTCAAAGTTCTCCAGACTCCTAGTGGTCACAGTCTTGTTTCTGGTTCATAAAAGGCATATTTAATCCTTGTTTTCACAGAGCTTTTAAATATCGTTTCCTAACTGGGAGTTATTGGTGATACAACATAAAGAAACTTGCAAAGCTCCCTTATTTTTCTGAGCAATTGTTTATGGGTAAAAATCTTCAAAGACAAGTATCATTGATCTTGTGTCACTCTGTACATGAGCCAGAAATTTAAAATTAGATTTTGATACCATATATATACATTTATATATTTATGAATTAATATGTGTATACATTTATACATTTTAAATGTATATTTATAACATGTGAAGACCTCTTCCTACCTGGTGTATATTTTACTCACAAAAATTGATTTAGAACTGCATGAAAAGAATATGACCTCTGTTTTTCTCCTCGCTTTTCATTCTGAGAAACACAATGATTTCAGTGGGAGTTGCCTCTGATTAAAACTAGTTGAGTGTAACAGAGCAGCCTTTACAAGTAAGGGGTATAGGATAGTGAGCTAAAATCACCCAAATGCATTTACTGTTCAAGTTAGGAATTAAAAGTCCTGAGAATCTTATTTATGTAATTTTTGTTTCCCATTAACCCCTTGGCAATAGCTGGTAGGACTCCTGCCATAAGCACTAATGAATTTTGCATTGAATTCTGACTCTTGGTATTTAAGGCTTAATAAAATCTTCTTTTCCTTTATCTGGAAGATTCCTTTTCTGCTAATTGGTGTCAGCATCAATCAAGATCAGAGGTGCAACAACACTAGTTTAAAGGCCTTTTGCTCATCTGCATTATACCCCGAGTAATATGGAGCTGTAGGCAGCTTACACGTAGAAGTGACAAGAAATACCCTTTTCACTCTAAAAATCACAAAAGTCTTGGAAACTTTGAAAAAAAATGTGTTGTTGCAACAAATTAAAAGCCACTTCCAGAGGTCTGTCGATTACACAAGCGGCATTTTGAGTGTGTGTGGCTGTGCCAAATATTTTGCATAGCTCTAGAAGAGCTTCCTCCAGACCTTTAAAGCTGTGGGTAACACTGGGGAGTTCTTTAGAGGAAGCTCCCCTGGAAGATGAGGCCTGGTTGACAGCTCCAGGCATTTGCTGTCATGTATCACAATGATGTCTAGTGTCATATGTGGTGGGGATATTCAGGGCAATTTGCATTGCTTGTGCAAATTCAACAGATCATTGAAACCTGTGGCTGATGACAGGAGTCGAAGTTGGAAGCCTATCAAAAGCAGTTGTAGGGTTGCAACAACTGCTCCTGCTGCCTCATGGGCTTTCAGAATACTGTTTTTGTCTAGATAAGCCAGGAAAGGATGATACCAAAGATAAAACAGCAAACCACAGGGCTTCTCATTGTGCATGGACTCTGCCCAAGCACTGATAACCTCCTTCCTGTCCTGCAACAAGTCCCTACAGTTATGAGAGGTAGATCTATGTGAGCACAAAGGACAGGTCAAGGACTGAAGGAGTAGACTGGGAATAGTGGTTTGTAAGGAATGGAACTACTTTGAGGGTGTCAGAGCCCTGTAACAGCCTGCCCAGAAAGGGTGTGGAGTCTTCTTCTCCGGAGACATTCAAACCCGCCTGGGTGCATTCCTGCCCAGCCTGTTCTGGGTGACCCTGCTTTGGCAGGGGGGTTGGACCAGAGGTTCAAAGGTCTCCTTCAACCCATACCATACCCAACCAGTGATTCTGTGAATGGTTTTTAGTAATGACCAAAACCTGTGTTCCTGCCCATTGGCTCATGAGAAATGACTGATGACTATGTGCTTGTACCCAGACCACCCTCAGCCCCAGCAGACACATGGCAGAGTCGTCACAGCAAAGTAGAAAAGTGTAAAGAAATTATGCCTCTGACTTTTAGAGAGCATGTCTGTTGGTCACCAGGGCTGCATCTGTCTGCTGACTATTCCCATGGGTGGAAGGAAGATTTATTTCGTTCATCTTACAGACTCTTCATTGCGATGCACCTTCTTCATCCAAAAGGCTTCGTCACCACCATGAGAGCAGAGAGAGGGCTGTTTCAAAGGCCGTGACAACCCCAGCTGGGGGATTCCCACTTCCACCAGTCTCAGTACAGGAACCTGCAGTGTGGAGTTGAGATCATGTGTGGAGATCCTAATGCAAAAAGCTTCAGCTAAGATTCATGAATCTCGCTCTGTCCTCCACATGGTCAATTTGTTGCTTAGTAAAATGTAAGTGCAGAGAAAGGTTTCTCTCTACACACCAAATCAAAGCCAGAGGGAGAAAAAGGGCACACTTAAAAGTGGAATCTATTTGGACCCAGTATTTTTTTTTCTTCAAAACAAAGGTAAATGGCATGCAGGATCTTCCCCTCCTTTTCCATGGCTGAGCTGGAGAAAAGCACTCTTATTCACAGAAGCACTGAGACTGAAGTCAATGTTGACAGAGGACCTGGGGCAACAAACAGCAAATTTCCAGTCCTCCCATGACACCTTGTGGCTCACGCTGCTGCACAGCTCATTGAGCTGTATCATCAGGATATCTTGATCTTTCTGCCCTAAAATGAGAGAGTGGGGACCTTCATGCTGCATGCTTTGTTATGTGCAACTCTGTCCGTAATGGTAGGATACACAAGGAAAGGACAAACATGCACATAGAATCACAGAATCATTTGGGGTAGAAAAGACCCTTAAGATCATCAAATCCAACCCTTAACCCAGCACTGCCAAGCCCACCACTGAACCATGTCCCAAAGTGCTATGTCTACACGTCTTGTCAAAACCTCCAGGGACGGTGACTGAACCACTTCCCTGGGCAGCCATGCAGCCAGGTTTTACCCAGTGAAGAGTACCCCCATCCAGACCATGAGCAGCCATAATTTTCTCCCTGCATAACCTCATGGCATGGTTGAAGTCCTCCTTAGTTTCCTGCCCCTTCTTTCAAAGATCATAAACTTTTTTTTTTGTCCCGAGCTCCAGCCAAAGCTCTCTATTCAGCCAGGCTGGTCCTCTTATCTGCTAGTTTGTCTTTCAGCACCTGGGAATAGCCCATTCCTGTGTCTTTCTGTCCAGCCTTTCTGGATCCCTTTGCTCTTCAGAACTGCTTCCCAAAAGACTCTGTCAACCAGACCCCTATATAGGCAAAGTCTGCCCTCTAGAAGTCCAAGGTAGAAGTTCTGCTAAACTCTCTTCTTACTTCTATGTGAATCAAAACCTCTGTGATTTCATGATCACTATGTCCAAGATTGCCTCCAACTGTCATATCACCCACAAGTCCCTCTCTGCTTGCAAACAGCAGGTTCATGTTCCTCTCAGATTCCTCTATTGCAGCCAGGTTTTTCACCTCCTCCTAGAGTTCTGCCACCACGTTTAGGGGTTCCTCTGTCTGGGTGCACCTTCCACAGATGTGCTCACTGCTGCCATCTGGTACTGGAGTAAGAGCAGGGACAGCTGAGTGGCAGCATGTTTCCATTGGAACTCTGTCTGACAAGCCGCATCAGTTGTGGTGGGTTCAGAGTTTAGAGAGGACAAGACCTTCTTCTGGACAGATATCATTGATCTCTGGTGGAGCCAGCAGAGATACAGCACCCTTCCTGCATGCTCTTCCACACAAGTTGCTTCAAACACCCTGTTTGCCTGTCCTGTTTGTGGTGGTTCCCAGGGGTTTCTTTTATACATGAACACTTTGCCTAACATTGCTTCTGGCACCACCCAGGTCTTCTCAACCTCTAGAAGTCTGCTAAGAAATTCAGTTTTGCCTTTTACATTCAGCTCAGAGTTAATAGTCAGTTGTGTTAAAATCTCATGTCAGACTCATTGAAATCCATCGCCTGTGATGACTACCATGATCAGGTCACCCTGAGAGACTATGGAGATTTCACTGAGGATCTCATTAGTTACCATAAGTGGATCACTTTTATCAAGCTGGACAGGGACTTAATCTGTCTTTCCTGGGCTGGGAATTGAGGAAACATTTCAGACCTGTGAGATTCATAGTGACGCTCGTCAAATCTCTGGCAACTATTTGCCTTGTGTTTTGAAGAGAGGTCTTAGCGACCCGTTACATTATTCTTAGTGACAATCCTCTAACAAAACAGAGATATGGTGAAATGGTCCTTCTTGCCTATGATGAGATGTTCCAATGAATGCTTCTGCTCCAGAGCCTTTAGTGTTGGAAATAGTGAAGGTATTGTTCCCGTCCTGGGGGTCAGCGTAGCGCTGGATGATGTCAAAAGCAGCCTAACTGGTGAGTAAGAGGTGAGTTTTATCCTTGTGGGCTGCCAACCTGGTAAATTTCTCTGGAAAAATGTCTTTTGATGCTACTTCATTACCCAGCGCAATACAAGGCTGCCCCTGGTCAATAGACCAATGGCAAATCTTTTGATGTCCTGTAGGCCATTGTGCATTTTAAGTAATAGCTGCCTGGGGAGCAAGTTAATGCCAGGAGTGAGCATTGTTTGCTGTAACTCACATGAATAGCTATGAACAGAAAGGCTGAACGTTGCGATGACAACACATCAATAAGCAAAGCCACTTTCTCCACCTTTTGACATGAATTACCTGTCTTGGATACTGCACTATAATCAGCACTTGCATTGCCAGGAGGAAAATAAAGGCTGGTTTGACCTTCTGGAGCAACAGGATCTGTTTTCCTGGACTGATGAGGGAGTCATTAGTCTGGAAAGTTACTTGGACTGTCAGTAACCTGCTCACTTTGTGGTGCGCTGCCCTGACTGAGCCACACCTCAGTGTTTAATCTATACCTTTTGCATCAGGTGAGTTTTTTAGGGGTTCTTAGCATAAATGCATCTGCAAGCAGCCTGCAGGACAAACCTGTTCAGTGACAACACACAAACTCTGCACAGATTCAAAACGGAGCCCTTTGGGGTGAGTCAGTGGAAGAGCAGCTTTGCTGGGGTTGCCAACATCCTTCCTGACCAGCCTGGCCATGTGTGTCGCTGGTACTGGGGCTGCTGGAGGAAGCAGTGGGACAGCAGTGGAAACTGCTGGTTCATTTGAGGGGTGCTTGTATCGCTAAGCAAGACAGAACACCCTGCTTTGTCTCCCGTTCACCTTCTAGGCAGATCAGCACAGTCCTTAGCGCTGGCCGTAGCTGTTTCCCTCTTCATTTCACGTGTATTTCAAACAAACAGCGATGACAAAAGTATGCAATTTATTGCAACACAGAATGCTGGTAATTTTGCAGGATCTGAGGCCAGCTGAGCAATATGCAGCTGACCTTAAACTGCTCATTCCCCTTTGCTGCTAAGTAAAAGAATAAATCAAAGGGTAATTCCTTTCTCTCACCCGTACCTCCTGCCCCTCCTCCTCTTTTAAAGCCAGACATCAGTCCTTTTTATTTAGTCATGACAATGCAAGTAGCGTGAAGAAAATCTTAGTACTATACTAATATGTTTAGTTTCTTTTATGGTGTTAATTAGGTGTCAAAGGTATGCTTAGTGCCTTTCTGGGAAAGGCATGATGCTGACCCGGGAAGCTCAGATAATCCTATGTATTTGTTTATTAAAATAGTTTGGGTTTTTTGGCCTTCTTTTTTTTTTCTTTTCCTGTAGAGGGTTTAGCCTCTCCTCCAAAAAAACCTCAAAAACCAAACTAACAAGGATATTTCTGGAGGCCATGGCATGCTGTTGTCCAATAGTTGTGGAGTTTCCTGCTGCTATATCTCATCTGAGCAATGTGTGCAGTTACAGGGTAGCACTACTGCTTGAGGAGCTGGGAGAGATGTAAAACCATTTTAATCCTTTGTAGCTCTTGCCTGAAGTTCTTGACTAGCAGGGTATTGGAACAAAATGGGGAAGGCTTTTTTTTTTAATATATGCAAAATACGAACATGGTTCTCCTGCTGCTGTCGAACGTGTTCTTAATTTACATTTGGAGGCAGCTCAGAGGAACTGGTTCTTTCTTTCAGTTGTACACGTACAGTACCTGAACAGGTCCATCTGAATTCAGCACACCTTCAGCACTTCAAAGAAGTGAAACAGCAGACAGGACAATGGCAAAAAGACCCACAATATATGTCTGAAGTCTGCTATGCTAATGAATGTAGTATTCTATGTATGCATAGAATTAAAGAATCACATAATTGTCTAGGTTGGAAGGGACCTTTAAGATCATCTAGTTCAACCATCAACCTAACTCTGATAAAAAAAGAAACCATCACTAAACCTTGTCACTAAGCACCATATCAAACCATCTTTTGAATACCTCCAGGGATGGTGCCTCATCCACTTCCCTGAGCAGCCCATTCCAATGATTAATAACCCATTCAGTGTAAAAAATTTCCTAATATCCAATCTGAAACTCCCCTGGCACAACTTGAGGCCATTTTCTCTTGTCTCATTGCCTGTCACCTGGGAGAAGAGACTGACTGCAGCCTCTTTACAACCTCCTTTCAGGTAGAAAGTCATAAGGTCTCTCATCAGCCTTCTCTTCTCCAGGCTGAACAACCCCAGCTCCCTCAGCCTCTACTCATAAGGCCTCTCACCAGATTTGTTGTCCTTCTCTGGAAGGACATGTATAGACATATATATGTATATATGTTTGTTTTTACTGCACTGTGACTGCACTGTCTGCCAGGAATGTGTCTGGTGGCACCAGTAAGGTGGGACTCCCCCTGTACTCAGCACTGGTGAGGCCACACCTCAAGTATTGTGTCCAGTTCTGGGCACCTCAACACAGGAGATTTATCGAGGTGCTGGAGTGAGTACAGAAGCGGGCAATAAAATTGGTGAAAGGCCTGGAGAATAAATCTTACGAGGAACGATTGAGGGAGCTAGGATTGTTTAGTTTGCAGAAGAGGAGGCTGAGGGGAGACCTCATCGCTCTCTACAACTACTTGAAAGGACATTGTAGAGAGGTTGATGCTGGTCTCTTCTCACGGGCAATTAGTGAGAGAACGAGAGGGAATGGCTGCAAGCTGCAGCAGGGTAGGGTTTGGCTGGACATTAGGAAAAAATTCTTCCCAGCTAGAGTGGTCAGAGCCTGGAATGGGCTGCCCAGGGAAGTGGTGGAGTCACCGTCCCTGACTGTGTTTAAGAGTAGATTGGATTTTGGTGTTGAGGGATCTGGTGTAGGGGAGAACTTGTAGAGTGGGGCAGAGGGTTGGACTCGGTGATCCCAAGGGTGTCTTCCAACCTGAATGATTCTATGATTCTATGACTCCTGGAGAGTGTTTCCTCACCTCTCAACAGCTTGTCCAAGGCAGGGAAGCCTGTGTGGTGACCGGAGGCCATCCTGCCTGCCTTGCTCTGCTCAGGACAAAAGGTATAGAGTCAGGCAGGCCTTTTATCTGATCTATCCATCTGGGAGCAGAAATAGGATTACTTACCAGCACAGAAAACCGTTCAACACTAAGAAATAACTCACAGGGAATTAAATTATAAATGTATATGCTGCCCTGAGGGTATGTCAGTTCGTATCACAGAGTGTCCATAACCATTTGCTTTCGTGCTGTTGGGCAGGGGAGGCCAGTTAAGCTGCTCTGTGGCAGATCAACTGTTAACATCTGAGCCCCCCCCTCTAAGAGAAAGAAGTACTATATCAATTTATTGTAAAGCAATGAAATGTGAACCACAGTAATAATAATAATAATAATAATAATAATAATAATAATAATAATAATAATAATCATCTGTTTCAGTGAACAATCACATTTTGAAATATTTTTTCCCGGTGGTGGAAATTTAATAAAACAACTGGAAGTCATCAGGAAATACTTTATTATCTTCTGACTAAGGAAGAAGGAGATTTGGGCTCGTTCAGAAAGTCTGAATATCATTCTTTGTTTCAGATGAGCCATATCACAGAGGCCAGCCACGATTTGGGTTCTCATCAAGCTGATCCTTCTCTTGGGCTTTCTTTTGCCTCAGGGCTAGTTAGGCCTTTGGTTTCACTCGATAGGGCGGTACCTATGGTCTTCCAATCCTGTTATTCTGAAATCAACTATAAAAATGAGACAAAGTGTACCAGCAGACCAGTCTTGTGAAGCACGGAGCCACATGGCCAGTTGTCCTTGATATACAGCAGAAGTAGCCAGCTAGTGAATCCCAACTGCTGATTAAACTAAAACGTTGCTGGTGACAATGTTTTCTATCACATCATTTTTTTCACATGGTCTTTTGCAGAAATAAATTTTACAGAACCAACACTCAGCATTTTATTTGCTTTAAATTTATCTTCCATAAACCCCATAAAGTTCCCCCTCACTTCCCTACTTCGGTGGTTTTCCCCTCTCCTACTATGAGATAGACTCAATAACAAGAAACTTGTCATTATCTGGTGGCTTAAGACTTGTCATCCTGTGCTTTATGACTTACAATAGATCTTGCTGGGAAAAGAAGCCACCGGGAACCTAGGCTTACTCTCTGTTCAGACTGACAATAGGATAGACAGGTGTCATCTCATGATGACATTTAAAGGTGGACGAGCCCCACGAGAGAGGGAGTTCAGTCTGGAGTAATCAGTGTCAACGCTGATGAAGATTATTTTTGTCAACTTTATTTATTCCTTTGAGAGATCCCTTAATAATAATAGGAAGACTGTCATTTAAATGGTTATGGGGTGTGGGTGGCTGAATTATTCATTCTTTACGTAAGTCAGACTCTCCATCAAAACCCAAAAGTGGCTGGCATACAATATTTTCTCTTTTTCCTTCCCATCTTTGGTGCCCTGAATCACAAAAGGAGTCCTGTGGTTCCTTCAGTTAATCTGCAGGGATGGACAATTAACATCTTCCCCTTTTATTTGTAGAAGAGGCTTCACCCCTGAGACTACCCCAGAGACACTCTAATTGGTCATCATTTCTTTGATTTTAAAAAGAAGCAGTGAGCAGCGTTTTGCAGCCAGCCTAAGCAAAAAGATTCTGAAGTTTATTGCAGCATGGATCTCACAAACACTAAAATAAAGACTTGTGCAGGCGATTTGCAGTGGCTGCTGCAATTTAAATGCAAATGTATGTGTACAGAGCTTTTTTCTAGATACCAGTCATTTGATACGCCTTGACTTTTGTCCCTGCCTTTAAATACGTGAGTTTCCTTCTGATGCACCTCCCTTTAAAAAAATACCTACAAAACACCCCCCAGCCTGTACATCTGAAGTCCAGATCACCTGTGCAGCTTAACTTCTCTAAAAATGTGTTTCATCCAAGCTGGTCCCACACTGTATCCATATGGCCCTGAAGCCACAGGCTGCTGCTGGGACAGAGAGGCATGTAGAGGGGAATATACTGGCCATGGCATATTAAATATAGTTGCCACAGCAGCAGCCCTCTTTTTTTCCCATATCTCTTCCTCTAGGAATCTTGAATGTGTTTAAATATTAAACCTGGACACATTTCAGTGTATCCCCTGTGGAGTCTTTCTATTGAAAACATCCCAAATCCAATAAAATTAGCTGGTCCTTTTGATGTTTGTAAAGCGGCTGCTCACTGAGGCAGCTGGTCTGGGAGTACAATTTCAGACTCCTATAAAGATATCTACAGAGCATTTCCAATAGTGCTGATATCTGTAATCTCCTTGCTGGGTATCCCATTCTGCTCACTAGCACATTATTTATTTAAAAAGAAAAGGATATTTAGGAGGGTTTGGTTTCTCTATTCCTACTTCAATGTAGCATTGATTTACCTTGTGTTTTAGAGAAATCCCTTAACCAAAAAACTACTTTGAGCTTAAAGAAGTCTATTCACTTCCTAGGCCAAAATGTTGATAGTACTTTCTAAAGCAGGGAAAGTGGTTTCTGTGTCAACAGAGTGAAAACTCAGAAAGCCCAGTGTTTAGTTTTTTAACTTAACAATACCACTCCATTCCCATGTCCCTACAAAAACAAATGGACAAGGACAACAGATTCTCCAGGTCCTTTTCACGACTGCAGAGCCAAGCACAGCTGGGAAGAACAAGAACCTCAGAGCCCTTTAGGATTAAGTTAACATGCAAAATGAGCTTATATGCTTTGCTTTACATTGCACACTGTTTCTTTGCTCTCAGATCAGGGCTGGTAAAATATCGGGGCAAACCTTGAAGAAATATTTATACCTCCATTTAATTTTCCCAACAGGCACAAATGCTATTCATGAGGATTATAAATGGGAGTCAGAAGACAATACAGGTTCTTGGCCAAATTAGTGTCTGTCAGAAAGAACAGACTCGTTCAGCAGCCGCCACATTAACCATTGGCCTAAGTCAGTTTTCTATTGAGTAGCAGGCTCTTTTCCAGTTTTCTAATACATACTATTGCCTTGGCAAAGAGTAAATGGGATCTGGTGCCAGGACACTTGTATCTAGAGCATACTTTGACTCCTTGCTGTATTTGCAGAAATTCCAGGTACACATCATTAATCACAAAGCCTGTCCTGTTCTTGAATTATTTAATACAATATTGGAGCAGTTCTGAATTATTTAAAGCAATATGTGAAAGGTTCTCTGTGATATACATGCAGAGATTTTTAAGAACCTTGCTAAACAGATTTAAATTGCCAGAACCTAATATCAGCTCCCCACGTTCCACAGCTCTAACTCAAAGAGCGAAAAAACCAGCATAGTCCTGTCCAATAACCTCCTGATTTACCTTAAAATTTACTGCAACTGTTATAAATAAGTAAAATGATTCTAATCTATCTCATCAGAAGCTGCTCAAAACATGCCAGGAAAAAACAGAAAAGGCCCAACACATTATAATTTGGTACCAAAGGAGAATGAAAAAGCCAGAAGGTTTATCTGATTCTCCTGAATGTGGGAACCAGGCATAAAAATAACATGGAAAGAGATTGTCTTCCAAAGTGCCTTGATCTTTCTTTTCTTCTGGAGAGAACAGGAATGAAATGGTAACTTTTATAACAAATTGGTTGTCATTTTTCCAGATCTAATAATGGTGGGAAACATTCACTGGGACTACTTGAGAGGTTCATTCAGCTCCTTAATCACACCCAGAATGTCTGGACCATGCTCTTCCATGGAAATTATGCTCTCCAGCTGCAAAGTCCAGTCTCATGAGCAAAGCTACTACTTCTGCTGTGCAGGCAGGTGCTCTCAGATACTTTCTGAAAAGCTCTTTCTGTTGTGTTTTTGCAGTGTGGAAATCCATTCAGACCACCAGATTATGGACATAAGGGGTGACAGGCTCATCAACACCCTGTTTCCACAACCAAGCTCAAGGCTGGGCTGCCCATGAATCCATACAAGAGAGGAAGCTGGAGAGGAGATGTAGCCCAGACTCCCTTGTCTGTCTCAGATCAGTCAAATGTCAAGATAGATGAGTGATGGTGTCCAGCCACACAGCAGATTTGTCCCTGGATATACTGTAGTGCTCAGGCTACATCTGTGAGTTCCTTCCCAGGAACACCAGCTAGATCACCAGAGCAAAGAGTGCTCCAGGAACCAAATAACAAAGTTGGGTTACAAAATGAGACATCAGTGTATCTTCATAAGTAGTTCAAGCCGCTGCTCCTAAATAGTGTTTTAGATCCAGACTTTGCAGTTGTCACCTTATTTTGGGGTGATAGCTATGCTTTTCCAATGAAATGGTCCTGCTCTTCCCACTCATCACAAAGATGGGCTGGGGCGGGGACTCTATACAACAGAGAAGAGAGAAGTCGTAACTGAGAAATGCTCAGGATGAAGAGTTTCTGCATCCTTACTCCTAATCTTCCTCCTCTTCTGTTGCACAGTCATTTACTAGCATAGACAAGGGCTAGCTCTTTAAAGGCCCTTAAGGACAGCTACATATAGCATTAGGACCTTATAGAACTGACTATGCCAGGTGACCCTAACCAGAGGTGCTGTCCTATTTCGGCTGTGCACTCAGACCCATTAGCAGGCACACTCAGGTTATTCTCTTGAAACCTTTCATGCCAGCCACACAGGTGGACTGAGGTCCTTCCCTTCAACTTGGCAGAGAGAAGCTGAGATGCTCCTCCAGTCACAGGATTGTAAGAGCTGCAGCTTTATGCCTAAGTCATCCTTCAACCTAGGAAATCTACATCAAGGAATCGTTTTCAATACGAATATCCTTTTCCCTCTGTTTCTAAGTAATTAGTCTCTGAAAAAATCCTGGGCAGATTTCCCTGAAAAGCACATAACATTTTGCCCATTGTTAACCTTAAAATATTGCAATTAAGTAGTGAAGAAGGGCAGAAGAAGGATTACTGATGTATTTTTTAGCCAGGTAATCACAATGGAAGCATTCACCTTTCCAGTCTTTTCAAGCCATGAACTTATTATATAGCCAACTCTAACACACCAGGATAATATATAGTGGTGAATCATCTCGGTTTATCCAGTCAGCTTGACCGATCAGTTTGCAAGGGCTTAAAACCTATTTGCTTTTCACATCATTTAGCTTTGATTTAAAGATATGACAGAAAATAAGGGGATGCTATACTTCAGTGGCTCTCTATGTGGAGTAAAGCATACACTGGGGCTAATGTTTCTGCCCTACTGTGTATGTGGAGGTATGACTCCACGTGTGTAAAGGAACAAGGGCACACAGATCTGTGCCCGAGCAGAAAACAGGCACAAAGGGCTGGGGATTTGACCCGCTCTGTGTTCAGCGGTTTGGTTTTTGGAGAAGTGAGGGTCAGACAGTCCCACTGCACCTCCACCCCGAGTGCTGCTAGGACCGCACAAGGCATCAGGAGGCCCTTGAACTTGACTTTATACACCTAGAAAAGGTACAGAATTATTCTGAGATAGATGAGAACATCCTCAGGGACAGTCCCTCTGCCCAGCGCTATGGGCTTCCACTGGTCTGGAGCATGCACTTTTTTGCTTCTTTCTTTTATAAGGTCATCTAGAATAATGTGATCTCCTTCCTTTATTTTTTTTTTTTTTGATCCCCCAATCTTTGCTGGCACTTACTCAAGTAGATTTTGCTCTGTACACTTCCTAGTCCTTCATTCAGCATCACATCCTCTTTACTTCATGCACATCCAAAATTACGTCATGAAAGTCAACCAAGCGGGGCCTTATCTATACTGAAGACAGTGTAAGCACATCACAGGTACAACTGGCTTGTATTTGGTTCATTCCTTTGTTAGTTTTTCCCCATAATCTTTACTTCAAACAATTTTAATACAATTTTAAAACCAGATGATGTGTTCAGTGATTGTCACTATGTCTTGGCGGTTGAAATAGGGCTTTATGAATACATTATTTTTTGTTCCATGGATATCCATTCTCATTACTTTATTTCTTTGAAATCAGTTTTGCATTTGTAGAACTCAAGAACTGTGTCCTTAATCTTAACACCCTGGTAAAGATTTTCAATCAGTCATTTATGTTAATCCAGAGCCTACAATATCCACCATAAAATTGTTTTAAGGGCAATGTAGAATTTCAAAGACAAACAAACAGCAAAAGGTTTTTTTACTCATATTTTTATCAACTTCTGGAAAATTATAATTGCCTGCTTTTTTGAAAGAGATGTGTTTGGTTGTTTTTATGCAACATTACTTTCCCCACAGAGTGCTCTTTGAGGTACGCAAAAAACAATAATACAGAGATACCCATCTTCTTGTGCCATTATCATGGTACTTCAAGACTTCTTTGAATTATTTGCATTGCTGTGAGGATTAGAAGGCTCTCAGCAGAACAGGGCCTTTCAGTTAATTCAGACACAGCTACTGCTGTTGATTAAATGCTTTCAATAAGAAGGCACCATCACAAAGACGCAAAAGGCTGCCCACTCCTTAATGTCACTGCAAATTTCGCATCCTGCTGCAGCTAGGGGTCTGTTACCTATAGAATCATAGAATCATTTAGGTTGGAAGAGACCCCTGGGATCATCAAGTCCAACCATCAGCCCTACTCTACAAGTTCTCCCCTACACCAGATCCCTCAACACCACATCTAATCTGCTCTTAAACACAGTCAGGGAGGGTGACTCCACCACCTCCCTGGGCAGCTGATTCCACTGACTGACCACTCTCTCCGTGAAAAATTTTTTCCTAATGTCCAGCCTAACCCTCCCCTGCTGCAGCTTGCAGCCATTCCCTCTTGTCCTGTCGCTCATTGCCCGTGAGAAGAGACCAGCACCAATATCTCTACAGTGCCCTTTCAAGCAGTTGTAGAGAGTGATGAGGTCTCCCCTCAGCCTCCTCTTCCTCAAACTAAACAACCCCAACTCCCTCAATCGATCCTCATAAGCCTTATTCTCCAGGCCTCTTGCAATAACTTCTTCTTCCACTGAAATCACTAAGACTACTCAAAAGATGAAGGGTTACACAACACGTCTGAAGCAGGCAGGATCCGATCCCCCAGAACTTACCTGCATTTCTTTCCCTTTCAGTCTGCTTGACCAAGCTTTCTTAGAACACCCATAAACCAGCACTCTGCTCCAGCCCACGTGAAAATGTTGCTGTTACCAGAAAAGCGGTATTCAAAACAAAACTGTAGCTCCTCTAAAGTAAAAGATGGAGAAATAGAAAGGGAAACAATTACAAAAGAGCCGCTAATTTACTTATCAACAAGATGCAAAATCCATATGAAGCAATTATTTTGTTGAAAAGCGAGGAAGGAAATTGCACCACAGTCATTTCCACACTGTCATTTAAAATGGAAAAAAAGGATTCTTAGGGTGAGAAGTCTGACAAAGCTTTTGTGACCTGCAGCTTTTATTTGTTATTTATTTGTTATATATTAATAATAAAAGCATCTTAGGATAAATATTCTAGTAGGCATATTTACCTCTCTGAGTTAAGAATCTGCTATTACGGTTTTGTCCAAAGCAAATGGGTTGTGAAAAGAGACTACACATTGAACCCACATTTACTGGCACTGCTGATGTCCCTCAAGGATCCTTCTTTGACTTTTACAACTTCTTTCTCTACCCTCGTGTCTGGACAATTTTCCCCAACAAAACACAGCACTTCCTTTACAACATGTTACGTCCTGAATCCAGCCAACCTTGCAGACCCCAGGTCCTGAGAGAGCAGAAATCTATAGCAGAGCTGCAGACTGCCCACGTGCCACTCTCAGTGTATGTGTTCAGAGGCAATTGTAGGGTTTTTTTACCTTTCTGCCTTTTTCTAAGGTGAGCTGGGTTAAAAAAACGGTTCAGAGACCTAAGCAGAAAAGAGATAAGACAGCCCAGTCTGGGGAGCTGTCAAGATATATTGAAAGAAATAGGCCTTAGCTCTCTTAATTTTTATTAATCCTATT
This sequence comes from Jacana jacana, assembly GCA_013400555.1. Classification (NCBI taxonomy): domain Eukaryota; kingdom Metazoa; phylum Chordata; class Aves; order Charadriiformes; family Jacanidae; genus Jacana; species Jacana jacana. Next base: position 273,962 of record VZTM01006589.1, on the reverse strand, counting down.
TTTTTTTTTTAATTCTTGTTTTAATGCAGACATATCACATTATTAATGCAGTGGGAGATAAATTTTCCAAACTCCAGCAGATAACAGGGTGCAGTGTTGCATGGTACTGTGCTCCGCTCTGCAACATGGAGGTGACAGATGGAAGAGCTCCTGCAGGCCTCGTGCGTACCTCCTTCAGCAGAGTGAACAGAAGTGCTTTAAATACCCAGAGCCATATAACATTTATCCATCTCCCCTAACCTTAACCAGGCCAGGCTTATTCTAAGGTGGGGACTGGAGGAGCTCTGAGCCCTTCTGACCAGGCTGGTTATCCTGATAAACTCATACTTCCCACTTGACTCACCAGTCTTAGGTTTAGAAGTTTGTTTTGTGCTACTAAAACCTCTGATATAGCTGTGGTTGATGAGTGTGTCTGCTAAGCCTGGCTGCAATATAATTAAATAATAGCAAGCAATGAGGATGTGGCTGAAGCCAAGAAAGCTGATGAAATTGGAAGTTCGTTGTGTTCAGGCATCAGCATGAGAAATGTACATCCAGTTGCTGCCACTGACTTCCAGAAACAGAGCTTGAGTTCCATGTTCCCTGTTACAGACCCTGGGGTTTGTAATTAAGATCAGTGACTAATCATTTTAATGAATATGACCCCAAATCACACTGGGAAATTTTGCACATTGTCTCTCAGTGCTTCAGTTTCCTTTACAGAAATCAGGGAGGGGAAAACTCCCTTTTTCCAGTTGTTTCTTCTCTTCTGAGCAAGCCTGTCTGGACAGGACCATGTTTGTTCAGCATGTACAATGGTATCGACCCAGATACAGTGTTAAGATGACATTGTAATGAGAGGCAGGACAATAGATCTGCTTTCCAGCTTCTTGATTCCATACTGCTATGAACTTAATGCAAGCAAGCTATGTTATGGAAGTGGGGCTTCTGCTTTCTGCTGTTGGTCAGAATCCAGAAATGTAGAGTTGTGATTAGGAGAAGTTAATAACAAAGGTTAATCGAGCTCTGGAACTGTTTTGACTCGTGCTTGTTCAAGTTCTAAGCAATAGTTTTGTCAGCAGGTTTGGGTTTTTTTTTTTCCCCTGGACTAACCCATCCATCACTTTCTGGAAAACGTATTGTGTTGTGTCACACAGCATCACAGCACAGCAGGGTTTTTCATGATCTATATAATAATCAGTGTTTTTACCAGTTTATCTTGCCTTTCACATAGCGAAGATGTGCATTCCCAAGGTGCCAGATGTTTACACACCCAAGTAGGTGAAATGTAGTAGGAAAGGATGTCATTTTGATGATGCTTTTTATAGTGTATTCCTACCAGTGCTCATTTCAAGCGTCTGGGATGAGAGTAGTAAATAAAGCTTAGTACACCTATAGAATAGTACAAGTTTAAAATGAAATTGTAGTAGTAGTAGTTTTAGAGATCTCTGAAAAAATGAACATGTACCAAAGGGAGAAAGTTAACCCTTGATTGTGATAAAACCATAGCAACCCAAGAAGTGTTCTCTGGGGATTGACTCTTTCTTAGAAAAATAATAAAAAATACTTCTGTGAGTTGGTAAAAATAAATGTCAGAATGGAATCCAGTGAGATTATTGCTAGGGAAAAAGTTACTGATTAATTTCTCACTAAAGATAAAACTTAACATATGATCTGGGTAAATACTTAAATTCAAGAGAGACCTTGGTAAAATTTAATGGTTATCTTACTGATCTGTTAGAATTAAGACACCTGCAGTCTAACCTGACATTACACTGCTGTCAAGGAACTACAGAGAGTTGGAGGACTCCATAGTTTCTGATATTTCAGAACAAAGATTCCAGACTGGAAGTGGTTTTGAGAAAACACGTCTGGTATTAGAGTCAACGCTGTTGTATGCCACCTAAAAGGTAGAAATTTAAAAAAAAATCAATATTTTTAGTTTGCTCAATGTGTTAGTATTCTGCCACAGTAAGACCATTCGCTTGCTTTTCATCCTCTCCTCTCCTCCTGCTGGATGCCGGATGCAAAGCCCTTTCTCCCCACGACATACACTGCAAAACTCTGGTCTAAAACTTACCCTCATAGAGAAAAATGTTGTAAACCAGTGGAATTAAACACAACCTGTTAAATATACATTTTGGAACATAAGGGCTGAAAAGATAAATATTAAAAGTCATCCCAATAATAGCAATGCATAAGATATCTGATGATTCCCAGAGTATTTTTAGAAAGTAATGCATTGCTGCAGTGTGCGACTGAAATATCACTCAGTGAGACTCCAGCATAATTAAGCAATGATTAATCAATACTTAACTAAAGAAATTAAGCTCAGGAGAAACAATTAATTGAAGTTAAGTGAACTCTGACAGCTCATATTAAACTAAGGCTCTAATTAACAAAAGCATTGTGCATCCTCTAAATGGAGGGACGTGCAGGCTTCAGGTGCTAAGGATGGGGTGAGTGTTATTCTGCGGATTTCTTGACAATGAGGAGTCACTAATGGAGAGCTTCATTTCAAGGCTTCGAAAGGAGAAGCTGGTTTTTCTTTGGGTGTCCAAGATGCTTTTTTGGTGACTTGTATCTAAGATCTGGCACTAAAGATCTAGAGGGACAAATTCAGTGCCTCTCAGTAGGCTCTGCAGCCCGGCCCCATGTACTTCAGGCTTGTACAATGCAGGACCAAGCTGCTGGATGAGGTGGGGAGGAACCACCTTGATCCTGTGCCATTGCAGAACTCCACAGCGGTGAGGTGTCTTTGCCTTGTGCATCACCAAAAGTCCTCAGTCTTTGCATCCTTCCCCTGACCACTGTAGCAGCGTTTCCCAGAGCCTCTGGGATATATTTTACCCCTTTGCTGTTCTCCTGCCCAATAGTGGCTCTTTCACCCCAATGGTGATTTTGTGGTGGTTTCTCATGGGAATATGATTATTCCTAATATGAGATTCACCGCTTTTTTCCTTCCTTTTTCTCACCTTGTGGTTGCAGATCCTGGTTTGTGCTTGGGGACACAGTAAACACAGGAGCAGCCAAAGTGAAGGGTATGGGGTATCCCTGCCCAGCTGCTGGCAGTGGGACTGCTGGGCGGCCTGTGTGGGGAGCAGCTGTGGCTGCCCTCTGCCGGACACAGCCAGTCCCACATGGCTCCAAGGGCCCCACCACAGGACAGAGCTGAGTCCCTCAGCTAAGCTGAGGGCACTGGGAGCAGAGAAAAGAGGATTGGGAAAAGGCAGAAGGTGGCCCAGGCAGAGGAGGAGGATGGCAAGGAGGGAGCAGCAGCAGAGAGAGACCGAGGGTGCAGGAGGAGCTGCAGCCCCGGAGCAGGGATCCTGTGCAGCTCTGGAGAGACCCCGCTGGAGCAGAGACCTACCCTGCAGCCCGGGAGGGTTCCAGGCTGCCCTGTGGGGGATATTTCCTGCAGGAGCTGCAGCCATGGAGAGCCCAGGCAGGAGCAGGTTGTCCCTGAAGGACTGCAGCCCAGGGCAGGGTCTGTGCTGGAGCAGGGAGAGGGATGAGGAGGGAGAAGCAGCCCAGAGGGGCTGCCATGGACTGTAGCAGTGTTTTCTTTCCCCTTTACCTCTCTTCCCTTCTCTTGTGTTTTCATATTCCCCCAAAACTAGCTTTCACCTTAAGGGTTGATGAATGCCATCAGCTATGCACCCAGCTAATAAACCTTTGTGCACATCTCAATATCTTTTATGCCAATGTTTATCATGAAACCATGGAGTTGGGATAGCAGTCCAGTCTTCATGGGAAGATTGTTTTAGTGTCTGGTAGACAGACTTGTTGGAGAGGAGAAGAATGCAGGGAAGAGAAGAGCTCTAAGCTACCACTGTCACATTTCAGCTCAAGAAATGAAATGGGTCTGGTTCTGTTCAAAGTAGCCAAGCCATGTCCCGGAGCCCAGGCTGGTGATGAGTTTTGGGCTCTGGACCCAACTCATGTAATCCAGACAGTAGGCCTTTTTCTAACATTTCTAGTGAACCATGCCAGGGAGCAGCCATGTAAGCAGTTTATCATGGGGGAGAGCTGTATGGAGGCTGGTATCTCTCCATTTGGGCCGAGTAGCAGACACTAATCTCTTCCATCTGCACAGCCCCAAGAAGATGTGTATCTACAACCTTGAAGGCTGTCCATGACACCAAAAATCATGATTCCCAGCTAGAGGAACAGCACAGAGTATTATACATCAGCACTCCCCAGAGTAACATGCAACAATAGGGATGCACCTTTGGGGTCCTGTAAGGGGCAGAAATAGGGGTTGGTTAGAACCTGATCTCAGCCCACTCACCTGAGGGAGTTTTCGCCTTGTTGTTTTTAGAGACACTGGAGAGTAACATAAGAGTAAGAACGTGGAGAAACAGAGGGGGAGGGAAGAAAAAAGAGAGAGGAATGATTGGTTAACAGGTTAATTGCTTTGTTAATTGCTTTGCCTTTGGTGCTCCCATCCCTGAGGAGAAAGGCTCTGAGGGTTATCTGAGCCTGTGCTGGTTCCCCTCACTGAGGAGCTATTATCTTCCAGGCAATGCCTATCAAGTATGGATGTCACATGCTAGCTCCATTTGTAATGATGGATAGTCATGTAGTTGAACTTCATCCCTGGGATTAGTACTCAAATTAGGACCTGACATACCTTGATCTGTGTGGATTGGGCCTGACTTTGCAACAGTGTGAATGTTGGGGTCTGCCACACCAAAGGTTAGTTCCTGAGCCCAGCTTCATGGCTGGAGCCTGTCTGAAAGCCCTTGTTGGACGTTTACAGGTCTGATTTTCCTCTTGTGGAGATAAGAGGGCAGTCTGCTGCTTTGAAGCCACAAAGGAGGAGGAAAAAACTGAGAACTTGCACTGGTTTTGCCCTTTGAGTAGCAAATGTACAGCAACACCTTGGAGCTCCAGTTGTGCCAGGGTCCCCATTCTGGAGGGTACCTGCAGTGGGGGGGAAGGAAGAGGTTTACTCAGTAGAAAATTCCACATCCTAATGAAAAGAANCCTGCCTCCTCCCAAAATACAAGAGGTAAAGTGACTTGCCTATGGTCACCCCAAAAGGCAGTAGCAGGATGAGGAACCCCAGCTTGTGCTGTTCCCATTAAAGCCTTCCAGTAAGAGTGCCTGACTGGGTGTATGATGTGTAAAGTGCACGTGGGTGAGTTTTCCCAAGAGGCTGTGTAAATGTGCATTATTGCTGTGTTCCTGCCTGCCATGTTTCCTCTTCTTCATTCACCAAGTGGTGGAAGCTGTCTCTAGCTCATCAATCAAACCCAAGACTGATGTTTTCCAGAGGTATTGTTACTTAGTGAAAGAAATTCATCCTTAGGCTAAAGGACCAAGCACAAGGCCTAAGTGTTATTTAAATGGCTCATAAAGCATGGGCTGGCTCTTTAGCCGGAGCAAAAATCGCCCTTTGCTAACACAGGAAATATCCTGCTTTCCTCTGCCTTCCCCAGTCTTTTCATGATGATGAATCTCTTTCCTCTTGCTCCCCATTATTTCTGTAAATGAGAATATGCTGTGGCATTGCTGAGGTTGGGCTAATTAAATCAGCTCTTTCTTATCTCATTGATCTGCATTTTAAAGCTGAGCTGATTAAGGATGGGAAACTATATTTGATTAGGAATATGTTTTTGCCGGTTAGTTACATCAAAGGGTAGATTACAGGAGAGCAGAGGAGCTGAACTTACATGGCTACTGTTCCTCCTGGTTGTTAAAAGGAAATGAAAATAATGTGAAATAAGAACCAAACCCCGAGATGTATTTCTTACCCATATTTTTTCACAGCAAACAACAATATCTTTGTTTTACCTTCATAGCTCCAAGGATGCCTCATCCTCAGCTCAAAGTGGGCTTTCTCGGGGGAAGAGGAGGTAGGGAGAATAGCCAGTAGAATCTTAATTTCTCTTCCTCTGAGTTTTCCAGGAAGACTCAGTGCCATATTTTGCACGACAAATTTGAAGATGGCAAGGAAACCAGCTCTCCTGACCTCCTGTACTGCCCCACCATGCAGCTATCAGAATAACTCCCAATGTCTCCTCAGTAGGGTTAGGATTGAACCAGTGACTTGATTCTTGAAGTCACTGTTGAACTATAGTTGGAGATAGGGCAGAACCTCTTAGACCTCTCTCATCCACACCATTCCAGTCTGAGCTTCTCAGAGTGATTGTAGGGAGGTCCTTCCTCTCTGTCACCTTTGTACCCACACGTCTTCATACAGGCTGCTCAGTTTCTTCACCATATCATCTCAGGCTTCACCCATGGCCCTGACCTTAACTAAAATGGTATTAGTAGAAGCAGTTTGTCACATTCATTCCCTGTGGCCAGCGTCCTGATGATGGTCTACTGACTCATTTTGTCAGTGACTTAAAGAGCTCTGTGAAAGAGCTCGTTGTAAGCTGGTGTCAGGACACTTACATTCATCGCTTGGCTCTGAGGTCAAGCAATCAGAACAGAAGTTAGAGACAGCAGAGAGGATCCCATAGATCTGGCGTGTTCATTTGGAAAGGCAGCATAGCTGTGATAAAACACGGGTTAGGAGAAGAGAGAAGTGAGTTTTACTCCTGGAGTAACACTGTGCAATACTGTTCTTTGTTCATTAAATGTAATAAGGAAGTAGGGAGGTGCAGAAGAATAAAGAATTTTTTCATTTGGGCTTCCTGAAGAAAGAGGCTGTGATTAGGAACAAGACCCAGACAACAACATTAACCACTGTCCCTAGAAGATCAGCCCAATGTAGTTTTCTGAATAACAAAAGCAGGAATGAGATTCTATCTCTAACCATGCCCCACTCTTTCCCTCATTTTACTTGAAATGATTGATCATGTGAGGGGATTGTAAATACGCAAGTGTGTAGGAACTCTGGAAAGTTTCATGCTTTCTGCTCAAGGGCAGTAATAGATGAGGATGAAAGGCTAATTGCAGAAAGATATTTATTAAAAAACAGCATCCCAGACATCAAGACCCGTATCTCCAGAAGCAGCTTTAGACCCACTCCTTAAAACGTGATCAAAAGGCATTGAAAACTAATTTGTGCATAAACTCTAACCATCAAACGGAGTGAGAATGGTCAGCTCATCTGGCATGGGATTTCTGAAACATCTGATCTGGAGACACACAAAACTAAATGTTATCAATTCCTGGCTTATCTGCTTTCATTCATGGCACAAGTGAGGTGCTGCAAGGGCTTATTTGTTTACTTCGAAAAAATACAGATTTTTATCCTTAAATGAGAATTAAAGAAACTGCCTGTGAGAGATTAATCACAGTATGCCACGATGAGATTTGATAAGCATGAAATGCATGTAGGAGTTAATTTTCTATTTTTCCAGTGGCTGTTTTTGCCTGTATTACTGCTCAGAGAGAGAATAGCAGCTCTAGTGGCGTTACTATTGAAATCTATGATATTTCCCTTGAACCAGAAGAAGTCTTCAAGGAATGGGAAAACGATGAAGGTGAATTCAAAGATAGTGAGTCTCCTTCCAGAAGACTGTGATTGCTGTCAGTGGTAGCTTAAATTAGAAGGGACTGCATTTGCTTATTCCTTCAAAGGTGTGGATTTTGCATAGCTTGTTTTGGCTTTATGTGTTAGGCAATGGGAGTTGCAAAGAAGGTGGTCAGGATGCAGGTTTTGGTATTTACCTTTGGTTGTGCATTTACTTCCTTTGTGTAAAGTGAGCAAGACTTTGCATTTTTGGATAGCCATCCACTACTGGAGGTGCATGAATTAAACTATTTATTAAAATGCCATCTTTGAAGCCAATATCTAATTGCCAAGCTGAGCTTTCCTTGTTAGATGACAGTTCCACATGGAATTTAATTTATAAGTGAACAATTATTCACTTTTATGAACTATATGACAGCAGAATTGATCCCGTTTCAACTCTCCTTAAGTTTCTCTTTAAGAGATGAATGCAGCAGCCTACAACGACAGCCTCCATTAAACCCAAATTAAAGGCTTATTTATGATATTCAGTTCCTATGTTTTTCTGAACAGGAGGTTAACTTCTAGCCCAAAGCAGTCACACAGAGCCCTCCATGCTAGCTCTGAGCTAAGGTTTCCTTTAAAAGACCTATTTCAAGAACATTCCTGCTTTAATTCATTACTTTTCTTCGTGAGGCAAAGTCGAAGATACCTGTTTAAGAGATACCTTAAGGAACGGTGAAAATAATAGTGTCTGAGAAATACTGAGGGTGCAGTTGACAGTGTGTCTTGAGGAAGCATTTAAGTGAAACTGCATTGCCATGGCTGCATCTTTTTTTAATTACAGTGATTAATGGAAATACTTGTTCTCCAGAATTTAAGGTTGTTATTTTGCCTATATTTATCAAGTCTATTCAACAGGAACTGCGTGTAAATGTTTGTGTAAGCATGAGGAAACCGCTAGCTGATTCCTTTCCTTTAGGATGTAGCATGGCATTTCCAAGGAACTCTTTTCCTGAAGAGGATTTTGGCCAGGAGCTTTTAGGAAAAAAAAATAATCTTTGTAGGGTTATTGTCCATGATTTCTGGGTCTGTAGATATTATTTTCTGAACGTTTAGGTGCTGAACCCAAGCCACAGTTCATGAAGTCAAAGTTTCTTGATGAATGAGTGCTGGATGCTCACTCAAATTTCATAGGGAGCAAAGAACAGAAATAAAAGGTATTTATCCCCTCCCGCCTCCCTTTCTTTTAAATCCCTGGGGGATAAAAAAATAAACAGTCTGAAGAACTGAGATTTGAGCAGGACTAAATCGAGAGGTCTCTTCAAAGCTATACTTTCTATGATCTATTTTGAGAAAGTATTTTTGTCATGAGAAGATGTGCAAGTGACTCCGGAATACCTTGTCCTAATCTGGTCAGGGCTATTTTGGATAGAAGAGGCCCAGGCAGAAATTATATGAATGCGAGTTTTCCATGTTACCGTTGGTTGTTGAGCATCCTTTCCCCAAGTCCCACTTGTTTTCCCACGAAGAGATCCAGAACTAACAAATGAAGATTTCCAAATAAGAAGATACTTTGAAAAATATAAAATGTTTATGAAATAAAATAAAATATCTACAGAGCTCTGTTATAATGATGCTATCTGCAATATTTTTTCTCTGTCATCTCATCTATAAGAATATTCAAAAGTATATTCCTTCCAACGTTTTTGTTTTATTTTCTTTTAGCAAATTATCAATTGTTTTAAAAAAGACCAGCAGTTGTAGCAGGGAGGCCAAGCCTACATGTCTTTATAATATGGAATTTGTGCCCCAAGTCTCCTCTGCATCTAGTTGACACCCAGACACAGCCTGTGAAGCTCCCAATTCATTGAGCCTTATTCAGCCCAAAACTGTATAAAATTGACCTCATCAGCAACAATTTGTGTATTTGAAAGCAGATCACTTGCAGAAGCACAGGATGGAGCAGAGCAGAACTTTCTCTCTCAGACCCGTTCCTCAGGTTTTGGTTGCACCATTTCATGGACTGAAGAGGGATAGAATCATAGAATCATAGTTAGAAAAGTTAGAATTGGAAGAGACCTTAGCAATCATTGAGTTTCAACCCCCTACCATGGGCAGGGACACCTTCCACTAGAACAGGTCTCTCAAATGGTTTTGAACACTTCCAGGAATGGGGCATCCGCAGCTTCTCCAGGCGTAATTGTGCCTTTGACAAGCTCTGTGCATAGAGAAGTACCCCATAAAGAAACTGAGACTTCATACCAGCCATGATAAACACATCTGGGTGCCTACATGTCAGCTTCTTCAACAAACACCACCTGAATGGATGAACTCATGTTCATGAATGAAATGTCAATCAAAGCTCAGGAAATAGAGGCAATGATACACTGCTTCAAAAAGTTAATCTGATCAATATAGAAAGGAACGACCGTGGAGGTGTTTTGGAATCACTAGGGCACTATCATGCAGAATCACAGAATGGTAGGGGTTGGAAGGGACCTTTGAAGCCATATAGTTCAACACCCTGCCAAAGCAGGGTCACCCAGAGCTAATTGGATTGGAACAATCCAGGTGGGTTTGGAATATCTCCTTTTGACACCTGCTCTTTAGATATTGATAAGCATTTATGAGTCAGTCCTCTCCAGTCTAAACAGACCCAGGTCTCTCAGCCTTTCCTTGTAAGAGGCATGCTCCTGTCCCTTGATCATCTTTGTTGCCCTCCGCCAGACTCTTTCCAGTAGTTCCTTCTCCTTCTTGAGCCAGGGAACCCAGAACTGGACACAGTACAGATGTGACCTCACCAGGACAGAATAGAGGGGGATGATGACCTCCCTCGGCTTGCTGGCCACACTCTTTTTAAATGCAGCCCAATACCCAATACTCTGTTCTTACACCTTTTGCTGGGGCACTGTACCAGCAGCAGTGCCTGCTGTGCGGTGGGTGGGGAGAACCTGAGGTCCCAGCCACTGCCTGCACCACCACAGATGCTTCCAGACACCCAAGAGCAAAGGGCTCATGCCCCATGGGGAAACATAGCAGTGTGATGCAGGCTGATGCCCTTCCCTACCAAAGGACTTCCAGCCACTGCAAGTCAGATCCCGCTTTGTCCCCATCCTCGTGCGTGCGCTGTCTTCTACCTTTGCCTTTAATAAACCTCTTGTTGTGAGAGCTTTTCTTATTTGAGTGGACTGATTGAGCCAGTCTGAGATACAGAAAGCAAACAGTGATTGTATCTCAGGAGCCTATTTCCAGGCTAAGGGACGAACAAACTGCAGTAGCAAGCAAAGAAGAAGCTACCATGCATGTTCCCCTAATCTCGAATTCGTCATGACTATCTATCTCAGGGTCATTATCTGTAAGGAACCACTAGTAGTGACAAATGGTTATGACAAACTGAAACTCACAGTTTGCTCTTTTAACATACTTAATTCTTAAACTGATTTCAGAAGAGAACAAATATTTAAGATGCCTTATTGAAACAGAACTATGCTTTTCAGTTTAGCAAATCTTCCTCAAAGGGTTGTATGAGGATTGAAAGTTTATACTACTCTTTCTAAATGTATAGCCTCATTACTACCAATCCTACCGTAAATGAAATATCACACATTTTACAGTCTCTAGGATAACATACAGTGCAACAACTTGTGTCTGCTTTAACAATCTTAAGAAACTCAAATTGCAAAAATCAGCAGCTAGCTCTGCACACCAGATATAATAAGCAATAAATCCAGAGTAAAAACATTTAAATGGCAAGCAAAGCACACTGTAAAAATATGCTGTGGGAATAAAAGAAGTCTTTGAACTCCTGCGAGCAACACTGGGTTTTAAAGTCTTAATGATGATACCCTGGCTAAAAGGGCAATAGCCCTTGAAAGCACAGGTCAGCTTTCCACCTGTCTAACGTCGTGTGTCCAGCCAGTTCCTGTCATTTATTTCCCTAATGCTGTAAAGCTGATGAGGGGCAGAAGCTGATTGAAGATTGTAGCACCCAGTTTTTCAAAGACCGAATGTTATTCAATGTTCAGTTGGAAACCTGTGTGTGGGTTTAAGCCTGGGCTGGTACTCTAATAATTGCTTGTTCTTAGCTTTGCCCAGAAAGAGGTCAATCCAAGGTTTGTGTTAGACTCCAAAGACAATTACAGTAGGATTAGACCAAATCTTTTCTTTGTAGGTATCAAAATTATTTTGGGGTTTTATTTCACCTTTATATTTATTTTTGCTTTTGCCCCCAGTCCTTTAGGGGCTAAGCACAACGGCAGTTGTTACTGAACAACAGAGGCCTTTGAGGGAAGAAAGGGTAACTGGTTTGGCTTAACTTGTCATTTTCTGATGTATTCTTTTGAACAAAAAGTAATTCAAGTGTGTGGATAATGATGGTTTTCTAAGATGCCACCGGAAAGTATGGGAAGAGTTAGAATTTGATGAGAGTTATAGACTTAAAAATACAAAATTGGAAATCAGCTGGAAGGGTGGGTAGAGGGTACTTCAAAAAGAATACAAATGTTATAAAATAAGCCACAGTTGCTTAGCTGTTTATAAAGCATCTTTACACATACAGTAATGAAAAAGCCTGCTTTGACTTGCTTAGGAAGCAGTAAAATCAGGTGTGAAATGGGTTTTGTGTTCTATGAAAATCTGAGGTTCCAACAATTGACCTTCGCTAAAACAAAATTAACAACGTGCAAAATTTCATACCAAAAATACAGAGGTAAACCCAGACAAAAATAGGATTTCCCTCTGAAATAGGAAGCCTAGGTTACAAATACCAGCTTTATCTTCAGGAGGAGGACTGGGATTCCACAGATCAGAGCAATTTCTACTACTATATTCATCGAGGAAATCGGATCGTTGCCATCACAGGCTTCTGCTTTTGACTAATTATGGTTTTCCAATGAAATACAAGTTTTGTTCCTTGCCTGTGTTGAGCCTGGGCAAGGTGGCAGGCTGATTGGTTCAAAGAAGCTGAAGTATCATACAGGGGAACAGAAACGATCACAAGTGCTGGAGAAACAGCAGTGGGATGACATTCAGCAGTTCAAAATGCAAAGTCACACTCTTTGGGGCGATAAGGAGTTTTGCAGCGGCTGGGGACATGACTTGGCAGGAGAACTGATCACAGGAAAACTGTGAGACAAAACATAAGCTTGCACTGTATCAGGGAAGATATTTTCATTGGCAAAGAGCAAAGAATTTAATAGCCCTGCATGAGACTTTCTGAAAACTCATCTGGAACACTGCCTGCCATGCTGGTTATGTTTCTGCAAGAATCATGGGCTCAAACTGGGACAGATTCGGTGAAAAAATATTAGTTATGATAAGATAAGCCATAAAGATTCAAACCAAAGATGGATGCACTGCCATAGCTTGTATCTGGTGGTGATCAAGCATAAAACCTTAACAAAGAGTGTAAGATAGTATAAACACGCCTGATAATTCCATCAAACACTGTCAGTCTTCAGCAAATTTCAATGTAATGACTACCTGAGCAAGAGGCATTATCTTTCCATTTATTTTCTTCAGGTGACTTTTTCCTCTACTGGATTTCCTCCCATACCCTCTTTTGCTCACTTTGCTTGCAGTTTGCCTTCTGAACCAATGTGAACTTTCAGCATCTCTGCAGCATCCGGGAATGCTACAGTTACAAGATCTGGGAAAAACATCACCTTTTGCTTCTTTAGATATATATCCTTGGTATTTCCTCTAATGTCAGTAATTATTGTTTTCAAAAAGACAGTGAACAACCATTCCCTGTTCATTACTGTCTCCCTAACCGTGATCTGGGAGATAGACGTGTCTGTCTTGCACCAAGCCAGCTTGGCTTGTTAATTTTAACACAATTAATGATGAGAGGACATGACTGTGATTTATAAATGGGCACTGGGCTACACACCAGTGAAGAGCAAGAGTGGTTTCAGCTAAAGATAGATTTTGTCTACAGAAAAAAAGGAAAATTGAGAATGAATAAATTTAAGTTGAAAAGCAGAAGACAGTTTTTAGCCATGAGGATAGTGAGATTCTGGTGTAGTCTTCTGCTCATGGGATGGCTTTGAGCACAAATACATCTTACTACTTTTGAAGCAACCAGCCTCACTTTACTGGGAGCCTAGGAGATTGACTGCATCAGACGGTGAAACTTGCACGAATGGAAATGGTTTGGCTAGCATTGCTCCAGGTTGCCTTTGAGTCTCCTGCCTGAATAGTTGTGACCCATTTATTAGAGGATCAAGCATGGCCCTCTGCTCACGTCTGCAGAAGTATTTGAATGAATGACCCAGATGCTTTAATCACTAAGTCACCCCCCTCCTTGGTGGGGCTGAAGAAAATCTGGAATGATTTAAAGATAGAGCATACAATTAATTAATAAAAGAAGTCATATAGCATGATGGCAGAGGAGCCCACTTGATGAGCTGGGAAGGTTCTTCCCATTCTCTGCCCTACTTTGGGGAGTAAAAATGTAGTTTTAAGTACCTACTCAATTCCTGTCACTTCAGGACTGTAATTTAACACTCTCCCCATACAACTTTTTATTCCCTTTAGCTCTAAACCCTCCTCCAGTGGTGTCTGGTTCCAACACTCCCCTAGAAGACTCTGCTCTCCTGTCTAACAAATTTCACAGTTAGGAAGCTTTCTTTGATGCTTTGTCACTCACAGCCACATAAGAATGGATAAGGCATTGGCTTCGGACGTCAGAGATGAAGGGTACTTATGTAGATGGGAATGGTCCCGGAAGGAGTGAGATGAAGGACTACTGCAAATATCAGCAGCATGGTTACCTTTGCTCACCTTACATAGCAGGCATCTAGCAAGAAATGCAAAGGTGTGAATTTCAGCACTTAGGAAAATGCCAGATTTACTGCCTTAAATAGCAAAGTCATCTGCCTCTCTACAAAACAAATATAGCAGGATGTCCACTGTGACAGTTTTCTCACAAGCAGGCATCGGCCTGAGCATGAAAAATGGTGAATAGGCGCCCAAAATGGGGAATAAGTGGTCTTTCGTCCTCTGACCTACAGAAATTGAAGCAAGGTCACCAGTTTATTGCATTGTTGACTTTTGACACGGATCAAGTAAAAACACTTGGTTGTTATCGATATGGGTTCATTTTAACATGGCAATGGAAGATTTCCTTTCCAATTGCCAGTCACCAAAATCACCCTGTCACCTGTCAGTGGCTTTAAAAACAATGTCATAGAAGGTGATTTGGGCTGAGATGTGGTCTATAAAATATTTATTATAACGAGATATATGGATTTCAGTCACTTAGTGCATCTTGCGGTAGCTGCTAGATGGGTTAAAGACCAAATTACTCAATCTTAATGGCATACACAGTTCTTGAACAGTATTTTTATTGCTAATTACTTGGTGGTATTATAGCCACATAAAATTAGACCAATATGGACATGGCTTTTTGGGCAGCCAGTTTGGACCTCTCCTGTTTTGCTCTTTAACTTGTCAGAAGAGGTGAATCACTAGTTGAAGCAAGATCCAACTGAAGCTGGTGTGTTTAATTATCCTTGAAAAATGGAAAGGTCAAAACAGGACAGGACTGACAAAGTCAATTCACTTTCTGGACCGAGTCCAAGCTTCAGTCCTAGTTGTCATCTCTTTGTTTCTTCTTTTGGAGGAGTCTACCCTCATGTGTAGTTCTAAGCAGACATTTGCACTACACAGTTCTGTAGTTATTTGTCTTTTCTCCTTTTTTTTTAACTCCTTATTTCCCTCTTCCTCTGTTCCTGCTTTTTTCCTCTCCTCCTTTCTCTTGCTCTTTTTTTCCTTTCCTTGTGAGAACTTAGAATTCCATTCTATTTTCTATTCTATTCTATTCTATTCTATTCTATTCTATTCTATTCTATTCTATTCTATTCTATTCTATTCTATTCTATTTCTATTCTATCCTGTCTTATCTTATGCTATCCTATACCTACCCATTTTCTATTTCTACTATTTCCCTAATAGGCCCAGTGTCAGGGTCCAGAGTAGGTTAGCTGCTCTTTGGGGCTGGGGACCATGGGTGCTCTCCTGGGACAGCCAGGGCCAATCCCACCACCACTCCTCAGCCAGGAGCAGGGCATGCTTGGGGAGCAGCTAGGGGAAGTCCCAGTCCTGAGCATCAAGCAACTCCCTGGGGATGGAAATGGGCTGAGTACAGGCTGGGATGTTTGCCAGCATGTGTGGGGTCAGGATCAGTTACAGTGAGGGGATCCAGAACGGGACACAGCCCGGGATGGCCAGGCAGGTCCATGGGCTGGTGCTGAGCTGACCCCCAGACCCAGCAGCTAGACCCTCCAGTATGTGTGTGGGCTTTTATGGCCCTGTCACATATTCATCAGGTAGATATTATATATGGACACACACATATGTACAATCTATACATCATAACACTTTGCATATGAACATCTGGTGCACGAGTATACACACAGAGAGAGGCACATTAGTAGAATCAATTAAAAGCTCTCTCTGCAACCCTCAGGTTTTGCTGATCGTTAATCACAGACGTCTGATTTTTTGATGTCAAGTTAAAGATTCTCAGTCTTCTTTTATAGTAATCAATGCATTGGGGTTGTCTCACAAAACCCATGGATTTTTATTCCAAAGATCTGACAGGACAATAACTGTATGATTCTGACCCAGGTTAGAAGCTTTGGGTAGTGCACGTCTATGACTGATTGTTTTGCATCTATAATTCATTTGTAGCTTGATCTCTTGGGGGACTGGGGGGAATCATTGCAGCTGTTTAACAACTGGGAGTTACAACAGAAAGTAAAAGCTACAATTCACTTGAAACATCATGTAAAGATTGTGCTCTCTGGGCCAGGGAATCTGGACTAGCATTGCTATTTTGGTGAGCAGTGCTGGGGGATTTTGAATGACTTTAAGATCCTTGAATTTACAGCTCAGTCAGAAATACAATAGCCATAATAACATATTGTAGTGATGGTATTCTTACAACTACAAAGTTTTAAGGATTTACAAAAGGAAAAGTTAGTGTAAGAGAAGTAATACCATGTATTAGACCAACAGAGACACCCAGAAAAAAGCAGACAAGCTTTCAGGCACAAAGGCTTTTCTGCAACTCTCAAACAGAGGAAACAGATGAGAAGCTAAGTAGGGCAAGGTGTAATTGCTCTGAGTTTAACATTATCACGTTAATTATTTGAGAGAAAAGCTGGCTGATGAAGAGATCCCGTGGGACAAAGAAGGATAGATTATTACTGCCCCTGTAACCGTGCGGGCTGTGGTACATGTGGAAAATGGCAATGCTAAACCATGTCCAACAAATAAATACAAAGATGCAGCTTGAGATTTCTGCAATACATTGCCCCAGTTGCTCTTTCCTACCTCTGCATCCCCTCATTTCCACAGACACAGCCCTTAGGGTGGCCATGCTGTTTCTTCATTATTCTTTTTTTAAATGCTGATCTTTTCAGCCTTCCACTTCATAAGCAGAAAGCAGAAAATGCCAGCTTTAGACTGCAAGATATTGTGAAACTTCTACATGGAGTGAGGATTGCTGCATTTATAGGTACAGTCAACAAATCATTCAATTTTTCTGTTGTCAGCAACATTGGAACCCACTTGAGGGAGCTGGGAAATCAATTGTACTGAGGCTCAATTCTTTCAAACAAAATGAATAAAAAAAGAAAGATTGTAAGGATAAACTTAGAAGGGACCATTCCAAGATTATTTGCCCTCTCTCTTTAATCAAGACTGGCAAACATTCCTTAAAAATGACATATAGTTTTGAGTGATAAATATTTAGAATGGGAAGAGAAAGCTGCAGGGGAAATTTTTCTTAACATTCTGTCATGCTAAAACCCCAAAATTCATTGGAAAGTGGTGACAAAGGCCAGAAAAGATTTAATAAAATGGAAAGGTCTGAGAAGCAAACTTTTCAAGGATATTTTTTTTCCTCATACATCTGAGTTGGTCAATCTCAGGGTGCCTTTTTGGAGCTATAATCAGAGAAAACTGCTGTTATCCAATAGGCACCTTTTTCCTTTTGAATTTATCACTTTGTTAAAAACAAGCAAACAAATACAAAATGTTTTGAATATGGCATGGAACAAAAACCATCAAAGTTTATGTATCAGATTTCAGATTAAGTGTATATGGTCCTTTGAGTGGTGGATTCTTTTCTTCATTCAGTAGACACCCAGCCAAAGCTGGTTGTCTCAAAGACATGTTGTGGTGCCCATTTCCTGCTATGTCAGCCAGGTGTCCCCTTCCAGAAGTGAAGGCAGGACCAGATCATTGTCTTCTCCTCTGCTTCGTGCCTCAGTGGATATGTGTACACACCACAGAGTGCGTGTGGCATGCAGAGAATCCAGTGCATCCTCCACATTTGAGTAGTAGGTGCACCTTTTATTGGATACACATGGATAGAGAGCAGTTGGGTGCAACCTTGCATGCTCCCTGCTCAAGACTCAGGGAATTGTGGCATGGGTGTGTCTGTATATGTCAAGAAGATGCTGCTCCTTCCAGAGCTATTCATACAGAATAGGAGGTACAGAAAATGGTGTGGTGGTTAATGAGTTCAGTGCGACTCTACAATGTGTCCTTGCAGCAAAAGCCAACTTTACTTTCCATTTCAAGGAAAAGGGTTATTTTCTTCTATTTGGCACTTGTGAGACAACATTGGGACACCAGTGTGGGCACTGGCACAGACACAAAGTGAACATTGATATACTGGGTTGAGTCTAGCAAAGGGGTACCATGTGGGTCAGTAATTGAGACACAGGACATGCCAGGACAGGATGAGAGAAGAGAGTATGTTCAGCCTGAGGAAGAGAAAGCTATCTAACCATGTAAGGGGAGGGTGTGTAGAGAAAACACAGCCAGACTCTTCTTAATAAGCACAGCAGTAGAAGAAAAAGGAAGCAGATTCTACCTGCAGCACACGAAATGACGTTTCAGTATAAGGAGGAAAAAATAAAGATCAAGTAAGGTCCCAAAAATACAGTGGATCTCCAACCTTTGATATGTTCAAAACTCGACTGTACAAGACCTGGAGTAACTTGCTCTTCCTTGACTTTCCTCAAGCAGGAGGAAACCTCCAGAGATCCCTTGCAAATTACTATTTCTACAACCCTCTCTCAAGTACCTGTTGCACTACTGAAGATCCAGCTGTGGACTTCTTCCTAACTGCATGTTTTACTGGATGCCAGCTTTTTTTGCCATATGATGTGAGAAGACAGGACAGGGTGCACTTCCAGAAATAAATCTCATACTCTCAGCTTGCTCCCTGTGTGCATTTAGGGAGACCTGAAGAAAGCCAGCAGCCAAGAGGGAGTCACAACATGGAGCTGGTTGAACCATAAGTTGTTCAGTTCAGAGTTGGAATCCTGGTGGGAATTAATGTATATCTGAAACTGAGGGAGTCAAAGACTCACCACAGTGTACCCCAGGCAAGACAGGACTTTCCATTTTTTCAAATGGACCCCCTCTGATGTGTTTGTGTTGCAATGACTCGGTAAGTTACTACCAGTCAGCTGAATGGACATAGCTGACCCTGCTCTGACTGCAAGGTAAACTGCTTTGACACTTATGGTGTTTTAGACTTTAATGTGTTTCACCTTCTTGTTGGTCTGGGTCAGCACACAGTCAGTTATGGGATTTTAGCCAACACACCATAATCCATTAAAGCCCTGTAAGCAGATCATACACTTCTATCCAAAGAGGGGAGAAATGAAACATATCAGCTCAGTGCTCTGCAGCAGTCAAAAGGTATGAGGAATAGCAGGGAGTGACACAGAGCATGTTTCTAAGTGTCTGCATGAATACCACAAGCTCCCAGATCTTGGATGCTGTATGTGGTTTTATCCCCATAGAGGAAGAAGTACAACTAGAAAATTCAACACATGAACTAAGTCATAAAATAGGTCCTATGGGAGAAGCAATGACCTAGACTATCCATCACCAGCTTGCAAATAAGGTGGTTGCAGGGATGGTAAGACAGAAGGTGAACGAGGCTGGGTGGGCAAGAGGGACCTCCAACCTGAGGCAGTAGAGCTGTTTGTGTGGTCTTACTGGCCACACCGAACACTGCTCTTTTCCACATCCCTTCTGGTTCATGGCCACCAAAAGCAGAGCAGAATCAAGCGAACTCTGCTTTATGGTACTTGCCTGAGCTCTGCTTTGCATGTGGTACAAGTTTTCCACCTGACTTTGGTCGACCCCAGGGAAGCCAATGGCTCTCTGCCAGCCTCTGGGAGGCTGCTTGCAAGGGCGGCGTTTGCAAGACAAAACGAGCCTTGTAAGATTTCTCCGAGAAGAAGAGAGCGCTTTATTAAAAGGTCTGTTCTGCATCTAAGAGGTTAATAAATATTCACTGAGAGCCATCAATGTCAAGACTAAAACCAAACAGGAAAATGGCAATCTCTTTCTCTTTTGTAAAGGAACTTGTTGAAATAACTGCCTAAGTCTGCCCTCTGTTTACTAAAACAGCTTCGGAAATCTCTAAATCCATTTATCCTGAGGATTATCATCATCTGGTTTCCAGACAACATTCTCATTTCCTCCAGTGAGGTTTTTTGATACCTTAGGCCATTAGCTGTGGTATTGATCTTTCCTTAATACGTGAGATTTCCTACAGCAAAGGCAGCTCTGCATCTAAAAAACCTCCAGCCAAACCTGTTTTATCTGAATAGCCAGAATAGCATTTTGTTAGAGACAAAATTTAACATTCTTTAGCTTTTGTTTATAATAAATGTATCGGGGCAGGCTGTGAATACATCCTCAGTGGAATACACCAAGCCTGTTATCAGCCACTTGGGGAAATGATGTTCCAGAGACAAAATCTTGTGACATGGCAGTTCTTCAGCTGCTAGTGCTGTGATCCCACCCTGGGGAAAGCGATAACGGGCAGCACCCAGGAATGCAGCCTCTGAAATCTTACCTGGCCCTCCCTACCCCAAAATCCACCCTCCTGACAAATCCTGTGTGATGTTCCACAACAAATGAGTAACCAAATCCCTTGTTATTCATCCTACGTTACCTGGCAGGGCTAGTCAAGGGGGGTGCCTCTGTAATACAAATAGAAGGGAGAATCGTTAAGCAAAGGTCCTATAAAAGAAATCAGCACACCTTTACTCCTTGTTTCCTGCTTTACAATCCCGCTTCCTCTTTTGTCTTTCACTTACTAGGCAATATTGAAAAGCCCACAGCTACTCCTCCGTTTAAGGAAGCCAGTGACTTTTGGAAGATGGAGCCACCTGGGGAAAGGAGGCCAGAGCAGTTGGACCATTAGTGGCTTGGACATGTGGGAGTTTACTGCCTCTTCTTCTGAACTAAACAGAGCTGGTTGAAATGTGTCTAACAAAATGTTTTGGGATGAACATTTTTTTCAGCCAGAATGTGGATATAAGCAAGGCTTGTGCCTCCATCCCCAATACCCTGACTTTCAGCAAGTCTCTTTCTACAAGATGCCAAACATAAGCATCACCTAGTCCTATATAGAGTAAATAGGAAGAGGGAGGTTCCTCCAAGCATTGCAAAAAATAAAATTAACTGAAAATGCCTATCATGGAATAGGAAAAAAATTGCTAGAATTTCCTTCCTGGTACTTTCAACTTCCTTTGGTACTTGAAGCATAAAGTTCAGCAGGTACAGAGAAGTATGATTTACAGTTTCAACACAAAGATCAGAAGAGCCCTTCAATATATAAGTCTTCATTAACACCAAGGAGAAGTCATTAAGGCCAAAAAATTCAAATTCAGGTGCCTTAAGTAAGAATAAGTATATACTTTATCAAATTTTCAGTATGTCTGAGCACTTGCAGATAACATTTATGACAAGTTCATTACAGGAACCTAAATATGGATTAAAGGATTAGTCTTCAACATTAAATTATGAAAAGTTTAGCTTATGTAACTTATCAGGGTCACATGGCAAGTTGTTGGATTTCTCTTTATATGCAGAATCCCAGATCTTCCTGAATAGAGGACAGGATGCAGCAGAGGTTCCAGGTTTGTCTTCCTTGTTCTCCACGAGCTACTTCTTCCGGAAGCTCAATACAGAATTAAATAAAACATAGGACTTTGGTTTTGTTCTTGGGTTTCTTTCTCAATTGGGTTAAGGGTTAGGAGTACTCCTGCAGTAAAAACACAAAGAAAACTCCCAAAACAACACCACCACCCCTAAACAAAACAGCTATTTTAGGCCATAGATGTTCAGTCTGCAAACACCTCCACCAGCTGACATTATCATCGGCAGCGGCTATTTTGCCCTCTGGATTTGTAACTCTCTTTTCCTTTTCCCTTTCTGCAAGCCCTTCAACTCTGCCAGCAAAATGTGTCCTGGGAAACAGTAAAAATAGGTGATTAGAGTTATTTCAGCTACTTTTGGTTGAAGAGGATATAACAGTGCTGAAATGGGGGTGGAGAGTAAGTAATTGATGAAGTGTATGAACAGTAACAGCTTCAACATACAGAAGAGAGAATTTGGGAGACGACACTAGTTATATGAGAAGAATGCACTGACTTCAACCTCACAGCCCTCAAACTAATTACCCTGAGATAAAGCAAGTGGATTTTAACTTTTCTTTAAACAGGGAAGATAATCCAGGAGTGATTTAACAGTAAATTTTATAGCAAACACGTTCAGGACTCAAGCTCAGCCAACCAAGACACATTCTCTCACATGCAGTCAAATCGAACAACTACCTATGCTTTTCTTAATTGTATATTTCTGGGATCCCTCTCCTTCTGGCACATTTTGCCAGGGAAAAACTCTGCATTTTTAGAGCTGTGTCTATATGCAACATCAGCCAGGGTCAAAGATCTTCCTTTGCTGTTATTTTGAGCCCGCTTGCAAAACAGGAGCTGCACAAAATGTCAGCTCACTTGTGGCCTGTGAAGGCTGCACTCGAGCAGCACTTCAAAGAGGCAGCTGGGGGGAAATTCGTTCTCAGCTCACTGTGGGGGCCTGTGTGATTCACAGAGCCCCCGTCGGCGCTGGTGACAGCTACGTGGCCGGAGCTGAGCGTGTCTCTGTATGGAAAATAAGGCTCTGCGATTTCACACAAATTAAGACTTCCTACTTCAGGCAAGGTTGGAATACCTGCGACAAAATCAAAGCAGCTCACATCCCCTTTCTTATGCAAATAGTATAATCAGGAGGTTGGAACAGCGAACATGGTCAGTTAACACCTTCTCCATCACCACTATGGGCTCCTGGCCTTAAATGCTCTGTGAAACTGTTACAGCAAAACCTCACAAAGTTCTTTCTATAATAGCCTAGCATAAACATCTTTATAATTAATACAGTGAAAATCAGAAGACATGGAATAGAATCATGTTCCTTTAAAATATAGAATTCCATTAAGATAAAATAAAATATTTATTGAAATCTGAAGAATTAATGAGAATTTATTTTTTGAGCAAACTCATAAAATGCCAATGATATGAGGGCACAATTTCCTCTCTTTTTTTTGAACCAAATTTTCTAAAAGGAAACATTTTGGAAAGGAAAAATGTGAATTAAAATAATGCATTACATATAATAAAAATGTTGGAATAAAAACATTTCAATTTTCTGGCTAAAAAGGAGGTTTTTTGGATCATCCCACAGTAAGGTATTTTGGGGGGAAGAGGGAAATTTGCTTTCAGTGAGAATTTCTACTTTATTTTGCATCACTTTGAAATAAATTTTGTTATTGAAGTTCCTCACAGGCAAGAATTATTCTCATAGCAGTGACCTGTGCTACTGGACACAGGTGATAGTCCTGTGACGGCTGCAAAGGAAGGGTTATTTCTGATGGATAAATGCTGCAGTTGGTGCTCCTCTGCGATTAGGGACCCTGAGTGATGAGTGGAGATGACTTATCTTGAAAAGCTGATGAGGTTATCACTGCCCCCTTCCACCCTCCCCCTTTTGCTCTACTTTACCTTCATCCTGCTCATCAATACCTAAACTACTTTTCAAACAGCTCCAGGAGCACAGGGCAGAATTTTAAGGAAAGTGAAGTTGGCGATGAGTTTCCATAAATGTAATGCTGATGGCTGCAGTGATGAGCAAGCCAAATGGATGAGCAGCTCAGATGTCTTGCTGTGAAGGGCAGGGGGGGCTGCCAGAGGCAGGGCTTTGTCTATTGGCATCTTAATTGCCAGATTTCAGAACTGCACATAAAAATGCAAACCCTGATGCTGCCCCTGGCAGCTTCTTGGAGCTGGTCTGATTCACACCAGCCTATAACACACTGAAGAAAAGCTTTGAAGAGTGGGGAGCGATGGTCCTGTAGGGAGCAGGATCAAAACAGTTAGGCTTTAGGAATAAGATCTATAAATTAACTGTAAATTTCAATAGCTACAGTAGAAAAGATGAAGCAATAAAAGCAAGCGAGTTAAGGAGTTAACTGTGCATCCCACATGACATATGTCCACTCTGTTAGGAGCAGACTAGGGCTCAAGTCAGCTTAGACTGAAGCCAGAGAGAAAATGTAAGAGAATGGCACTGAGCACAGGGAATGGAAATTCCTGTCTTTTTTAGTGACTTTACACTTGCCTATGAGCAAGTCACAAACTTCTCTACGCATTGATTTTCCTGACTGTGAAATATGCAGTAAAACTGAGCCAAGTGTGGCTGAAGCACCATGGCAGGACCTCCGAGACAGGACCTTGCCCACATTGGGGAGTGTGGGTTCACCAGGGTTTGCAGTAGCGCAGCTTTTGGAAGCCCAACGTTGCAAGACGATGTCAGTTTGTAGACTGCAACTTGCTTTAAGTCCTCAACTAGAAAATGTTACTTGACAAATATGTAGTATTTTTGTAGCCTCTGGGGTCTGCAGAAATTTCAAATTTATTTAGCTAGACAAGACACAAGACCAGGTGAGTTTTGGGAAGCAGAGGTTGTTCAGAGAGGTTGTACATTCTTCGTCCTTGACTCAATAAAGCCCTTAGCAATTTCCTCTGATCCCATAGCTGACTCTGTTTTGAGTAGGAAGTTGGGTTACAGAGCTCCTGAGGTCCTTTCTAGATGGAATTATCTTATGATCCTATTTTAATTTCCAGTACCAATTAAAGCAAAACAACACCAAATTATGAACAAGAGAATTTATGCAATTTGTAGTGTTGCTATTGAGTGCAGAAGCATAAAAGATCCCCTCATTCCCTGAAGGATCTAGGATCTAAGGAGACCATGCCTTATATGTGGGGCAGGACATGTCTTATATGCAGGGGGATCAGTCTCCACTTAGTGCACCAGTAAAAGATGGCTTTCTCCTGGTTGTCACACACTCCCTTCTGCCATTTGTAACTGTGAGTTGCAGCAAGGTCTTCATTTCACCTCCCTGTCAATATTTATTGTGCATGTGTAATTTGAAGGTTTTAAGATAATGAAATAAAATTCTTGCCTACATTCATCAAGCCCGATATGTCTGCAGCATACAAATTGAATACAGAACGACGTAAAACTACCATAGGAGACAGTGAAATAGATCAACCTTTGTGTAATTGAATGAACAAATTCTCAGTGATGCCAGTGGGCAAAAGGGATTGTGGTCTCCCAGGTCCCTCAGCAAAACCCTTTTCTGGCAATTACAGGCCTTCAAAGTTGCTAAACACCAACAATGCATCAGCAAACTATTTTTACTTTCACACTACCACACAAGACATGTAAGACTACAGTGGAAGATGTCATTTTAAGGAATGTGCAAATTTAAAGGAGCAGCTCTTATACTTGGAGATAATTTTAGGGTTTAGGTTTAGAAAGGGTCTGCTATGCTTGTACTGCAACCAGTGACTTACGGTTACTGCCTAGAAAGATGTAGTTCACCTGAAAATCTCTATCTTAAGCTTGCTTAAGTGTCACTGGCTAATGCACACAGAGTCTTGGCTAAGGCAGTTTTAAGGAGGTGCATTGCAGGGTGTGGAGATCCAAAGGAAACCAGTGTTTTCCTGGAGCTGTTCACATATTCTTCATGATCAGTCAGACCCTCCTCTCCCTCCACATTGTTTTGATACTGAGGAATTCATTTACATAAATTATTAGATATTGAGTGAGGAGCCAGAGTGAGAGAAAGAGAGGAGGGGAAGTACATCGGGCAATTCCTCTGGGGTCAGTGGGGGAGGCTAGCAGAAGGGAATTGAAAATTGGGACTATTTAAATTAGTCATTGATAGCTGAGAAAGAGAACAATTCTCTAGACACACAGTGAAATGGGAAGGGAAAGAAACCTCTGGATAACTGTACAGATACAAAGATGTTCCTAGGCCTGCATTAGCCGAGATTTCTCAAGTCTGTAAGAGCTCAAAGCACGCAGTGGATTTATGGGGAAAGAGAAATGAAAGCAAAAGGTTTATTATTATTTTTGTGTATTAGGCAAAAAAGGGAAGGGTATCTTTCCTACCACAGATCAGAATAAATGTACTTCTACGGGGAGGAAGGGAACCATTTAAACAGTTCACTTTGATTGCAGATCTCAACATCCCAGGCGAATTTGTAGTCTTGGGGCTGAAGCCTTACTCATGCTCTACTGAAATGGGAGAGAAGCCAAACTCGTCAGTGTCACATCGAAACCCAGGCCCTGGGGAAGCAATCCCTCCTGAGGATCTCCCACTGGATGCTAGTATCAGGAATCATGAGTGATTTATACTTGTACTCTGATTACAGCTAGATGGGAATTATTTTTAGCTTTCCATTCAGAAATGAAAATTCATCAGAAGCGCTTTCCTTACCCCCCCTGAATGTAGATGATTCAGCAGAGCAGATCCTCAGATAAAGTTTCCGAGTAAAACCAGAGAAACAGAGAACCATCCAGAATAACCCAAAGAGGAATGACATCATCTGGAAACTAAGTTTCCAGCTACCTCACTGTCCAGTGCTGTAAGCAGGCAAGTGAAAAACTGAACCAAGATCCCTTCTATACGCAGTTTGGCCCAGTGGTTATTCTGGTGAGGGCTCCATTTTGTTGTGAGTGTCACCTTGGGCTGCTGATCAGCCAAGAAGGGCTCTGAAAGGCTCACCATGTTGTAACCCATCACTTTTCTGGAGAGTTTCTCCAAGCCAGTTCTCAGCTGGAATCTTTTGATTTTTTCTATCTGTTTTCACTCAGTGTTTGACTTCAAACAAGCCTGCCATCATCCCCCTCATCCCACCTACCTTCCCCCCGCCAAAAAAAAAGAAAAAAAAAAGGAAAAGGGGGGAGTGGGTGTGCTCTAGGTCAGCACACAAACTCAGTAATTCAGATTTATAGTTTTGCCCTCTGGCGATTCCTTCCCAACCACCCAAGAGGACACGAAAACTG